>CM027119.1:71263308-71692142 GCA_015476505.1 Urochloa ruziziensis | reverse complement strand
TTGGTAATGATGTCCCGGTATGTCTGTCATGTCTGCCGATGACTCATTCGCTGGGTTTTGCTATTGTGTTGAGTGTGAACATAAGACGAACACAAGTAAGTTTTAAGATTAAGATTGTTCGATTAAGCGGGAGATTATTGATCTGTGTATATCCACCTTCACGTGATCAATAAAATTGAATATTATAAGAATAAGTTATTGACCATCGGTCAAGGGGGAGAATGTGGATTTGACCTTCGTCAGTTTATTTGGGCCTTCAGGCCCAATCCTAATCCTAGACTAATCTCTGTTAGTTGCTTTTGATTGGAAGGCAAACTCAGCCCGTTTAAGGGCCCGGCCCCACGTCTACAGCACTATATAACTAAGGGGAAACCCCCTGATTTCCCTAATCCGTGAGTTAATCACGAGTTAGCCTTTAGGGTTATTGTTAACCCTAATCCTATCAATCACTAAGCGTGCTGGAAGGCGTGGAAGCTCGGAGTCCCGTTCTTCTACATCTACGTCAAGTTCGTCATCATCTACTTCAAGCCCTAAGCATGGACAGAGGATCCACTAGTAAGTCCTAAGATCTGCTAAGTTCCGCATTAATCAGTGAGTTAGGCGTGATCTAGATCTAGACTAGAGATCATGTGGTTAAGTTGTTGTTAATCATGATTAGTTATACTAACAACGATGTCAGCCAATTCTTGTTGAATGGCACGGAGGAGACAACTACAATGACTACCTTCCCTCCTACTGGTGATGAGGAACACGGCGCTCCGGCCTCTACCTTCTTCAGTGATCAGAACAGGGCAGACATGGACATGCTCAACCAGGCGTTCCTCAGGGGCATGGAGGAGGCTAAAAAATTCTTGCCCACTGACAACAACCTTCTCGTCGGGGCTCGAGGAAGCCAGCTGTTGGAAGGCTTTGCCGCCGGAGCCGGCGAAGTGAGGGATGAGGACATGGTGGATGGAATGTTAATATTCCAAGGAACTAGCAAGATGGCCCGCGCAGTTTGCGCGGGTAGCTAGTGTTTTACATGTTAAATACTAATAATTTAATTTATTTACTTGTTCTAATTTATTTTGTTATTCTAATGTTATTATTTTGTTCAAATAGCTCAGTAAAGTACCATCTTTTGTATCATCATTCTCTCACAGAATATAAATTCATTATAAAAGGAAATACCATTGTAAAAATATTGCTTTTTCTATTTATTGAAAGTAATATATTTATATTTGTAATGTGAATTTTCATTAAACAGTTTTAGTTGCGATGATAAATTATCCTTTGATTTTAAAAATAAGATATGTGCTGTGAGTTAGCGGTTTTACTTAGTCTTTTGTTTATTTAGGTTTGAATATGTCCAATGGTGCATAATTTTTTCTTCCCTGATTAAAGACTTCTTTTTTAATTAAAAATTTATGCATGTACTAATCATATTTGGCATTGTTATCATCATCATCCAAATGGTCCAGATCAAGGTCTCATCATTTTTATTATAAATTTTCTAGCATAGGATATTAATTAATAACACAAAAGGGAATACCATACGTAGGAATTCTCTTTTCATGTTTACTAAAAGTAACATAATTTGTATCTTGTATTGTGAATTTCTATCAAGGAGTTTAGTAAGGTTTGAATTTTTTATCTTTTGTAGTTAGTTTCTACCAAAAATTAAAGATTATGATTCCTGTAGATTTCTCCTTTCATCGCTAGTGCCTCATACATTTTCTCATACTATGTAATATTGATTCCTAAGTTATGCTGAATTAGATTTTGCATAGTGCCATTGCTTATTGAGTCATTATTATTTCTACACTTTTACAAAAATCCTTTAATTCAAAATTGTTTAGAAAAGAATAGGAAATACATTGACGCATTATGTCATGAAAAATGTATTTCTCTTTCTCCCTCCCCCTCGACCCCCTCTTTGTCCCTCTCTTGTGTGGCCTTTCTTTTTTCCATCTCACCGGCATTGCAACAGTGCCTTGTCTGTTCACCCACATGTGAAAGACTATGTACCTTCTATTACGTGATTTGTATGCTCTTTCAATTTCTCACATTTATTCTACTTATCTTTTCTAGGACCGATGGGAAAGTAGGTATCCAAGGCGCAATCAGTCTCCTTGATCCCACTTCCTCGTTGCACACCACAATTCGATGAACACTAATTTTCTCTAATCACTTGTAAGTTACAAACTTATGGTAACTGTTATATGAATACCATCTTGGCCTTCAGGATGCTTGCATCTAGCGCTAGCGAGGCTGTCACTTAGAGTGGGCTAATGGACTGCTTTTGATCACGCTCTCATCTAGCTGTTGAGCTAGATATCTGATCATGAAATTAGACCTGATCATGGGTCGCGTCGGGTTCGGGTCGGGTCATGTCGAGTTGTCAGGTCAAAATTTTTGGTCCACATTTGACCCGTCATATGGTCAGGTCGGGTCAGGTTCGGGTTGGCCCGCGGTTTTATGTGTTATTTTCGGGTTGAATCGAGTTTTTTTGAGTTTCGGGTCAAATATTTTGGCCTGCATCCGACCCTGACGGGTCATATCGGGTATTTTTCGGGCGGGTTGTGTCGGGTTTGTCAGGTTAGGTGGCCCATGATCAGGTATATGGCATTGCCCTCGGTCTTCTTATCTTACTATTTTGGTTGGGCCACCACTGCAGTGTATCTCGTGTCATTATTCCTTATAGTGTAGGATCATCCTGTTGTCTCGTCATACGGATCTTCCTTATGCTCTATCTTTTTTTTTGGATTTTTCTAAATGAATAAAATAATAGGAATTTTGGAAATGCTATAATTTTATAATTATGTTTAGTCATTTTGGTTTACGCAACTCAAGGAAAAGGATTTTACAATCTTCTTCCATGTATGGTGCATGGATATCTTTCTCAACTATGACTTGAAAACATGGCTTTACATTCTCGTGGTGCATGAACATGATATTTTTATTTTTTTATTCCTATAATTTTAGTTAACTATAAACCATATTCAATACGGACGGTTCGTCAAGGCCAGTTCCTCTATTTTTTTAAAAAAATCCGAATACTCATCTTATTCGGCCTGGACTCTTCAAAAGGTAATTTTCTTTTCTTAATTTCTAAATTAGGTATTTATTTATATTTTTAATTCTGAAATTTGCTATTTAGTATAGTAGAATTATTTTATTATTTTGAATTAGTAACGTGCGTTGGGATGACTATATAGGGTTAGATTAGGAAATTGAATTCCTTTTTAAATTCTAACGTTATATAAATATATCCATTAGTCAAATTTTTATAAAGTTGTCGTATATGATGTGGACTCTTTAGATAACTTTTAACCGTCGGATGTTCATAAAATCCAACGGTGGAGGTTCTTCTCTTTTTTGGATTAACGTGGGATTTTCTAGGCCCTCTCGGTGAATCTGGTGGCTCCTTTTGCTTCTGTTTTAATAAGATAATAGATAGGTGGCAATGGTCGGGGTCACAAGAACCGGTGTAACTGGCAATATTTGGAGACAGAGACGGGCAGGAACAACAAGCTGATGGTGCCTGAGCCGGAGGAAACAGGTGAGATGGTTGATGAAATGCATCTTTTGCCGATGAGAGTTGAATCGGCTGACAGATTGATTCCATTCTCTAACCATCACCTCGTCGTTTATTTTTTGTGAAACCTCGTCGTTTTTGCCTGGTTGGCAACTGTCGGACGCTGATTCCATTCTACTATCGGCAAATAAAGTCTCCTGTCTAGGCCTAAAGCCCCCAGAATAATATCAGATATGAGTCACCGTCAGCCACTTGCGTAAAACCTGTCAACATATGTTGCAAATCCTGTAGGTATCTATAATTTTTTTGTTGAGAGATAATTGTTCTTTCTTTTCGAACTACTCCCTGTATATATGTTCCAAATTATGTCATTCATAGCTTCTTTTTTTTTTGAACCGTATCGGGGGGAAGATCCCCACCTACTAATTCATTGATCATGTAATAGGTTCAGTACATGTTCTGTTGTCTGGCATACCAGACCGAAGTACAGGGTGAGATAGATTCTAGAGGAAATTACAGACAAGAATTGAAGAAGTCACGCCAGCGACGCCATTGTGATCCTTTTTTCCTGTAGCGCTTGCTCCAACTGTCCATGTCGCAGACCACTCTGCGCAGTACAGCAGTAGCCGTTGATTGTTTACGATCGAAGATGAGAGCGTTTCTAGCCTTCCAAATGTGCCAGAGGACAAGTAGGATGGCATCCAAATGAACTTCAGGTGGGAGACGGAGTTCTTTGGCCAGTAACTAGGGACGGTTGAACTCGGCAGGGATGATGCTGTTGCTTATTGCTGACCAAACTTTCTTTGCATCGGGGCATTGGGAGAAGACGTGTTCATCGGTTTCTAGCATTCCTGGGCATTGTTCGCAGTAGGACTCGTGCGGCTCCCGTATGTGCCTGTAGTGTAGAGACGCTCTTGTGTTGAGTCTCCCGTGACGAAGAAGCCACCCGAAGAACTGAACTTTGGTGGGAAGATACGCGTTCCAAATGCGTTCGGAGTCAGGATCTTCTTGTTGTCCAGGGTGCAGAGCATGAAACGCCTCCCGGGAGCTGAAAGGAGTTCCGGGCCGGTGTGTCAGGGTCCTGACGTTCGGTGTCTCAGAGAGTGAGACATGACGAAGACAATCCTGTAACATGTTCAGTTCTTCCGTAGCGCATCGCGTAAGGCGTGGTTGTAGTTGATCTTCCCAAGCCATGTTCAGAGCGTCGTGAACACAGAGGCCACCCTGTGTACAATGGGAGAAGAGAGCTGGGAATGTCATTCATAGCTTTTGTTATGCTCTTTAGGCCATGTTTAGTTCCCAACCGAAATATTTTCATCCATCACATCAAAGAAGAATCTTTGATGCATGAAGTATTAAATGTAAACGAAAAAGGTGAAAAGTTATATGGATAGACTGTAAATCGCGAGACGGATCTAATGAGTCTACTTAATCCATGATTTGCAACAGTAGTGCTACAATAATCATCCGCTAATTATGGATTAATTACCCTCTAATTACCATCGTTAGATTCGTCTCGAGATTTTCAACCTATCCATATAACTTTTCACCTTTTTCGTCTACATTTACTACTTCTAAATTGGTAAAACCAAAACCCGAAATCTTTTCACGAAATGTTTTCACGAACTAAACACGGGCTTAGTATATGTTGTATTTAATTGCACAGTAAGAATTATGAACATATAAAAATCAAAACAACATATAATTTGAGGCTTGAGGGAGTACTTATTTGCTAGCTTCTTGATGTTACCAGATGTTACATCCTTTTGCCGAGAGAGTTGAAGCAAAAGTGGTTGATTGAGATGGATTCCATTCTCTACCCATCACCTCGTCGTTTTACCCTGGTTGGCAACTGTTTGGACGCCGATTCCGTTCTACTATCGGCAAAGTCTACTGTGTGTGGGCCAATAATAGCCCCCAGAATAATATCAGATACACGAGTACGTCACCGTCGGGCACCTGCGTAAAACCTGCCGGCCGGGAAATGTTGCAAATCCTGTAGTTCTTATTATTTTTGTCGAGAGATAATAAGTAACCATTCTTTCCTTGGAACAAAGTAGTACTCGTTTGTGATAATGCTACAAGTAATCAGCACGTCGTCTCTGTGTATGTAAAATCTACTCTGAGCACTGCGTTGGGGTAAATAAAGTTATCCTACTACCTCTAGTTTTTAGCACAAATCAAATTAACTGCTTCTTGATTTGCTTGCATCTGGAAATGCATTGCTTGATTAACAGCTACAAATCAAATTAACTGCTGCTTCTTGATTTGCTTGCATCTGGAAATGCATTGCTTGATTAACAGCTACAAATCAAATTAACTGCTTTGTTGATTTGCTTGCATCTGGAAATGCATTGCTTCGTTACTTTACCGCGCTGATCATCAGAATGATCTACCACGCGTACACTCTACCGGCAATCCGGCATAGTACAAATTAAATGCAAAACATGATCCGTTGAAGAAGCCCGTACTTGCACGGGCCGCTCTACTGCTCTACGGCGGCGGCGGCGTGCGTACGATGATCTGGTCCGTGGCGACGCGCACGGTGGCGCAAGGGTCGTCGGGCGGGTACTCGTCGTAGACGACCTCGAGGTAGCCGTCCTCCGCCGCGGACACCACCACGGCGCTCAGCTTCAGCACCACCGGCGTCCGGACCAGCACCCGAGCCCCGACCCCAACGGACGAGCGCGAGGAGGACGAGGCGGCGTCATCGGCCGAGCTAGCTTTCGGCGAGCGCGCCGCCGTAGTCGCCACGGCCTCGGCCGGCTTCTTGCGCTTTCCCGGCGCGGCGGCGGCGGCGGCGCGGCGTTTCCGGGGCTGGCGGGCGGTGCCCGGGATTTCGTGGCCGGCGGCCGGACGACGGAGCGTCGTCGGTGCGGTGGGCGAACGGTGGCGGCGGCCCCGCGATCGCGAGGACTCGTCGTCGGCGGCGGCGACCTTCTTCCTCGCCTGATCGAGTTGCTCCCTGCGCATGGCGGAGGAGGACATGATGGCGGCGACCCTAGCTAGTGCAGTGCACGCACGCACGCACGCGTACGCCTTTGAGAACCAGCCGGTTGTTCACTGCTCGACTCGCATAAGCCATTCTCCACCTCTTTATGCTGCTGCGGACTGCGGTCGAGGTGAGGTAAAGATTCTCGTTTGCGGTAAGATTCTAGTTTTTTTTTTCCCGTGTAAAAAGATTCTAGGTTTCACATGTCTGCACTCTGCATACGTGCTGCAGCGCGAGCCCGGCGATAGATTCTCGGGTAAAAAGCATTTCCAAGATATCACACCTGTGCCACTGCATATAATATTCCTTCCAAGCAAGAGGCACGTTTCCAATAAAGAACTGCATGGATTTTCGGGTGAAGCTATGTATACGACTTCCAACTAACAGAGTTTGTCCTGCATTGTAATGAACAATCTTCCATAATATCGACATGATGATGAGTGTCCGTGTCGAAAAATCTATCTTAACTGGCATTTCCGGCCAAAACTTTGATCATCTTTAGCTCAATTCAAAGTTTACCCCTCTTGGGGCCAGTCTACTTCCAACGAGAAAGGTTAAAGCTAAAGTGCAGTCTGCAGCACATCTTTTTCAGGCGCTCCTGAAGATTTTGGGATGTTGCTGTTTACCCAATTGGCACTGCAGTACCGCACAGCACTGTCAATTGCTGGCCTGTCCGCGGCGCTCGTGCGCTTGAGCTCACGGCAGCCTCTGCGAGGCTGCGACGGCGAGGCACAGGGAGCCAGGGAGGGTTGGACATGGCGGCGGCCGGCGGCGAGCTCGATCCGGAATCCGTAGTGCGGCCTGGGCAGAGGAAGACGTCGGCGTGCGAGGGGATCGGGAGGAACTCGATGGAGGTGATAGAAAGAATCACGGTGGCGGGGCTACCGGAGGTCGCCGGCGGCAGCGTGGTGGCCATGTCGCTGGTGCAGGGTGTTTTCAAATAGCCTCCTGGTTTGGATCGTGATTATTAACCGCGATCCAAATATTTACAGATAGGCCCATATTATTTATAAATAGCCCCCTAATTCGGATCGCGATTAATAATCGCGATCCGAATATATACATTTAGCCTCCTGAATCTTACAAAGTATCCCCTAATTTGGATCGCGGTTAATAGTCGCGATCCGAATATTTTCATATACCCCCTGTAATTTACAAAGTGTCCCCTGGTTTGGATCGCGATTAATATTCGCGATCCGATTATTTACATAAATACCCCTGGTTCTAACAGCCTCCTCCTCCCGGCCGGCGCGCCGCCCGCCGCCGCTCGCTGTTCCCAGTCCATCCCGTCGCCTTCCAGGAACCTTCACTCCTTGACTTCCCTCCATTCAATTCCCGGCCGGCGGCCATGTCTCTCCGTCCCCGTTGCTCACCCCTTCCGTTGCCTCTCCCTGCCTCCCCTCACTGGACTCTGCCACCGCTTAGCCGCACTCGCCGGCGACCTGACTAAAGCTTCGATTTCTGCCGCAGCTCCGTCATGGCTGCCGCGCCGGAGGAATCCCCGGGAAAAGTGGATCCGGAGCCGTTCTCGCCCTCCGTCTTCCTCGACCTTCCCCCGACTCCCCGCCCCGTCGGCGACGGCGAGGACCCACCGCCGGCGGCCTCCTCGGACGACCTCGTGCTCCCCTTCATCTCGCGCATACTCATGGAGGACGACATCGAGGACAGGTTCTTCTACCACTACCCCGACCACCCCGCGTTACTCCAGGCCCAGCAGCCATACGCCCAGATCCTCTCCGACGCCGCCGCCGCCGCCGCTTCCGATTGCTTCACCGCCAACAGCAACGGAAGCGGCGCCTGCACCCTCTGGGCGTCCTCTGATGACGCCCCAGCGTTTGCCAACGCTACCCGGCCCCAGGACGACCCG
Source organism: Urochloa ruziziensis (assembly GCA_015476505.1). Classification (NCBI taxonomy): domain Eukaryota; kingdom Viridiplantae; phylum Streptophyta; class Magnoliopsida; order Poales; family Poaceae; genus Urochloa; species Urochloa ruziziensis. Next base: position 71,683,766 of record CM027119.1, on the reverse strand, counting down.
GTCGAGCTCCTGTCCTCGCCATGCCCCGCCATGGGAGCGGGGATCGACGAGTTCACCGCACACGATGTCAGCCAATTCTTGTTGAATGGCACGGAGGAGACAACTACAATGACTACCTTCCCTCCTACTGGTGATGAGGAACACGGCGCTCCGGCCTCTACCTTCTTCAGTGATCAGAACAGGGCAGACATGGACATGCTCAACCAGGCGTTCCTCAGGGGCATGGAGGAGGCTAAAAAATTCTTGCCCACTGACAACAACCTTCTCGTCGGGGCTCGAGGAAGCCAGCTGTTGGAAGGCTTTGCCACCGGAGCCGGCGAAGTGAGGGATGAGGACATGGTGGATGGAATGTTAATATTCCAAGGAATAGGTGGCAATGGTCGGGGTCACAAGAACCGGTGTAACTGGCAATATTTGGAGACAGAGACGGGCAGGAACAACAAGCTGATGGTGCCTGAGCCGGAGGAAACAGGTGAGATGGTTGATGAAATAATTGTCAACGGGTACCGTTTGTGCCTCAATGGAATGCTGGGCCTGGGCATCACTATGGACAGCAAGGATGGGAAGAACATCAGGAATGGTAAAGAGAAGTCAGAGCTGGAAAGGGAGAGCTCCAATGAGGTGGTGGACTTGCATACATTGCTTATCCGCTGTGCACAGGCAGTGTCCATGGATGATCGTCAGAGTGCCACCGGGCTACTTAGGCAGATCAGGCAGCATTCTTCACCAATTGGTGATGCCAATCAAAGGTTGGCATATTGTTTTGCTGAGGGACTGGAGGCACGACTGGCAGGCATGGGGAGCCAGGTGTACAAATCACTCAAGGCAAAGCGCACCTCGCTTGTGGAGTTCCTCAAAGCCTATCAACTGTACCTAACAGTTTGCTGCTTCAAGATGATGGCATACAAGTTCTCCAACATGACCATTGCCAATGCTATCACTGGGAGGAAAAAGTTGCACATTGTAGATTATGGCGTGCGCTATGGGATCCAGTGGCCAAGCTTGCTAGGCTGGTTAGCTACTCGAGAGGGTGGACCACCAGAGGTGAGGATCACCGGCATTGACCTTCCTCAACCTGGGTTCCGCCCAGCTGCTCAGATTGAGGAGACTGGGCGTCGGCTCAGCAAATGTGCCCACCAGTTTGGCATACCATTCAAGTTCCAAAGCATTGCTGCTAAGTGGGAGACGGTCTGTGTTGATGACCTGAACATTGACCCTGATGAGGTACTCATCATTAATGGTTTGTTTGATTTTGGGAACTTGATGGATGAGGGTGTCGACATATATAGCCCGAGTCCTAGGGATGTGGTCCTCAATAACATCCGAAAGATGTGGCCAGATGTGTTTATCCTTTGTACTGTCAATGGCTCCCATGGGGCGCCATTTTTCGTGACACGGTTCCGGGAGGTACTGTTCTTTTTCTTGGCACTGTTTGACATGCTTGATGCTACAGTCCCCAGGGACAACGACCAACGGTTGCTGGTTGAGCGGGATCTCTTTGGACGGTTTGCCCTGAATGTCATTGCATGTGAGGGCTCGGATAGGGTGGAGCGCCACGAGACATATAAGCAATGGCAAGTGCGGAACCACCGGGCAGGACTGAAACAACTACCGTTGGACCCAGATATTGTCAAGGTCGTGAGGAAGAAGGCCAAGGATGGCTACCATAAGGACTTTGTCCTTGATGTGGATCATCAGTGGCTCTTGGAAGGGTGGAAGGGACGCATAATTGTCGCCATGTCGACATGGGTTGCAGATGATGCTTCCTCAACATATTAGCTGCTTTTCTTTATCCTTTCTGGGTGTGAGTATTGATAATTGTGCTTCCTTGGACTAGAGATGAAACTACTAGCCTAAATATAGACATTGTCCTGTAATGTAAAATTATATGTTCAGTGAGGCGGTCTTGTTGCTGTTTAAAGCAACGTAGGTTCTTACCATATTTCTGCAGATGCAGAACTGGTGTTGATCTACAACTAAAGAGCCCTGAGGGTTTGTTTCCTAGTTCTATGTATATAGCTGTATGCATCAGTGTTTGTTCTTCTGTTCTGTACTAGCTCACAAGCAATTTCTTGCGAAGTTCACTTTCTGTTGTGCCATCAGGTTTTGGCGCTTCCCTTCATCTGGAAAGAGTAATCAGGTGCTTGATTAACCATTAATGTTTTCATTGGTCATTCAGAGTATTCATTTCCGATTTCCCCCTTATTTTCTGCTGACTGTTTTAAATGCAAAATCAATGATATTATACTATTCCCCTGTTTGGACAAGTTTCAAATTTCCTGGGCGTTTCCTGCTGAACATTTTCATCCATTCTTTCATTCAGACGAGTACAGCTATAAGAGGTGGCCAGATTCAAGATTATAAGTTCGTTTTCTTCAAGTTGGAATGAGTTGATGACTGGGACCTGCTTGATGGAACATAATATGAAGTCTATAGTTGTGTTGGTTCTGCAGGAAGATTTGATGTAGGTAAGTATGTTGTTCATTTTTTTGTTTATATACTTACAGCTTTTCAAATGCATGATCAACAAAGGAGGTAGTGTACAAATATTCAGTTATGCACAGTGAATTGACTGTTATTTAGCAACAATAATTTGGGTTTAGTGTATTATGTCTGCCAATTTCTCTTGTTGCAAAAGGATGGCTGTTTCACCTCTGGGGCAGGAAAACATATGACTGTTACTCTATTTTCAATTACATTTTGTTCAGTGCAGACTCTTAATTTGTAGTAGCAGTATGATAGCTTCTGAGCTAAATTTAGGCGATACATGACAGAATCCAGTATAGAGTATAGACAAGTATGCTGTTTATGTTACTGATGTAATGGAGAATCACACTGCAATGAAATGCAGAGTTAATGATACCTGCTTTTAATACAAAGGTATATTTCTGGATTATGCACCAAAATGAGCGAGTGACAACAAGAATTGGCACTAAGAGAAATGAAGGAGGATATGCAGTATGCCATCCAACTTTGTACATGTGTAGTTCAGATTGGATGAACTGAAAACATGCATTGGCTATGAAGCCATGATCCATAGTAGCAATGGATGCTTGATTATGAATTTATGATGTACTACTTGTGCTTTTGTGCACTAAGCAGACAGGTCTCTCGTCCACTTGACTGTTTTGTCCTTGGTTTTGATTAACTAGTGCAGTGTAAGCATCAGTTGATTCTGCTGTGCTTGTATCATACTTCAGTGAATAGTGACAGAATTCTTCTGAAAACCCCTTTAACTGCTAGATCTTCTGTAATGGAGGGGAATGCTTGGTATACAAGTTGCAAAATTAGATGATTGGTTCGTCATGTTCTTCAGAGCTTTTTCACTTTTATATGGGCCGTGTTTATATGCGGCTGCAAATTTTTTCTGAGCATGTTTCCTCACATGCATGACATATTAAATGTAGTAAAAAAAATAACCCATTATATGGATGGAGTATACGTCGCGAGACGAATCTAATGAGCCTAATTAAGTCGTGATTAGACAATAGATTGCTACAGTAAACATGTGCTAATGACGGATTCATTAGACTCATTAGATTCGTCTTGCGATTTCCTGATAGAATCTGTAATTAGTTTTGTAATTAGTCTATATTTAATACTTCAAATGTGTGTCCGACATACTTCAAAAAAATTTCACCCTCCATCTAAACATGGCCATGGGCAGAAAAAAACGTATGGCTGTTACTCTGATCTCTGTTACATGATGTTCAATGCACAACAAGCTTACAAGCAATAAGGATAAGAATCTGTCATCTAAAGAAATGAAGGTGGCCATGCCCTCCAACTCTGTGCAGCACGTGTACGTGCAATTCAGATTGGATGAACTGAAGGCATGAGTCGAGTTCAGAGTACGGAGTCATGATTCATGTTTGTCCTTTGCAGGGAATGCTCAAGTACAGGACTGTAGGCTCGGTCTTCTGCTCCAACTAACTAGTGCAGTACGGCCGCCGGGCTCACCGTTGTCCGGTGGCTGAGCCTGTCGGCGCCGGCGAGAAGGGGAAGTAGATTAACGATGGCGACGAAACCGGCGGTGGAGCCTTGCAAGCAGGTGATTTCATTTCCATCCCCTAGCTTCGGAATCGCGGAGTTTGATTTCCAAATTCGAGCTTCCAATCCACCTGCATCTCCTAGCCGGCCTGTCGTCCGCGCGCTTGAGCTCAGGGCAGCCTGCGACGGCGAGACACATGGAGGGGTGGAGGCGTGGAGCCACATGGCGGCGGCGGCGAGCTCGATCCGGCACCCGTAGCGCGGGCGTAGGCAGAGGAAGGCGTCGGCGCGCGAGGGGATCACCAAGAACTCGATGGAGGGGAGCGCGAGAAGAACGGTGGCGGGACTACCAGAAGTCGCCACCGGCAGCCATGTCGCCGACTCGCCGGCAATCGCGATCCGAACATTTCTCATATAACCCCCTGTACTTTATAAATAGCCCCTATTAATCGCGATCCGCCGCGGTTATTAATCGCGATCCGAACTGGGGGGTTGATCCGGATATTTTCAAATAGCCCCTATATTTTACAAAGTGCCCCCTGATTTGGATAGGCTCCCATTCCGGCCGTCCGCCGCTCACCGCCGTCGCCGGAAGGGAAACGCCGCATCCTACCTACCCACCGCGTCCGCCGGAGTGGAAATGTCGAACTCGCAGTCGCCGTGGCGGGTGCGTCTTTTGATTCGGCTCCCTTCTACCCGCCAACTGTGTAGAGCAACAGAAGAAGAGAGAGACCCCTGTAGCGGCTGCTCCGCGAGTCCATCCCGTCGCCTTCCAGGAACCTTCACTCCTTGACTTCCTCCCCTCCATTCAACTCCCAGGCGGCGGCCATGTCCGTCTCCGTTGCCCACCCCTTCCGTTGCCTCCCCTCACTGGGCACTGCCACCGGTAGCCGCACTCGTCGGCGACCCGAGTAAGCTTCGACTTTTGCTGCCGCTCAGGCATGGCTGCCACGCCGGAGGAGTACCCCGAGCCGTTCTCCCCTTCCGTCTTCCTCGACCTACCCCCGACGCCCCGCCCCGTTGGCGACGGCGAGGAGAACCCGTCCGCCTCCTCGGACGACCTCGTGCTCCCCTTCATCTTGCGCATGCTCATGGAGGATGACATCGACGACAACCAGTGCCCGGACCACCCCGCGCTCCTGCAAGTCCAGCAGCCCTACGCCCAAATTCTCTCCGATGCCGCCGCCGCCGCCACTGCCGCCGCCTGCTCCTCCGATTCCGCCGCCACCAACGCCAACGGAAACGGCACCGACACCCTCTCGCCGTCCTCCGGCGCCGCGGAATTCGCCAACGCCACCTGGCCATACGACCCAGCCCGGCTCTCCCAGCTGCTCCTGTCCACGCCCTCCCCCGACGTGGGAGCAGGACTCGGTGACGACATCGCCGCCGACGATTTCAGTAAACTCTTCTTGCCCCAGCAAGAAGGCACCATCGTGGGCTTCCATCAGAACAGGGTAACAATGGACATGCTCAACCTGGCGTTCCTCAGGGGCGTAGAGGAGGCCAAGAAATTTTTGCCCACTGACAACAACCTTCTTGTCAGTCGAGTGAGGAAGGACGAGGAGGTGGATGGAATGCCATTGTTGCAAGGAATTGGCAAGGGTTGCAAGAAGCGACGTAATTGGGATGACTTGCAGGCCGAGATGGGCAGGAACAACAAGCTTATGGTCCCCGAGCCGGAGGAAACAGGCGAGATGGTTGACGAAATAATTATCAACGATTTCCGCTTGTGTATCAATGAAATGCAGGGGCTGAGCATTACTACGGGCAGCGAGGATGAGAAGAACACCAGGAAAGGGAATGGGAAGCCGGCTCAGGGAAAGCAGAGCTCACATGAGGCGGTCGACTTGCGCACATTACTTATCCACTGTGCGCAGGCTGTGTCCATGGATGACCGCCACAGCGCAAGCGAACTACTTGGTCGGATTAAGCAGCACTCCTCACCGAGGGGAGACTCCAATCAAAGGCTGGCACATTGTTTTGCTGTGGGACTGGAGGCACGGCTAGCAGGCATGGGGAGCCAAGTGTACAAGTCGCTCATGTCAAAGCGCACCCCGCTTGTGGAGTACCTCAAAGCATATCAGCTGTACCTAACAGCTTCCTGCTTCAAGATTATGGCATATAAGTTCTCCAACATGATTATCGCCAAAGTCAGTGCTGGGAGGAACAAGGTGCACATTGTGGACTACGGCATGCATCACGCTCTCCAGCGGTCAAGCTTGCTAGGATGGTTGGGTACTTTGGAGGATGGCTCGCCCCAGGTGAGGTTCACTGGCATTGACCTTCCCCAGCCTGGTTTCCGCCCAGCTGCTCTGGTTGAAGAGACGGGGCGTCGGCTCAGCAAATGTGCCCATCAGTTCGGTGTGAAATTCAAGTTCCGTAGCATCATGAAAAAATGGGAAACTGTTTCTGTCGATGACCTGGACGTTGACGCTGATGACGTACTCATCATCAATAGTATGTTTCATTTTGGGAACTTGATGGATGATAGCAGCGATATATATAGCCCGAGCCCCAGGGATCTGGTCCTCAGTAACATCCAGAAGATGCGGCCAGATATTTTTATCCTTTGTGTTAAGAATAGTTCATATCGGGCGCCATTCTTTGTAACACGGTTCCGGGAGGCATTGTTCTATTACTCAGCAATGTTCGACATGCTCGATGCTACAATCCCACGGGACAATGATCATCGCTTGTTGCTTGAACGAAACTTCTTGGGACGCAGTGCCCTGAATGTTATCGCCTGTGAGGGATTGGATAGGGTGGAGCGCCTTGAGACATATAAGCAATGGCAGATGCGGAATCACCGGGCAGGCCTGAGGCAGCTGCCGTTGGACCCAGATATCGTTAAGGTCATAAGGAAGAATGTCGAGGACAGATACCACAAGGATTTTGTGATTGATGTGGATCACCAGTGGCTTCTGGAAGGGTGGAAGGGGCGCATACTTTGTGCCATGTCAACATGGGTTGCAGATGATGCTGTCTCAAAACAGTAGCTGCTTTCTTCATCAATTTCAGGAAATTAAATAGGCTAGGAATAAGTAGGGACATTATAATTTCCTGAAATGTTAAATTACGTGTTAAGTTTGGTGCAACTGTTGCTGCTTAAGAGCTGCACTGTATTGTACCTATATTTCTGTGTATGTTATGCAGAAACAGAATTTTTGTCAATAGAACAGACTGAAAAGGCCAGCTTTTCCCATGTTTCGAATTTCCCAGGTGGTTTCTGCTGTCATTCAGACAAGTTCTGCTAAAAGATGTTGCCATATCCATAGATTAAGTGTTGTTTCTGCAACTTGTAAGGAGATGATGATCAGCTAGATCAAGCATTTTATGAAGTGTACAGTTGTGTTGTTTTCTCAATAAGGATGGACACCTTATGTCTCCTGTAAGTTTGCAATGATCCTGGCTCATAACTTTATCGCAGAAATACTCATATGAACTAAAGTAGGTCCACAGCTGCCCATCTGTACGTTATCTGCTTGTTTGTTAGTTGTGGATCAATCAGTGAATCTGTCGGGTTTTCTCATATGAGCTTTGAGCTTTAAACACAATTAGCAACGAGTAAACTTCTGTGCACAAGTCAGATGATTCTTGCTGGCCTTACTCATATATGTCCTTATTTTTTCCTCAAGGGGTTTTATGTATATACATACCGTCTTATTATTATACTATCTCTTGCAGGTTTTGGAGTATGGTAATTTAGATCCATCAGTCTAGCAGGGGAACCAAACGAGTAATCATGACTGATTTGATTACTACAGGCCAAGGTACATAGATTTGATGCAGGTAAAGTATGTTCTGTCATTTTGTCTGTCAAGCCGTTGTTTATATTATATTTTTTTCAGATGCATGTTCAACAAAGCAAGTAGTGTAGTAGTATTATGCAAAGCGAAATAGACCATAATTTAGAAGCCAATAATATTGGGATTAGTGTATTATATGTCTGCCAGTTTCTGTTGTTGCAAAAACATAACCTTTTCACTTTTGTGGGCAGCAAAAATATATTGTATGACTGTTTCTCTGAACTATGTTTACAATTACATTATATTCAATGAACACTCTTAGTTATGGACAGCAAGCAATAACAATAAGAACAAAATCTAAAGAAATGAAGGTGGGCGCACCATCCAAATTTGTACATGGAAGATTGTAAGCAAATCAGATTGGATGAGTGAAAGCATGCGTCGAGTATGAAGTCATGACCCATGTTTTGTAGGGATGCTCGAGTATAAGTTTTTGTGCACGAGCACAGGCTGTGGGCTCTGCTCTGCTCTGCACTGAAAGATCGGTTGTCCTCTGCTTCGATTAACCAGTGTAGTTTTGACCAGTTGAATCTGATGTGCTTGTATCATCTTGTTTATGACTGAAGAATTCTTGTAAAAGGTCCAGTACTACTAGATCTTTATAACCGGAAGAATTTATCCGTGAGATTTTGCAGCAGAACAGAGGAGGATATCAACCTTTCCATTTTGGCAAAGTTGGCACAATGATCATGGCAATTGACAACAGAAATAAGTTTCTCACAGGATTGGTTATTTATTCTTTCACTGCAAATAAGTTTGACTAAGCTAAAACTAAGCCAGGTCTAGTGACGCTACATGGCAGTGTGATTACAATTTACAAGTCACAAACAAAACACCGCATCAGGAATTCAGGAGATCGAGACAGATCTCTTTGCGCTAACGGCTACTCCCCATTGGACCTGCTCTTCATCTCCTCCTCAAACTTCCTCAGCAACGGCAGCTTCTTCCCGGCGACCGTCGGCCGCGGACGTGGACGTGGAGGAGCAGCCTTACTCTGCTTCGGCGGCGGGCGCGCAGAGCGGTCGCTGGTGACGGCGGAAGAATAACCGGCGAACGACGCAGCAGCGTCGCCGGCGCGCGGCACGACGTCGTGCAGCCTGACGTCGCTCGGAGCGACGCGCGCGACGCGTGGGAGCTTGCCGTTGATGTCGCAGCTGTAGGTGACGCGGAGGCAACCGTCGTCCTCATCGGCGGCTGAGGAGTCGACGACGGCGCGGAGCCAGAGCACGATGGGCTGCCCCGTGCCGCGCGCCGTGCCGACCCGCGTGCGCACGCGCACCAGCGCTCCCTTCCCGACGAGATCGCTCGTGATCGCCTCCGCCGGCGCCGCGGCGGCGGCGGCGGTGGCGTGGCGCGAGCGGGGGATGGCGGAGGGCGGCACCGCCGGCCGCGCGCGTTCCAGGAGGGCGCCGCCACCACCGGCGGCGCGGCGAGGCGCGGGCTGGCGTGAGGTTGTAGTATGCGCGGCAGTGTTGGGACGCGGCGGCAGCGGCGCCGGCAAAGCGAGCACGAACGTGTTCGGTGGCGGCGGTGAGGGCTTATTGGCGGCGGCTCCTCCTGTCGGAGCGAGGGCCGCCTTTTTCCGGCTGATCTCGAGCCCCTCGCGGCGCAGCCTGCGCATGGCGGCGGATGGTACCGTCATGGTGGGCATGGCGGCCGTGCGTGTCAGGGGGATCAGGGGCTCAAGGACCCGAAGCGAACGGGAGAGGAGGAGGGCGTGTGGCTTCTGGACGGTATCTGAACTTGACGTGAGAAGGGGACGGGGCGAAGGTTATAGCCGAGCTCTCAAGTCAGCGTCCGAGTCTGACGGGAAGCACGGACTCGGATTTTGTTTTTCATTTGAGAAGACTCGGATTCAGAACATTCGGACTCCGTCGTTAGCGCTAAAACGAAGGCCCATATTCGGACACCAGCTAGGCTAGCGCACTCGCGACCGTACGTGCAGCTACCAGGCAGGGGTGCAGCACGCCGTGCACCGAGTTACTGAAGCAATGCAACTGCCAACGGATTTGCAGGATTTTGTTGGTTACGGAGATCACTGCGAGTCTGCGATGAGCACACTGTAGGCCCGTAGTGTTAGAAAATGAATTTCCTGTAAATCAAAAGGTCCTGGACTCGGTGGTATAATTAAAAAAAATGGAGTATTTTCCGTTTACAAGAGAAAGCCCCTCCTTGCCATAATGTTATAATCAGGGCCGGGCCGGCAAATCTACATTGAGCAACGAACGAAGATACGGAACTGAAGATATGCATGTAGATAGCCAGATTAGCAATTTGACGTTGATCAGTACATGAAATGAATTAGCAGCTACTCCCTCCGTCCTATAAAGAGTGCAATTCTGGCGTTTGAAAAAAGTCTCACAAAGAATGCAATCCTACAAATTAGATCGCAACTACCTTCCTAATTAGGTGGCCAGATTTGATTTGCATGTCAAAACTAACCACTTTAGGTAAAAAACCGAGGGCAAGCGAGTCTTTTCGCACCACCACTAATTTGTCTGGAAAAAACTAGAATTGCACTCTTTATGGACGGAGAGAGTACATGAGAATTTCTTGAAGTTGGGGCCCATGCCGGGCCCTGGTTATGATGTTCGACCGTCCAGAATTTAATAACGAACAAAAAGGGTAAAACGGAGATTCGCTCAATATCGTGTGACCAACGTTTCACATATCCTTTAAGCAAATTTGGTGAACGTTCGGCTTCAAGAAATAACACGTGCATTTAAACGTTATTAAATTAAAGTAGTTTGGAAGTTAATTTGGACGGTTTGGTGTAGACCTATTTGTAAAAAAATTGATGATCACATCTTCAAATTAGGAAAACCACAAACAGCCAAACATGATGAACTGATGACGTTAGTGTTTTAATAAAAGGAGCACACTCTACATTTGGGTTGTGCTTGGTCAGTTGGTCTATGGACGGCACATTCCCATAGTCAAACTAGTGCGATCAGAATTAGTTTCTGAATAATCAAGTCAGGTCATCGGGTTCATCGTCTAGACCAGAAGACACATGGAAGTAGGGGACGCATGCCCCCTCACTACCCAGAGGTCCGTGAAAAAGAAGAACTTAGGGCTGTCGTTAATCGCAGAACTTTTTTTTTTTCGAAGTTAAATGTTTTGACGGTAAGTGTATCTTACTAATATTGGATTAACTCTTATTTAATTATAGGTGTTTTGATGGGATAATTTTCGCATTACCTCTACACTCACCTTTACCAAATTAAGTGAGGCCTCCATCCCTCATGTTGGTCGATCAGGCATGCTACACCAGTTGCCTGAAATAAAAAAAATTTGTACCATGTTTACTTAGAACATCATGCAAGTAAGATATCGTGAGCCATTATTTACCTCTCGACAGTGGTGCTCTGCGGAAAACAACTGTAGTGTAGACGACCCTGTTTGGCTACTACTTCTAAAGTTTAGCACCTGTCACATCGAAAAGAATTTTACATGCATGAAAAATAACTAATTACACATATTACGACTGCTTTGCGAGACAAACTTTTTAAGCCTAATTAGTCTATGATTTGACAATGTAGTGCTACAGTAAATATGTGCTAATGACGAACTTTGCGAGACGAATTGTTTGGCTACTACTGCTGGTTGCTTCATAAAGTACTCACGAAATCTGTAATTTATTTTTTTATTGGTAACCAAAAACTCCGCCCGACGTCCCAACTCCGTCCGATATGACACCTACTAAAGTTTAGCATCTGAATCCAAACACCCAAGTATGCAAATATGCAATAAATGTTTTCTCCTCGCGGCCCATCCCCATCATAAGCGGACGGACACCTCAGCAACAACTATCTTTTTTTTTTTTGGGAACTACTGGAGCTATGCCAAGTAGTAGAACCCAAGTAAAGCTTTCTTGGCTGCCAAGTACGCAGCCAGGGATCCCCTAGTTGCGCTCGCCTGCAGGAGGGGCGCCGTGCGCTCGCACAAAGCAACAAAAACAGGCGGCCCCCTGCGTGGCTGTATTCGGGCGCCACCACCGCCCGCATGGGAAGGTGCGCGCCTGGCGCAAAAAAAAAAAAAAAAAGACAGCGGCATGCTTCATTCATTATGTAGAAAAAAGTTATACAACAGGAAAAAAATCTGTCAAAAGAAAAAGTTTTACGAAGAAATATTTTTGTAAAAAAAAATCTTTGTTTGCGACAAAATTTTTCAGCGCCAATTTTTTCTGAGAAATTTTGTTTAAATTTTTTTTGACAAACTTTTGATTACTTGTTTGCGACAAAATTTGTCGGCGTCAAAATTTTTCAACAAACTTTTGCTTGCGATAAACTTCTTGAGTGCCAAAATTTTCGCAACAAAATTTTTCAGCGTCAAAATTTTTGCGACAGAAATTTTGTAACAAAATTTTTGCAAAAAACTTTTTGAGAATAGGAGCGAGTACACGGCTGAGCCCCTGTCCGTGTGGGTCCCAACGTGGGGTCCTCATGTGCGGTGGGGACGTGTTGGCCGAGCGTGGCTGGTGGGGGGCGCGCAGCGCACAGCAGGGCGCAACTGATTCCGTACGCAGCCATCACCAGGTGGCTAGCTGCTCCAGGCACCCTCGCTCCTAGCTAGTCCTCGTGGCCTCCACGGTGGAATCCTCACACAGCAATCTCTTGCGTCTTGTGGAGCACTCCTTGATACAGTACTATGCCCTTGTTTAGTCATGTTTAGTTTCGAAACGAAATCTTTTCACCCATCACATCGAAGGAGAATCTTAGATGCATGGAGCATTAAATGTAGACGAAAAAGGTGAAAAGTTATATGGATAGGCTGTAAATCACGAGACGAATCTAATGAGCCTACTTAATCCATGATTTGCAATAGTAATGCTACAGTAACCGTCCGCTAATTATGGATTAATTACCCTCTAATTACCATCGTTAGATTGGTCTCGAGATTTCCAACCTATCCATATAACTTTCCACCTTTTTCGTCTACATTTACTAATCCTAAATTGGTAAAATCGAAACCCGAAATCTTTTCACCGAAAAGTTTTCACGAACTAAACACGGGCTAGTTCCCGCCCAAAATCTTTTCACCCATCACATCAAAGGAGAATCTTAGATGCATGAAGTATTAAATGTAGACGAAAAAGGTGAAAAGTTATATGAATGGGCTGTAAATCGCGAGACGAATCTAATGAGCCTACTTAATCCATGATTTGCAATAGTAATATACAGTAACCATCCGCTAATTATGGATTAGTTACCCTCTAATTACCATCGTTAGATTCGTCTCGAGATTTCCAACCTATCCGTATAACTTTCCACCTTTTTCGTCCACATTTACTAATCCTAAATTGGTAAAATCAATACCCGAAATCTTTTCACCAAAACTTTTCATCAACTGAAGGGCGTGACGTATCTCTATTCAACTCCTTGTGGAGCACTCCACTTTCTCTGTGGCAAGGACAATGTGGCAGAACGAAGGCTGGTTGGCTTGTATAGGCATAGGCCTCCCGTTTCCCTTGGGCCTTGGCTGCCAAGCTTCCTTGTGTGTGTGTCTTAGGCGCCGTCGTTGGCCATGTGTGTACGCTTTGACTCGCGCAGTAGTCCTCTGGCTGTAGCCACGCCGGCCAGTTATAAGTGCGCACTCCCGCTCGAGCGAGCCACTCCACTGCACGCATTCCCGGTCCCCGTCACTCGAAGCTTGTAGCTTGCTAGCTAGCCAGTCGCCATGCCCACCATGACGATCCCGTCCGCCAACTTGCGCAGGCTCAAGAAGATCGCCGCCGAGGCAGCCGCCAAGTCCTCCTCCGGTGGAGGCGGCCGGCCAACCTCCTCCGCAGGAGGAGTCCGCCGCCCCTGCCACGCCGTGTCGCCGACGGCGTCGCGAGGTTCGGCGAGCGGGTGCTCGTCCGCACGCCCGTGGCGGCGACGGCGAGCGCGAGCGCGGGCACCGGCACGGCGGCGCAGGCGCCCCTCGTGCTGCCCGTGGTGCTCGTGCGCGCCGTGGTAGTCTCCGCGGAGGACGAGCACGGCTACCTCGAGGTCGTGACGTCGTGTACGAGGGCGCGCCCCCGCACGGCGAGGACCCCTACGCCATCGCGCGCGTGCCGAGGGACAGGGTCATCGCGGACAACACGCCGCCCACAGCCACCGCCACGACGTCCGGCGGCGCAGGCCGGAAAGCCTCCTCCTCCTCCTCCTCCCCTGCCGGTGCCGAGACAGAAAACTTGGAGATGCTAGCTAGAGCGGCCATGTAGATGTAGCTTAGTTAATTAAGACCGTATGTACGTAGTAGCAGCAGCTTTGGAGCATATCGAAGTAGTACTAGCTTTATCAGGCGTTGCGAGTGTGCAGTACTAAACTGCTAATGCAGAAGGCAGTAATGTCACCGTCAGTACCACCCCGCAGTACTTAGTAGCACTAATTAATCTGAAATTTCGCATCTATATATTCTCTAGCCAAAATGACCAGATAACTGTCACTGTCAGCGTACTACATCAATCGGTAGCAGCACAGCAGGTGCACTATACAAATCAGAATCCGTAACCAAAAAAGCCAGGGGTCAGCGTCAGCTCGGATGCGCTTCGACGCACACCGATTCCGCAGCTCATCAAATCAAGTTCAACTCACGCAGAAATGGAGACCTCCGCCGGTTCTGAAGGACTGCCACAGCATGCCAAGAGCCCAGGAGGTGGTGAGGTGAGCAGGTGCCTGGTGCCATCTGACGGGCTTGTGTTTGGGCTGGGACAGGTTTTTGCCCAAGAGAACCCGTCCCCGCATCTGTATAGTTTGCAACTGGATTCTGATTCGCCAGAGATGTAATATGACCTACTAACGCTCAATCTCCCATAACTTACGATTTACAAGCCTAAAATTGCCTGCCTGATACTAATAGCATGCCATTGCTCTATGCAGAAGAGGTTGCAGCAACAGCCAGAAACCCTGAAGCTCAGCAGAAAGGGCCCATAAACCCCACCAACATGAAGAAGCACCACCAGGCCTACATAAAAGGGTCGACAGAGTTGAAGCCGGAGTAGGTAGCTGTAATCCTCCAATAAGGTTTTCTGGCAACATCCAGAGGAACCTGGAGATTAAAGAGTATCAAGACTTCAGCATGTAATCCTCGTGCTCACTACATTATAGGTTGGTTTCATGCGTAGAGCAGGCATAGAACACCAATACCAGTCCAGGACAGGACTGGTATCCAGCTCTGATGTTCAGCATTTGAGACATGCATCCTCTTGCCAGAAGTGGCATACTGTCACAGACTCACAGGGCACGCAAGAATGATAACTGGAGACTGCGTACCTTTGTATCCTTCAGATGTTCTTGGCACCACCAAAATTTGAATTGGGGCGTACTGCAGCAAATGCAGATAGATCCTGATGGACATAACAAAAACAAGGGCAAATAAGTTCAGAGCAAAATAACATATCTTGTCATACCTACATATAATGACTATCTAAACTCCAACCCCATAGATGTGCTACAGTTTGTGTTGTCTGCATCTTTGTGTGATGGTAATTGTGCTACAAGTTTTTGGCAACATTGTGTAGGCCTTTTCCATTTTGTGAAGGGAAAACTAGCATATGACAACATCAAAAGACTCCACATTGCTTCATCAGCAGATAAGTGGTCAATGGCTGCAATGTATGATGGGGTTGCCCTTGAGGCCATGTACATGGTGAACTCGTCCACTTCAAGTCACACAAGGATCAAATGCCTCAAGTTTCATCCTCCCTGTTCCTCTCTCGCACGACACTGTGCACTTTGGGGCCATCATTCAACTATCAAGGGTTTAAACCATGGGCACCATCACAACTCAAAATTGAACTGTCATGGGGATAGAAACGTGCCAAGCTGCCATGTACAGAAGGACAAGGATTTGTCACGTAATTACTGTACCGCAGCTGTGCCCACAAAGTTACCATAGGTCCACATTAATTTTTCCTATACTTGTTATGAGAACTGAAAACCATCAACAAACAGGCCTATTGCAACCATATTCCAAAGCAAGAAGAAATATTAAATAATAAAGAAGTACCCCCCATCCCCAACAAATCACATAACCTTGTGTTGGTTTTTGCAAGGTAAGAGAAATATCTTGATGTAAGTCTGTCAATTAGAATACCTGTGGTGTGCACAGGGGCATTGTGTGCACATTTGGATGCATGTACATCTGGTTTGGTTGGATAGGGGCAGTTGGAAAAGCCTGCTAAACATGAACTATGTAAATACAAGATCTGTTAAATGCCAAAAAGACAAAAAGGAAAAGAACTTATTTCTGTGTACCTGATAGTAGTATGGCCTTCCAATTGTTGCATTACCCTGAGCGTCTTGTGGAGATTGATATTGATGCTCATTAGTTTGGACAACTAGCTCCTGAACAGTTGAGGAAGCTGCTGGGGCTTGTTTTGCTTTTTCTGCATAATAGGGTATACTTTGAATAAATTGACACTCTCTATGAGGAAGGAGTTTAAAATTGTTACTTACTTGAGTTAGGTCCTTTTGATGGTTTTTTCTTCTTTTCTCTCTATTACTAGCATCTTTGGCAGCTTGAGTGCGCATGTTTCTCATTTCAAAGAATACTTCCAGTGCCTTCTCTCCAGTTTCAAGGGAGTCCCAGAATATTTTTCTTGATTCTTCCAATTCCTGGCTCTTTATAATTAGGTTATATGCATACTGCATTGCCCGATTGCGATATGCAAGTTCAGCCTCTGTGCATTCCTGTTGGGTTGAATCATCTTGAGCAAGTTTAAACATGCTTCTCCTGGCATCTTTTGTCCATCGTTTCAAAACATATTTGTCTGGAATTGTGTCCACATTCTGCAGGGTGAAGACTTTGAGGGCATGTGAACAAAGAAGGCCCATCCTTTCAAATTTTCTGCAACCACAAGTGATCTCCATGGTGGAAGTGTCAAGAGCAACAGCCCATACTTTTGAACCTCTCCCCTGCATCGTAATTTCAAACCTCAATAAATTTCCACCACTCGAAGTTTCATGGCATGAAGTTGCTCCACATCCATCCAGAAATTCTGCCTCAAATAATTTGTAGATCCGATGTGTGTATGATTCTGCAGCCTGCTTCAGAACTGTGCTATGCTTAACTGCACGAACTGGAGCAGTTTGGCTACAGCGAAAATCCTCTTCAGATTCATTTCTGCGTAGATCCTTAACAACCTTTTCTAGCAAGAGGGCGAAACGTGTAAGAGAGGTATTTTCATCAGAAATTCCACTGAGGATATTGTTTGAAACCTCCCCCCACTGAGAAGAATTGACCCCACCATCAAAGGTATCTTTGTTAAATGCTGAGCACCATTTATGACGGAACCTATGAAGGTCGATCAGCCAGCTATTATCATGTAGTTTGTATTCACGGATCATTGCAGTCCATGATTCCTCAAAATCCTCTTCAGAGTCAGATCCTTGCATACACTTGGTAAACAAATTTTGAAATGCTTGTGACGTATTCAGTGAGCCTAAATGAGATTGTGCATTCTTCAGAATATGCCAGTAGGAAAAGCAATGTTGTGTGTTAGGGAAAACCTGCTCGATTGCCAGCATAATAGTTTCATCCTGATCAGTGAATATTGATTTTGGTGACTGGCCTCCCATTGACTCCAAGAACGATTTAAATAACCAGACATAGGAAGCTACAGACTCATCTAACAAGAATGCACAGCCAAAAACAACATTTTGCCAGTGGTGGTCAACACCAACAAATGGGGCACATATCAAGTTATACTTATTCGTGCGGTAGGTTGTATCAAATATAATAGCATCTCCAAAGCAGTCATAATCATTTCTACATTTACCATCCCTGTAGAAGAAGTTAGTCATGCGCCCTTCTTGATCAACTTGGACATCCCAATAAAACATGCCTTCCTCATTGGTTCTACGCTTGAAATAGCTGACAAGACTTTGGCCGTCTCCTGCCTCAATTACCGTTATACCCTGCATGCCCACTTGACTGTAACACTCCCTTATAGTATACCCTGAATTATCAGCTATATCACCTCCAATTGTATCAGAGAAACCATTTATTGGATGTGAATCTGTAGATGCTGATGGATCTATAACACCTGATTTGCCAACAGCAAGCGACTTGGCTGATCTCAGCATGTGCCTTTCTCCAGGTTTTGCCAATTGGTGATTATGCACAGGAACAAAGCGTATGACTGTCCATCGCCCCTTCTCGTCAACTCTAAAGCGGATCATTGCTTTGCAATTAGTTCTTGTGTCTGGTCGATTGAAATTTGCTTCTGTAACAGGCTCATCATACTTAAGCCCTTCCTTTGAGCAATAGTAGTCCTTTGTTCGAATATTCTTGGTACCAATAAAGTAAGACTGCTTGCCCTTCCGCACGCTAAAACCAATTCGATGCCCATAGTCACAGTACAGTCTGTAGGCTTCTTCCTCACTATGGACTACGCAACCAAGGAGCTCTTCTGTTGCCTCCTTGCGACTCAAAGCATTTCCATAATCAGTTGCCCTTTCTGTTCCTTCAACATTCTCCCTTCTTTGGTGCCTCTCTTCTTGGGAATCTTGACTGGTATCCATTTCTACCCAGCTAGCTTCATCAATAAGTTAACTGCTGCAAATCAACATGCATATATTCCATGTAAGATGCATAAATCAAAACATTTGATCTTATAAAAGGGGGGATCTTAAACAAGGAAGCTGCAATTAAATTACCGATTAACATAGGAATTAGGATGTTAAATGCATCAAAACAGTTGTTAGTGGGTGGTGGCCACACAATGTCTTTGTTCTGCTATATGATACCATACATGGCAGGGCGTCTAGATTCCACATATGTACTCTTATTAGCAAAAGAGAGGTACAGCTAAACCGTAAATTCATCGGATCATCACTAAATGGAGGCGATTGATAAACCTTCAACCTCCAGGTCCATCAGACTCACTGACAACAACACTAGCGAAAGACAAAGACCGAACAGATAGAACCACAAGCACAAAACTGAATTTTGCCTAGCCACGCAAATGGAAAATAAATGGAACTTGCATTGCATTAGCGGTTCAGCAAAGGTCTCCCTAGCGATGCTCCATCTGCCAACAGAGCCAAAAGTGTATCCATGTATCACACTCTAAACAAGGCCCGATTTAATTTCATAAGAACAGGCCAGGGGGGCAAACAGTACGAGTGCGCACCGTGACAGTCTTACCGCACAAAAGGAAACGACGCCCCAGGAGCCGGTTGGTCGCCGCGCCGCCCTGCAGCTCCGTGACAGGCTTACCCCTTCGCCTGCGGCGCCCGCACCTCCCCGCCCTGGGCGTCGAGGCGCGCTGCCGTCGCCGAGCCCGCTGGCCGCGCGCACGAGTTCGACGGCTACAACCGTCTTCCCCAGATAACAGCGCCAGGCGTTCCAGTTGCGGTGGGGTGGGGGAAGTAGGGGGGGAAGGTGATGCGGTCGCCGGCGGGGAGCGCGCCGGTCGCGGCGGCCGGGGCGATGGGGGTGGCCGGTGGGGGAGGGGACTGGGGGTCTAGCGGCGGTCTACGCCCGAGATGGTGGAACCGGTCCAAGGGAACTGGATGCACCCAGAGCCACACGTTGCCTGCACCTGGTGCTCCAGCGCACTCCCACCGTAGTATGCCACGCTGGTGGGGTGTCAACTGTCAAATGTCAAACGTAGACTGTAGAAAAAAATATCAAATAAAATGTGATCAGTCTACCCGAAGAAAAAGAATTTAAGAGAAGATCCCTGCTAGCATTTTAGGAGTTTTGGCCGAGGAATCTCTTAATAATATCTCCAATCATATTCATATAATTTCGGCAAAATAGGACATGTTGGTCCCTTAACTTTGTCTCAAAGGTCAAGTTCATCCCTCAAGTCTCAATTCCGCCAATCTAGTCCTTAACTTAGTTCCTTAACTTTCGATTCTGTGTCAAATTCATCCTCGTACTTATATAACTCTCCATATTGGCATAGTATTAATGTGAAAAGTCTATTTTGCCCTTAGGTTCTTCCCCTCTCAATTTCCATAGAAAAAGGGGGACGTGTATGCCTTTTTCTTAAAAAAAAAACCAAACATGTACATGTGTAGCTGTGCGGTTGTGCTTGCAACATGCCAGGCCATGCTATTCAATTTCTGTAGAGTTAACTTGCCTGGTCTCTAATTTCTGTATGGTTCCGACTATACGTCGTATCAAGGCATGGTGCATGGCCGTATGACCCAATGCCCATCCGGCTATCCAGTCAGCTCGGTGCTCGAGGCATCAGACATTCCTAAATGTCGAGCACAGGCTTCTCATAAATCTTACTTGCACTACAAATGATGAGTCGTTCTTCATGCTGAACTTGAGCTATGGCAATGTTAGGCCACGCACAATCAAGATCTATTGTCACAAACGGCCTTGACAAAATGTTGTGACCATCGAGCATCCATACAAAAATAGTTATAATTATTTCACTATTCATATATTTAATTTTTAGACTATTCATACTACAATGTCTACTAGAGGAGAGTAAGGAGAAGTCAAGGGCAAAATAGGCATTTTACATTGGTTTCATGCTAACATAGAGCATCATACCAGCACAAGGACATGTTTGACCCAAAAATGAAAGTTGAAGGACTAGATTGGCCAATTTGAGAGCTTGAGGGACGAACTTGACCTTCTAAGCAAAGTTGAGAGACCAAAATGGCTATTTTGCATATAATTTCCATTAACGTTTCAAATTTATTTTCAGAGAATTTACTGGTTTCTCCCATTTTTTACTCCTCTAGTTGGACTCACATGCGGTTGCTTTCAATCGACATATGTTCCTGCGTGTCTCCATTCTGTTTTTGCAATTCCGTAGTGAAGCAAAAAAGACACATATAATTCTGTAGGGAATTTAACGGGAAACATCTCAATTCCTACGAAAATCCTATTGAATTATAGTGTCTATCTTTTCTTTAACTCTTGGCCTTCATCGGAGAAGCAAGAAGAAATGTAGAATGTTGAGGTTGGATCGGTGTAAATGGCTCTTCACAGCCGCTAGTGGGGATGAAGGTGCCCGATGATAGAATTGATAATCCGATTGCACTGGTCGAATTAATTGTTCTGATGAGAGGAAGACATCGACCGGTTCCGCGTTGTTACCATAGGATTGCGCTGGTCGAATTGATGAGAGGAAGGCATCTTCTCTACATTACAATCGTCTGAGGAGCTAGTCATCGGATCCAACCTCAGTTCTCTGCTGCTCTCTTAAAATGGTCTGAAAAGACATTGTAAAAAAAGGCCTGAAAGATGAATGCAAAAGTTTGACATTTTTTGCATGAAAAATGAATCATATCGAATCCCTTGGAAATTTATGTGTTCCAAACAGGCCTGGCCTTGGTTGCTACTGCATGTCTTTTGTGGAGCATGCCACAAGTTTTTCTTGCACGTGACCTGACATTGGACGAAAACAAGCGAATAGCCACACCTGGCTTCGCTCCATCCTTTGGCCTTCTGCCACCGGCGCACAACCACAGTGTCAGTGAAGCATCTTTTGCTTACTACTCCCTCAGTCCCTCCATCCCAAAATAAGTAGTACAATTCTAGGATTAGACACACAAACTAATGTTAAATGTAAAATTACAAAATTACTTCTTACTTTTGTAAGAAATATTTAGACATTACGTATCGTCTTTATACGAGAAACTTTCGGAGACTACTGTCTTTTATAGTTAGTAGGTCAAAGTTGCATTTTTTTAGGACAAATTTCAAATCTTAAAATTGCATTTATTTTGAGATGGAGTGAGTAGAATCCGATGAACGATGTAGTAATCCAACAAACTAGATAGAGTAAGTGGAGACAAAGTGCTACATGGAGCAATTCTACATTTCTACGTCAGAATTCAGGGTCGGCACGGGAAAACTGGGCGTCCCGAATGAAGCTAAAGCATCGCTTGCTGGCTGTTGCACAAATCTCTTATATAGACACTGTAAATCGGATACTACAGGAGACAAGGCAAGATTGCAAGATAAAGTTACTCGGATTATACATTTGGCATCTCTGAATTAAAATTCTTGTGTATCTCGCGAGGCGCGGCATCACGACGAGCATGGAACACAGAACTCCCTTTGTGTTTGTGCTATCAGGCAGGAATTACAGACAGACTGAAGAGCAAGAAGGTGAGAAAAAGAATTATATATAGCAGGAGCACCGCACCAAGAACGCCACCACAGCTCGGCTCAGTTTCAAGGAGGTCGAGGAGGACGGTTCAAGCTCAGCCAGCAAGGGCGTCGGCGCCGGCGACGATCTCGAGGATCTCCCCGGTGATCTTGGCCTGGCGCTGGCGGTTGTATGCGATGGAGAGGTTCTTGCGGAGCTCGATGGCGTTGTCAGTGGCGCTGCTCATGGCGCTCATCCGGGCGGCGAGCTCGCTGGCGAGCGACTCCTGCAGGGCACGGAGGATCTGGCTGTTGAGGTAGAGCGGGAGCAGCGCGTCGAGGATCTGCACGGGGTCCTGCTCGAACTGCACGACTGGGGAGAATGGCTGCGTCTCGATCTTGACCTTCTCGCGCTCGACGGTGAGCTTGCCCTCCTTGGTGGTGAGGCGGAAGAGCTCGTCCTCGGTGGCGTCGACGCAGACGCCGTTGACGTCGCAGATCTCGCCCTTGGGGGACATGGGCAGCAGCGTCTGGATGATTGGGTCGGAGCGCACCAGGGACACGAACTTGGAGTAGAGCAGCTCCACCTTGTCCACCTCCTCGGAGACGAAGAGCGAGTAGACGAGGTCGCAGATGGCCTGCGAGTCCTTCACGGTGGGCACGCCGCTCACCTCCAGCTCCCGCTCCAGCGGGATATAGGGGCGGCGCTGGAAGTAGGCGTTGCCCTTCTTGCCCACGCTGATGACGGTGTACTCGAGCCCCAGCTGCTTGAGCTCCTCGATGCGGGTGTCCGCCTTCTTGAGCACGTTGTTATTGAAGCTGCCGCAGAGGCCGCGCTCGCCTGTGAGGACCACGAGCGCCACCTTCTTGACGGGGCGGGTGCGGGTCAGCGGCAGGTCGATGTCCTCCGTCTGGATCTCCTGGTTCATGTTGTAGAGCACCTCCACCAGGGCCTCCGAGAAGGGGCGGGACGAGACGACAGCCTCCTGCGCGCGCCGGACCTTGGCGGCGGCCACCAGCTTCATGGCCTCGGTGATCTTCTGCGTGTTGCGGACGGAGTCGATGCGGCTGCGGAGCTCGCGGAGGGAGCACCGCACCACGAACCCGCTGCCGCCGCCGGAGCGCGGGGCCGAGGAGGAGCGCCGCCGGGTGGAGGACGCGCTGCTGGCCAGCGCCGAGGAGGACCAGGCGGTGGAGAGGTGGGAGCACGACATGGCTGCTGGTGGTGGATCCGCGGCGACGGGGATCAACACCGGCGGCGGCGGAGGGAGGAAGAGGGAGGGAAGGGGGCGGGATGGGGGAGGGAGGGAAATGGATTTGGATGGATTGGGTTTGGGTGGAGAGTGAGCACGGTGGGGTATTCAAGCCGGGGTGAGTGGTGGAGGGGCAGGACGGCGAGATGGCGAGGATCATGTGGCTCCGCCGAGCTGGCTGCCCCCTGTTGCTCCTGCTGGTTGCTTCATTTTGGCTTGTCACTTGTCAGGATAAAATCTGAATAAACAAAATAATCCTATGTGGAAACAGACAGTGAGTACCGGGATCCTACTCAGGATATCCCACAGTAAATACCAAATACTGCTCCCTACGACCACATTCGTAGACAGGAATCAATTGTTTCCTGTGAAAAATCCTGCATAATAATTCCTGTGTTTCAAACATATACTTACCTAACAAAAAAAACCCCCAAGTTTAAGCCTACCTGGACAGATCAATTTGAGCTCAATTCCTGTATTAAAAACAAGAGTTTTATGATTCAATTTACTGAGACAATGTTCACTGGTGGTTTTCTTGGACTTTCATATTTGGTGCTCTAATTCTTTCATGTACTGAAAACGGCTCAGCAGAATTGATGCAAAGTTCACGGCAAAGAAGTACAGTATGTAACAAAGCAGATGAAATTGGTATTTCAAGATAAAACAAGGTAACTAGTACAAGCACACAGATTGAGAGGTACAAGTACAAAGGTCAGACTTGATGGAATGCGAACAACTCTGGGAAGTAAATTTACCCTCAGGGTACAACAACAGCAAACATATTGACGAAATCCATAGCCTAATTGCTTGCCGGTGGAGCCACATTCTTTGCTGGCTTGTAGACACTGAAGTCACCAAAATCCCGCCGTCCACTGCACCACAGAAGAGCACATGCAGATAACAGTAAATATCTGATGATCAAAAGGAGGTGTGGACAAAAACCATCACAATACACACAAAGATCTTCCAAAGTCACTGGTACAGGGCTTAACACAGCTGATATTTTGGCCTATTCCAAACACCAGAAAGTTCAAGCAATTATGCAATCAATCAGTGTGTGCACAGGAAACAAGGTTTTTCAAAAACAAGCATCCTCGCAAAAGGAAAGGGTGTGTGTGAAAGCCAACTAACCTGTGGTTAATATTCCAACCAGAAGGTAAGTAGCGCGGGTGAACAGCTTCAACAAAGATATGTCTCCACCTTTGACAGAACTGGTTAATAGCTTCCTCCCCGCCGTTGGAAAGCAAAAGCTCCACAACTTGTTTACCATGATGCCCATGACCCAACAGGGATATCTTCTTCTCAGCATTTTTGGAAATGACCTGATTAGAATTGTCACGGATGGATGGGTCCCTGTTGATATGGCTGTTTGCAGGAATGCAGGTGCCACTTGCTTGCTGCTCAGTATCTGTCTTGAGTGTCACAGTGTCATGATCAAAAGTGGTATCCTCCATACTGACTGGCAAACTTGAACTTCCCTGGCTCAAGCTTAAATCCTCTAGCTGGTTTCGACTCTCTGTCTCATTAAACTCTTGTTGACCATTACTCTCAATTCCATCCTCAGCAAATTGCTCAGATAAGGCATGACTGTTTTCTGATCCATGTCCACTGTTTTCTGAGATGTTGCTGCTGCTGCTCTTTGTAATAATATTTTGAGCCTGAGCTTTAAATGAATAACCCTTTTTCTTTTCAAGACGCCTTCGCTCATGGGGACTCATACCAACAAGTAATGCCACCTCGAGATCTTCAGGAGTCACATCCCTACCACCATAGTATGACTTTACAATCTGCGAGGAAACGAATGGTAAAACTAAGAACAAGTGCATATTTAACCACGAAAGAATATGGAAGAGTACGTTAACAATACAATGTCACAACTCAGGAAACTGAAAACACTAAAAGGATGTTAATATGTTATCACCTGCATTAGCTCTTCACATCTCTTCACTGGCATAGTGGATCCATGCCGTAGAAGAGCCATTGCAGCAGTCCTTAGCTGCAATGGGGAGACGCCTGTTCCATTTAGTTTATCTTCAGATACTGATGAGTGGGTAATCAGACTTATATTGCCCGAGTTCACTATCTTTTGCACAAAAAGGGGTATTCCAAATTCTTCTGCTACTCGCCTCTTGTATTTCTCAGCTGCTGAATGAGCAATTTCATGACAGTCTACACAGAGAAGTACAATGTCATGTGACCGATGGCTCTTCAGATGCTCTGGAAAATGCATCCTGTAGCATGATGGTATTATTCTATATCTAATATAGTGGCTCTTTTCTCCACAGCCAACACAAATATTTTTCTTGCTTTGAATATAAAACTCATTATCTTCATCCTCTGGACGACCTTTAGGTTCAAATAGAAGCATGATTGCTGGAGGGCTATCTTCAATTAATTTTGCCAAATTACGTTGAACATACCTGGGATAGAAGAGCCCATCAGTTTGACAAAATAACACTTCATTGATGCTATATACATGTAGATTTAAGAGACAAACCATTCCAATTTTCTGCGGTCGCAATAGCAAAGTAGCCTTCCATCACTAGCATAGATCCTGCAATTGTGATATACTGGGGACTTGCAGGAGAACTTTTTAATAAATAAATCTCGTGAAGCCTTTTTATTAGGAGGTGCTGTCAGCAACTTTTCTCCACTTGGAGCAAAGGAAAACATATTTGTTTGCTTCAAACTTAGCTGTGTTATAAGGTTATAATTATAAATTGATAGTCTACATAATCCACTTGGATCTTTATACTTCTCCAGCAAACTTTTAAAAATGCCCTCCATGCTGATAGAGGTGTCCTCCAGCAGATAGCAAAGCTCTTCAACATGAGCAACAACAATAGGTGACGGTGACGACAAGGAGGGGTGCATACTAGAAATGTTTAGGTCAGTTCCTGCTAGGACAGCAAACACCTCTGTTGGGCCTTTTGGAAGACTAACAGCAAGGGCAACTATAGCTTGGTCTGACAGAACATACCGTAAACTTTCATCATGCATCCGAGCCTGGAATGACCCAAAACCCAAGTTATTAGGAGATATTAGAAAGGAAGAACAGAGCACAACTACATAACTGCAGATAAGCAAGATTATCTTGGGTGACCGCATTAGTTTCAAAAAAAGAAAAAAAAAAAGACCACAGAGAAATATGTCACTCAGGCGAGTTGTATAGCAAGGGGCTGTTATGGCAGTGGGATCAGCCAGGGGCTGGGCCCACGAGCACTATAGCTCGTGAGCAGTACCTCGTGGGGAATAAGATTAGTTTGTTAGCAGGTCATTAGAGATAAGGTTGTTTAGATAAGGTAGAGTTTGTTAGGTGGCTGGGCTATATAAGCACAGCCACACCATCTATTGTAATCAAGCAAGAAGAACTCTAAAAGTAGTTAGAGCCTCCAGAGGGAGGGCGACGAATAGGTTCTTTGTGCTATCCCCTAGTTATTCCATATCATTTGGTATTCAGATCCTGTTTCTTCCCCTGCGCACAACACACAACCATCGCATCTGTAGCTGCAAAAATCCCACCCAGTCCCACCCTCAGATCGCCTCTGCTCTTCCGCAACCAGCCAGCAATGGGCGATTTCACCTTCACCACCCTAGATGAGGGCATCAGATGCGTGTCCCATGGGATTAATCGTGTCTCGGATGGGCTAGATCGTGTCTCCCAGGGGCTCACGGAGGCCAGCGTTCTTTGCCGTGACATCATGGGCTTGCTGGAGAAGATGGGGCCGACAGTGGACAATATGGCTTCACAAGCACCATGGTCATCTCCATCGGCAGCTCCGCCAACAACACCAGCGGTCAAATCTGCTGCGACGACTTCATCAGCGCCACCGGCGCCAGCGCCGGCAACACCTGCATCGACGGAGGACGAGATGGACTCACCTGCGCCTATAGTCGTGGTGCCGCTGGCCGCCGCCACGCCACCACCAGCGACCACATCTGCACATCCAGCTGCAATGACAGCCGCGGCTCCATCGCCACCGACGTCCGTGCGACAACCTGCTCCACCACCATCGTCAACCTTCAAGTTGTTTCCGCCAGCGCCGCGGCCTTCCCCGCGGCCGCCGCCAACAACAGCAGCATCCCAATTGCAGGGACCCATGGCATCTGCTCGAGTATTGACCCGAGCGGCGTGCTCGCACCGCCATGGGCGCACGCTTCCCCACCGGCGTCGCCGCATGCTGCCATACTCGACCCAGCACCCCATGGATCCCTCGACATGTTGCAGCAAGAAGGATTTTC
This sequence comes from Urochloa ruziziensis, assembly GCA_015476505.1. Taxonomy (NCBI): domain Eukaryota; kingdom Viridiplantae; phylum Streptophyta; class Magnoliopsida; order Poales; family Poaceae; genus Urochloa; species Urochloa ruziziensis. Next base: position 71,656,423 of record CM027119.1, on the reverse strand, counting down.
GCCACCGCCGCCTCCGCCGCCGGGGACGCAGGGGTCCTTGCACGCCGCGTGACTCGGCCGCCTCTGACTTGGGATGGCGCGAGATGGGGACTCCCTGACTCCAACCGCCGCCAACCTGCCCAGCCGGCCGTGGGCGGCGTCGCTTCCATGCAGCAGCAACCCGTTGCCCAACGACGATCTCCGGCAAGCCTATCCGACTGAAGCTGGGTTGTTGGATCGGGTGGCTGGGCATCATCCACCTCGTGGACCAGGCTGCCTGGCCTTCTTCAGTCTTCGAGCTGGGCCGGACAAGCTGGGCCACGATGTGTCACGGTGGGCTCCGCTTGGTCCTTGGGCTGGCTTCACACGGGCCTGGCTGGACAGCTGCAGCCTTAACTCTTTTGGTTCCGGCCTTTGCTATGGGGGACTCATCGGGCCTTGTCATGATTGGTCCACTCTTCAGAGGCTGCAACGCTCACTCTGCAGCAACCACGACAGCAACGGCGGCCTCATCAGCGGCACTGCCAAGACCTCCAGTTACCCTTTCTGGTTGCAACGCTACGAGATCTACAGCTCCGGTTACTACCACAGCTCGAGGACGAGCTGCCTTGAAGGGTGGTGTAGTGTTATGGCAGTGGGATCAACCAGGGGCTGGGCCCACGAGCACTATAGCTCGTGAGCAGTACCTCGTGGGGAATAAGATTAGTTTGTTAGCAGGTCATTAGAGATAAGGTTTAGGGAGATAAGGTTGTTTATATAAGGTACAGTTTGTTAGGTGGCTGGGCTATATAAGCACAGCCACACCATCTATTGTAATCAAGCAAGAAGAACCCTAAAAGTAGTCAGAGCCTCCGGAGGGAGGGCGACGAATAGGTTCTTTGTGCTATCCCCTAGTTATTCCATATCAGGGGCCCACTGAAGTAAATGCATTTCCAGGGGAAAAAAACAAAGAGTAGAACTTTCTAAGAAAAGTGCATTTCAACTGGTCAGCTGACTAACTGACAAGCAGCCAGTATGATCTTGGTGATTTCAGCCCAAGTATATTTGAGCCCAGTGGAAATCGGCCTATGCACATATACACACAGAGAGAAACAAAGACACATTGCAATTCTGGTTTGATCAATTTGTTTGTGTTCTCTATAGTCTCTATCCCATGTCATGCAAGATGCTAATGCCTCAGTATATGGGTTACCTAAATTTACAGTCAGCTATAGGTAGATAGGTCGCCAACTAGGCAGTAGGAAACCTGGGCTAAATGGTCAACTAGTCAATCTAGTTGTTGACTAGTCAGTGCCCAGGCAACTCAATTTGGCTCTTCGACGGCCCGAACTCAAAGCTAGATAAAAATGTTAACAAATAAGAAATAAAAAAGATTTACTTTGCAGAGGGGAAAGGGGACTATTCTAAGGAAAATAGTTGTGTGTTGACTGACCATTAAATCCCTCCACGCACAAAATTTCCAAACAAGATCCTGCAAATGCAGATGATTAGGAAATCAGGAACAAAAATATTAAAATCGCTGGTTGGCATGCTAACCAGAAGACATTCTAAAATCAAACGGTGAATCAGAAAACAAGCACCTTGACTTCACTAGACTTTTTGGTGTCAAGCCCATGAGTTTGCAAATTTCGTGTGAGAATAGATGCTGCACTGGAAGCTCCAGGAGGACATTCAATTTCTTTTGCATATAATTGCATGCTGACCATATTTGAGCGATGACTAGCCTCGAAGAAAAAATTGATTTTATCACTGGAAGTATCTGATTAGATATTACAGCTGATCAAAGACTTGAGACATGTGATAAAGGCCAAAAGGTACCACTGTACCAACATATGATTTGATGTTGACAAGAAAAGAAATTTCTTTAGGACAATTAAAAATCTTATGAGGGTTGAAGTATCAATTTCTGAAGTTCAGACGTTCAGTAATAGGATGTCATCAGTACAACATCACAGCCATGTGCCTTCCTTGGTACCCTTAATACTGCTTCATTTCTTGACTACACATCAAGAATATATAGAACTGACGCATTATGCTTGCTGTTCAAAATGTTACGTTGAGATTGTGAAAGAACTCAAAGAAGTTTTTGGCATTTCATAATGATGATGCATATATTTGTGAAATGAAATATTTCTTCTTTTTTTGAAATAAGAAATATTTCTCTTAAATAGCTCTATACCTCTATACTGTACCATTCAAAAGCCGCCGCATGAGCACGCTGATAACTCCAAATATTATCCAGGCATGGATCAAATAATGTGGTCTTCACAAATAACTAATCTTTTCCAGAAATAGTGCATTTTAAATTTTCTGAACCCTGGTACTAGCAACGAGTGTATCGGGGTTGTTACTGTCTTCCACGTGCAGAGAAAGAATAACAGAAACGTCGTCCAACTCAAGAGTCAACAATCCAAAGAAATTATGCTCATCGGACCATGTGAAATTACTTTACAAATTTCAGAGAACTAGAACTCCTAACTCTGGGATAGCCAATTCAAATATATTCACTAACAATAAGGGTACAAAACCAATGAACAAAAAAGAAGGCACAAACTATAGGAATTGAAAAGTTGATAAAGAACTTATAGAACATACCACAGGCTTTTGCATGGAGCTCTGATGCCAAACAATTTGCAATGTACAACAGATAGTGAGCATCAGTGCGAGCATACTCAATCATTTCTGGTGTCAAAGGGCGCAATCTCCAATCTTCACGCTGGCAGCAAAACAAAACAGGAGCAGATATTAGGCGATTGCAATATTGGAATTTGGAGAATGGAGATTCAAACAAACTGAAATTTGAATGTCACAAGAAATATTACTGACAACATGTATGCATTTCGTTACCATTTTCATTAGTGTGTCTTGTATTCAATACCAAACATAATGCTCAAAGCAAGTAAAGTGGTGAAAAAAAATCTTTTTGCAAAGAAACTCAACTGAGTTTGCTCAATAGAAGATAAATTCAAAGGTGATGGTCAAAATTATCTTTCTTTGAATTTAATTGACTAAAACAAGGGAGGATGGATTAATCGATGCAAGTTCTTAGCATAACTTAAGATGTGACTACCAGGCTGTGATGGATGTAAAGGGCAGTTGTTAGGAAAACAATAAAAAATAACTAGGTAAATTGAACAATTGAAGCCAACAGAGGGTTGACTATTTGGATTATAAATTACAAACTGGGATTGAATAGATGGCACCTTACAAAGAGTTACAACTGAGGCTTGCCTTGCTTATCAAGATTTAAATCAAGGAAGCCAAAGAACAAGATTTCCCTGTGTATGTCAAACAGGCCTCAAGTGTATGTTTAGCTCTATGATGATTTGAACATCATTTATATTTTTAATTCACCAATTGGAAAAAAAATGGCAAAGCATTTCTTGTACCAAAATCTGATTCCATCAGTCAGCATGGCAGATAGACCCTCAATCTGCTCCTCTTTTATTATAATTTTCTATGTGAAAACTTAAAAAGTAATATAGTCTTCATTAACTGAGTGCACCTTTTATAAGAAATTTTGCATATTTTCCATCCTCTCATGGAAGTATCAACCTTTCCTGGATTTACATAAAGCACCAATAACTATTCCTTTAGTTACTGAATGAAATACTACAAAGTAGTCTAGAAATTAGGAGGCATGTGAGCACTAATGAGTACAGGGCATATCAATTGATGGAGGACATCACATATAGCCAAATAGTTCATGAAAATTCAAGTGTCAAAACGCAAACTTGATTTTGCTATCAAGAGTTAGAAGTCAAATCCCATTCTTCCACTATGAAATTTGCTTATCTCTAGACACTTCAAGAATTAGATGCAAAAATGGTTTTCACTACTACTACACTAGTGTGATCAAGATTTATCTAGAAGCTTAGCTGTCTATTACCTATGCATGAGTTGTTACCTAGTTGTCATACATGAGTTGTTATATAGTTGTCATATTAGTTGTATGTGAGTTGTGTAAGGCTCTTGAGCCTATAAATAGAGGCAAGCCTCATGTTTGTAAGATGGTTTTGATGTACCCACTATAGTTATCAATAGAATATGTTGTTCTATCCTTAGATCTTGGACTAGATCCTGTACCCTAAGGGTTTTCGATTGAGCTCTTGCTATCTGTGGATTCGGATTGTTGTCCGTGGATTCAGATTCAACCTTTTAAATCTATCTTCATCTCTAGAACAATATCTAGCTCAGCACGTTGAAGTGGCTCCTTCAACACTTTGTGTTGTTTCTACCTATTAGCACATTGGAGAGGTTTCTCCAATACTTGTGCTACATCTATCTATTTGTAGCAGCAACGTAGAGCTGTTCCTCCACAATAGTGTGCTGCATCATCAATGCATAAGGTCAATTGGCATTGAATAACTGACTGCCTTTACTAAGCTTGATATTTTAAGCCAACCCTGAACAATTACTTACCTGCATTGTCTTGTCTGTGGTCACTTCACAATATACTTCAAGCAAATATGCTAATGATTTTTGTGGTTTCGACAAAATTTCACACGCCTGAAATAAAATCAGTAGTAAACGCAACTGAGAAAACTTGAATGCATTGATAGCATAAGAAAAATCTAGCTAAGGGTGAAAACTCAGAAATGAGAAGAGGACATATAACGCAGAATTCAGGCCGGGGGGATGTCCAGAATCAAAATATATGTAATGTAAGCACAGCCAGCATGCGATTATAAGCTGATAAAAGATGGTTTAATCACCTAGAAGTTCTGATTCTTAGCTGCAATGGCATTCCAGCACATGAAGCAAAGTGTTCATTCGCAAAGCTTTCCAGATTACAGTTACGATTACGAGGTTGAATTTTTCATGCTTCAGCAATAGAAAATATAATGCATTATCTGACTGAAATAGTATATTTCTTTTAAAAAAAAATATTTAAAAGGAGGTACAAGATCACCACATCATCAAATTATTTCCCCGCCCTTGGATTCCAAGAAAAGGCACTCAATAGATCATATAATCTAGAACATAATACAGAAGGCATTCAATAACTCAAGATTCAATTTTAGAAAACCATAAAAGTAATACAGAGGGAGACAATATTTTCTGGATTGACATTTTTAGCTAACTAGGCACAGTGCTCCACAAACATTCTGTTGATTTGCTGATAAATCAGATACTCTGTACTAGTGTAAAGAGAGAAGAATTACTAGTGTAAACAGATATACCGTTACTTACCTTGGCAGTATCAAACATATTCACAACATAAATATGAAAATCCCTTTGAAGCCAAAGAACATCATTGTCAGCTCCATGGAAGATCTGCAATACATGGCAAAAGAGAAATGTGCATATTTAGGATGTCTTACTGTTTATTATTTATTCTAGGCTTAGTAATTGACTGGCACATCACATAAACACACTAAAGGAAAAAATAATTTGTTGCCATCAGGATGTCCTACAGCATATATACCTCTACTCTAATGCATATACCAATAGTAAACTCAGTTATATTTCAGTGGCATGTAAATAGAGTTCATGGCATCATTTGCTTGTACTGTACTAGAGCTTAAAATTTGCAACCAAAATGCCCACCCATTACAAAGATATGTAATGCCCACCCATTACAAGGGGCTATCATCAACTCAAGCATAACAACAAATGCAACACTGAAAATGAAAATAACCAGCTTACCACTGATAGCAGTTACAAAGATATGTTACCTTACAGATTGAAGGATTGGCAAACACTGGTCGTAGAATGGCCATCACATTATGCAATGCAATTGTATCAATCAAATAATCTTCCTTCTGTGTAGAGATCTGAAACATAAGAACTCTATGTAAAAAAAAATAGCAGACTTATAAAGGACAGAAAGTTGCAGGTGCATCTACCAGCAATTACCTGCATTAGTGCAGTATATCCTAGGAAAGACCGGACACTATGTTGCTCTGTATCAACAGCAAAAGCTTTTTCCTCGCTCAACAATTTTGCCAAATGCTCCAGTTGAGCTTCTGTATTAACCCAATTATATGGAGTATGCATTTCTGGGCATTGGTCGGCCAGCATAAAGTTACGAAAACCGGGGGGGTTATTTAGCAAAGCTGTGATTTCCTCCTCAAATGGGTGGACTCTTTGTGATGATTCTGTATCAATTACAATAGACTGTCAGAACCATAAAAATAATGGGACCATTTGAGAGTACTACGAACAACCAATATTCGATATGCTAGATATGCAAATTTCATAAATGGTGGCAAAACTTATGCAGTCAGCCATCCAGCTTGGTGCCTTTGCTGTCTCTACTAATTCCTAATAACAGGGTTCCTCGAGTAAAATAGACACCAGTTGCAGTACAAATATTCAAGTTACTCAAGCCAAGGTTTTCAGGGTCCAGACCATGAGAAGCTAATACTGTTTCAAATGATACCAGCAATAATCAAGCATGGCTTGGAGCTCTTCTACAAGACCATAACACTATGCCATTATTCAACTCCATTCATCACTCTGGAATTTACGAATAGAAGCACGCAACAGACCAGCATTTTACATGAATGCACAAAGCAGCGATCATAGGATGCGCCAAGTGCCAACAACAAGGAGAATTGGCAAACCCAAACGAAGCATTGAACTTAAAATCCTGCATTCACGGCTACCATAATATGCAATCAACTCAACAGCTGCACCCTAGCATTTCCTAGTCAAAATCGGTACAACCTTGCCCTCAGGTGTTCGACAAAATTCCCCAGACAGAAAATCCACACCAAACTGCATTACTCTAATCCTCTTCTAGCCTCCTGGTGCATCGCCCAGCGCGATCCTACGAACCAGGGGCCCTGCGGAATTCCTAAAGCAACCATACGGGTGCGACGGCAATTCCGAGATCCCTGCAGGCAGGACCAGGACTCCAGGAGCGCTCACCTTGAGATGTTAGCAGGGGTGCCTCGCCTTCTGCGCCTCCCGGCTGAGCACTCTCGCGGCGCAGGTGCTTGAACGGGGAGTACGAGTTGTCCGCGAGCACGCGCTTGAACCGGGCCTGCGGCTTCTCCTCCTCCTCGCAGGCGCGGCGGGGGCGCCCCCGCCGCCCCCCTGCCCCGAGGCGGCGAGGCGAGGCGGGCGCCCGGTTCCGGCGGCGCCTGCGGTGGAGAAGAGCCGCGGCGGCGAGGACCGCGAGGCATGCGGCGGCCGCGACGGCCGCGCGCGATCGGAGGGTGGCGGCGCTGGGCATGTCGCGACGCGTCAGGACTCGGGAGGAGCGGGACGGGAGGGAGGGAGGAAATGGAAAGAGGGTGCTGGAACGGTTCGGCTCTATTTTGACCGTTTTGAAGGCGCAAAAGGGGTTCGGATCTGTCGGGGCCTGACCGAGGGTTTCCGTTCACCGTTCAATTGAAAATCTTTGGCAATTCCCAATCTGCTAGTTAGTGCTTGGGGGAGTCCAATCACTCGCTCAACCAACCCAGAGCAAAATGCGAGGGCCCGAGCCCGGCGGAGTGGGAGGGATTTCCTCGCCGCTGGACGACGACGACCACCTCTCCGAGATCCTCCGCCGCCTACCGCCGCGCCTCTCCTCGCTGCCGCGGGCCTCCCTCGTGTGCAAGCGCTGGCGCGACCTCGCCGCCTCTCCGCACTTCCTCCGCGACTTCCGCGTCTTCCACCGCGCGCCGCCCCTCCTCGGCTTCTTCCACAACACCAACCTCGGCGCCCCCGACCGCCGCTTCGTCGCCGCCGCCGATCCGCCCGACCGCGTCCCCGCCGCGCTCTTCCGCGTGCCGTGCGGTCGGGACCACAAGGACTGGGTGTTCCTCGACTGCCGCCACGGCCGGGCCCTCCTGCTCGGCCCGGTGGGCCCACGCCGCGAGGTCCTCGTGTAAGACCCTCTGACCGGCGCGCGCCGCCGCACGCCCTTGCCTCCAGATGCAGGAGACATCCGCCATGGGGCAGTGCTGTGCTCCTGCGGCTCCGCGCGCGACTGCCGGTCCAGCCCCTTCCAGGTAGTCCTGGTTTGGTGGATGAAGACGACACAGCATTGTCGGGCCGCCGCCGCCATCTACTCGTCGGATTCCGATGCATGGAGTCATGTATCCGTAGACGACCCGCAGCTCGCAGTCGCACCAACCTTTCTATTTACCGATTACGCACGGAAGCCCCGCGTTCACGTCGGCGATGCAGTGTACTGGTTGCTTCCGGATAACTATATCCTCGAATTTGACATAGTGAGGCGGAGCCTGTCCTTGATCTTGGTGCCAGTGCCAGTGCCCTCAGCAGGGTTTCCCCCCGACTACTGGCAATCCCAGCTTGTGCTGACTGAGGCTAAGGAGCTTGGCTATGCCGTGGCCATGGTGACAGACGGTAGCATCGAGTTGTGGAAGAGGGACACTGACAACGCTGCAGGATGGTCGATGCACAGGTCCGTTCCACTGGACAAGTGCCTCCCAAGAATGCAGATGCAGGCAGAGTTGTCATTGCTGGGGTTTCATGAGGAAAGCAACGCGATCTTTGTGTGGATTAATGCTGGCTTGTTCTTGATCCAGCTTGAGTCGATGCAATCACGGATACTATGCCAAGGTTTCGGTGACTTTGAGATCTATCCCTTTTCAGGCTTCTACCCTGGAGGTACTACCTTACTTTCTTTCAACGCATAGTTATGCATTCTTTATTTTGATTATTTCGCACAAGATGTATTATTTGGGTGTTCTATACCATATCATTATGCGCGACATTGTAGTATATCAGCCATAATTGGATAGCAGAATGCAAAGTTGATCATGTTTTCATTGAAAGTTTTCGGATGAACTGTGCAGATTTCTATGTGGTTTCTGATGAACTGTGCAGATTTCATGTTTAATTGAGGTTTTGTGTTTGTGTTTAGTTTCTGTCACTTAAAGTTGATTAGTCTAATACCATGTATAAATGCAAAGGTAGGAGGAATCATGAAGGGGAGAAATGCCATGGTTCCTTCAGTGTTCTTCCCTGCTTAATGTAGTTTCATAGGAGTAAATAGTAATGGGTTTAATAACTACTACAACAACAACAAGGCTTAGTCCCAAACAAGTTGGGGCAAGCTAATGGCCTCAAAATTACCGCTGGTGCAAATACTAAACTTAATGTGCAAGAATTAAAAAGGACTGTATGGTTTTATTTACTGTTAGTGAGGCAGACAGACAGGACCATCTTCTGATTTCTCTGTTTAATGCTATATGTTGCCGTTCATATACTGGTACAGGTTAAGAGCCTGTAGTACTGTACTGCAGGTTTCCAATTTATGTCTCTAGTAACCAGAGTGATCTTGATGAAATCAATGCAGATGCTGCGGGAACACAGGCAGACATTTTGTGCAGCCTCGGGCTGGCCATGGACACTGAACATGTGGCACTACGAGGACCCTCAGGGAGACTTGCATGGGCCATTCTCGATGATGACGCTGCAGGGCTGGCGGAACCATGGTTTCTTCCCTAAGGACTTCAGGGTGTGGAGAACCGACCAGACCAAGGGGCAGGCGGTCCTGCTGAAGGATGCCATACAGTCGCGATCGGTGCAGCGTGAGTGATTTGGTAACCTTCGTGTTAGTGTCTGTCTTGAGTTCAGGAGCCTCATTTCTGGGAATCTGATAGTCGGTGGATGTGGGTTTTTAAGGTTTTAGCGAGGCTCGTCTGTTGTTTCGGGCCTGGTGTACTAGCATTGCCTCAGGCTATGTATGTATGGCACCTGTTATCTGGTTTCAAAGTTGTTTGTTAATCGACTTCAGTGGTTCTCATGTTTATATGATTTATTTAGCTACTAATAGTACATACCGGCAGCTCTTGTATTGTGTTGACGGAGCCTACTGCTGCCGACCGGATCTCGACGGTCACTCGCCATTGAGAGACCGGTGCGTCGAGGAAATCTGATCTTCCGGGGAGATGACCTCGAGCAGTCAGTGATCTGTTACTGAGTTTCCTCCACGCGGGAAGTACAGTGAAACAGGCGCCAGTTCGAAGTTTGAACGGCCGGGTTCAGTTGCCATGCGAAAATAATTTCAAAAGAGAATCTTACATGCATGAAGTACTAAATGTAGACGAAAAAAATAATTCATTACATAGATGGAGTGTATGTCGCGAGACGAATCTAACGAGCCTACTTAATCCAAGATTTGCAACAGTAATGCTACAGTAATCGTCCGCTAATTGTTAATTAATTACCCTCTAATTACCCGTCATTAGATTTGTCTCGCGATTTGCTGGCTAGATCTGTAATTAGTTTTACCAATAGTTTACATTTACTACTCCTAAATGATAAATTTTCTTTGATATGACATCTCGAAAACTTTTTCACCCTCTTATCTAAACATGCCCCGTGGAAATGTTGCTGAGCTTGCTGACGACCTGACGATGACAGACGACTGCCTCCTCCCCATGCTTCAAGCTTCAGTCACCATCATCGAAAGATGTTTAGATCGTGTAAAATGGATGAAAGGTACAGAAAAGTACATTTTTTATGAAAACAAGCATAAAGATAAAAATAAACTGACACAGTTTTCTAAATAGATAAATTTTCGTGAAAGCGGATACTATCCTTACAACAAAGCAAGACACTGTGCGAGGGCCCCGGCGCCGCCGTGGCACTCACAGGCGCTCACGAAGCGTCCAGAGGCGCCCTCCAGAACGCCCCCCACCTGTGACCTGTCCGCTCCGCGCTCGCGCACCTTCTCGCGCGCGGTTGCCTCCAGAGCAGCCTCCCTTCCTTTCTGCTGTCGCTTATCACACGCTGATCGCTGCCAACGCAGCGACGATGTACAGAGCGGCCGCCTCGACGCTCCGCAACAGCCTCCGCCGCCTCCCCTCCTCCTCCGCGGCCGCCTCGCTCTCTGGGGCCGCACGCTTCCCTGCGCCCGCCTCGTCTCGCCTCTTCGGATCGGCGGCCGCGCGCGGGAGCTGCTCAGGCGCTCCTGCAGTCACCGAGCGGCCTGCGTCTGCGTGGCGCGGGTTGGCCACCATGGGTATGCGTTTTTTGTGCTATGTACGCAACCAATGTTGCTTTGCACTCTGCAGAGAGGGAGAGAAAGTGGTGTGGTTCAACGGTAAAAAAAGATTTCAAAAGTTGTAGAACCTTTCTAAACTTTGTTCAAAACAGTTCATACGCAGTGTTCTACTTCTGTTCTCTTTCTATACGTGACAAGAAGAGGAGTTGTCATAGGGTCTGGTACTCTGCTTTCTATTACGGGTAGCTATAGCTCAGACAGAGATACGATGTTTCAGTGCTTAATTAGCTGACAGTTTCAACTATCCAATGGACACTGACCATATCACCCTTGAATAAATTCCAAATCTCGGGGGTTCAATTCTTAATGGTTGTTGCCTGACGCTTGTGATTTCATTACCACTCTTCAATCATAATCTATGTGTTATGACCGCAGCCGATGGTAGTAGCCGCTTCGGGCATGTCCTGACAAGCCTGCCAAAGCCCGGCGGCGGAGAGTACGGGAAGTACTACAGCTTGCCGTCCCTGAATGATCCTAGGACAGGTAAAGCTCTTCTTGTCTGAGAGCATCTCCAAGAGTCTCTCTAAAAATCACTCTCTAAATCATCATTTAAAGAGTCATTTACATAAAAATCGTTTTCTATATCTTCATGTTTTCCAACAGCTTCTCTATATCTTGCATGCACTCTAGAGAGCTATTCTCTTTTCTATATTTTGCTAGTGAGAAATCCGGAATAGAGAGTGACTATGTTTGAATAACCAAATAGAGAGGCCGTTGGAAGGTACATTTTTAATCAAAATCTTTAAAATTAACAATCAAAAAGGATTTAGAGAGTCTCTTGGAGTTGCTCTGAGCAAGTTATAATTCATTTACGCAATAATACAATTCCTTACGAGTTATACTTCATTTATGCATTCCATTTTCAGAAAGATTGCCGTACTCTATCCAGTATCTCCTTGAGTCGGCCATTCGCAACTGTGACGGTTTTCAGATTACAGAGAAGGACGTTGAGAATATAATTGATTGGGAGAATACTGCTCCCAAGCTAGTGGAGATACCGTTCAAGCCTGCTCGTGTTCTTCTGCAGGTGTGGCAGTGAGCATGGAGCCTTTCTAATTTCATTCTTCACTTCATGTAGCGTCAACTAACTATCCTCCTCTTGAAAAAAGAAACTAACTATCGACTTTCCTCTCTTGAAAGGATTTTACTGGCGTCCCAGCTATTGTCGACCTTGCGAGCATGCGTGATGCTATGGCCCGACTGGGCGATGATCCTGGCAAGATTGACCCCCTGGTAGGCAGAACTCAACAGAATCACTATGCAAGAATTGTCACGCAGCTGGCCATCTTCTAATATTTATCAACATCTCACATTTTTGTTATTGGCTTGCAGATTCCAGTGGACCTTGTAATTGATCATTCAGTACAAGCTGATGTGGTAAGATCAGAGAATGCTCTTCAAGCTAATATGCAGCGTGAATTCGACAGGAACAAGGAACGCTTTGCCTTCCTTCGGTGGGGCTCTATGGCATTCAATAATATGCTTATTGTCCCACCAGGTTCAGGAATTGTTCACCAGGTGCAATTTGTTTTTCTCTAGCAGACAGTTTTCCATTCCCAATTTTTTGTGTACTTAATTGTATTATGCTTCTTGAGTTTCATTTTATGCTTTTTCTATTGTTTTTCAGGTGAATCTTGAATATCTTGGGCGAGTTGTTTTCAATACCGATGGCATTTTATATCCTGACAGTGTGCTGGGAACGGATTCTCACACAACCATGATTGATGGAATGGGAGTTGCCGGCTGGGGTGTTGGGGGGATCGAAGCAGAGGCGACAATGCTTGGTCAGGTAAAAACACAGAGATGTTCATTATTTGTAAACATTAAGATATTCATATTTGCATATCAACCTTTCCTTTTATTTTAGCTGATGTGATATTTTCTGAACGGACAGCCAATGAGCATGGTCTTGCCTAGTGTAGTTGGATTTAAACTTTCTGGGAAACTGCGTGATGGAGTTACTGCCACTGACCTAGTCTTGACAGTGACACAAATTCTTAGAAAGCATGGTGTTGTTGGAAAGTTTGTTGAGTTTTACGGTAAGCAATTATTTTGTACAATTTTAATTCTGTCAATTTTAATAATTATCACTATTGAGTCGGTTTTGTGTGTAGGTGAGGGGATGAGTGAGCTAGCAGTTGCTAACAGGGCAACAATTGCCAACATGTCACCAGAATATGGGGCAACAATGGGCTTCTTCCCAGTTGATCATGTGACCCTTGGATACCTGAAGCTGACAGGGAGAAGTGATGAAAAGGTTCCTTCCATTTTTCAACCTAAACTTACTCATATGTTCTCGAAAAACATTTCGACGGATCCAATCTATTGTGGTCTGGATATTCCTGTTTTGGTTCAATAGCTTTCTTGCATTGTAATGTCCTTACAAATAGGTTGAGATGGTGGAGGCATATCTTCGAGCTAACAATATGTTTGTTGATTACAACAAGGTTAGAATCATCAAACCTATCTCAGATATCACAAGAAGCATATGTCTAACATCCAACTGCAATTTCAGACTCAAACAGAAAGAGTTTACTCATCTTATCTAGAGTTAGACCTAGCAGATGTTGAACCATGTGTTTCAGGTCCGAAAAGGTAACATTGTTTTCTAGATATGCTTTTGATGCTACATAGGTTTTTCTTGAATATGATCTGTACCTTATCATCTTTATATGCACAGACCTCATGACCGTGTTGCTCTGAAAGATATGAAAGCAGATTGGCATGCCTGTCTCCGTAATAAAGCTAGTTTTAAGGTAACAGTACTAAACTAACTTGAATACTTGCCAGCATCTATGAGTGTCAAATAGACTATCCTTTACATGATTTCTGTTGTACCCATCAACTCTACAATTTTCATTTGGGTTATTACAGGGCTTTGGTGTACCTAAAGAGCAGCAGGATAAAGTTGTGAAATTCTCCTTCCATGGACAACCTGCAGAGATTAGACATGGTAGTGTTGTGATTGCTGCCATAACAAGTTGCACAAATACCTCGAATCCAAGTGTCATGCTTGGTGCTGGCCTTGTTGCAAAGAAGGCATATGAACTTGGCCTTGAGGTGAGTCTTCATTGCTTTCAAAATTAATTCTTAACATAGCAGACATTTGGTAACTTTGATCTATTGACAGGTTAATCCATGGATTAAAACCAGCCTTGCTCCAGGATCTGGGGCGGTGACCAAATATCTGCAGAAAAGGTAGTATTTCCCCTGGCCTTGTAGTTTAAACCTAAAAATGTGTTTATCTTCAAATCAGGAAAAACTAACTTACGTCGCAAAATCAGTGGCTTGCAAAAGTATTTAGATCATCTGGGTTTCAACTTAATTGGATATGGCTGCACAACATGCATTGGTAACTCTGGGGAGCTCGATGAAGATGTTGCTAAGGCAATTACTGAAAATGGTAACTTTATACTAATTAATCACATTCGTTTAACTTTTCATGCTCGATTGTACTTCAGAAAATTAAATTAAATCCCATATTCTTGGAATGCCTTTTTCAGACATCATTGCTGCTGCAGTACTCTCTGGCAACAGGAACTTTGAAGGACGAATTCATGCATTGGTTCGGGCCAATTATCTTGCTTCCCCTCCTCTGGTTGTGGCCTATGCCTCTTGCTGGCACTGTAAGTAGTGATTAACTTGATTTATTTCTTTTTTTTCTGGTGTCACCCCATAAGACAAACTCTTGTATTTTGTCGCCTCAATATGTATACATTTGCATCAGGTTGATATTGATTTTGAGAAGGATCCAATTGGGAAAGGAAAAGATGGAAAGAATGTGTACTTCAAGGACATATGGCCATCAAATGAAGAAATTGCGGAGGTAAATTCAAAATTGTTGCATCCATCTTAATTGTTCATAATGTATTTATTGGATACAAAGTACACTTATCTTGCATTATTAATGGATAACATTTACCAGGTTGAGCAATCGAGTGTGCTGCCTGACATGTTTAGGAGCACATATGAAGCAATCACACAGGGGAACCCGATGTGGAACCAGTTGTCCGTTCCAAAAGCAAAACGCTTCCCATGGGACCCCAACTCCACCTACATTCATGATCCTCCGTTCTTCAAGGACATAACACCGACTCCGCCAGGTCCAAGCAGCATAGAGAACGCCTATTGCCTGCTGAAGTTCGGTGACAGCATCACGACTGACCACATCTCACCAGCTGGGAGCATTCCCAGGGACAGTCCTGCTGGCAAATACCTGCTTGAGCGTGGTGTGCAGCAAAAGGATTTCAATTCTTATGGAAGCCGACGGGGCAATGACGAAGTGATGGCACGAGGAACCTTTGCAAATATCAGGATTGTGAATAGGCTGTTAAATGGAGAAGTTGGACCAAAGACGGTCCATGTCCCTACTGGCGAGAAGCTTTTCGTGTTCGATGCTGCAATGGTTAGTTTTTCTTTGTTTTCAAGTATACTAGTATGGATTTATCATTTGGGCAATGAACCTTTGATGGTAATAAAAGGAGAGTGTTTCAAAATATATGCTTGTCATTTTATTTTGCCAGCCTGACTTTGAAATGTGGCCGATTAGAGCTCATGATCCTTGCCTATATATTTGGTACTTGCCACATACTCCTATCAGGCTATCACATTCGTCATGTTTATGACAGAGGTATAAAGCTGATGGGCATCACACCATAGTGCTGGCTGGAGAGGAATACGGCAGCGGAAGCTCTCGCGATTGGGCTGCCAAGGGACCTATGTTACTGGTAATATATGCATCATATCACTGCCATTTCTTTGCTGTGTACAGGGAAATTTGCAACATTTCTTTGACAAAACTGTCATCAGGGGGTGAAAGCAGTGATCGCCAAGAGTTTTGAGAGGATCCACCGCAGCAACCTTGTGGGAATGGGGGTATTGCCACTGTGCTTCAGTCCTGGAGAAGATGCTGATTCACTCGGTCTCACTGGTCATGAGCGGTACACGATAAGGCTGCCCAGCAATGTGAGTGAGATACAGCCGGGCCAGGATGTCCAGGTGGTTACTGACAGTGGGAAGTCATTCACCTGCAAGCTCCGGATTGATACTCTGGTAAGTTCAATGGTAAAAGAACGTGAACTGTTAATTCTAGAAAAACGGCATGTAACCATGTAGGTTAACTGAAATGTTCACAACATAATATTTACTACAAAAAAAAACCCTCCACAATACGGTTTCTGAACATTACATTTCATGATTGCAACGCGCATGCTCATGCCATTACATTTCATGATTGATTTTAAATGTAAATTGCACAATGGAATAACAAATATGTTGGTTTCCTAGGTGGAGCTGGCTTACTTTGATCATGGTGGAATCCTTCACTATGTGCTAAGGAACTTGGTGAAACAGCAGCAGCAGTGAACCTACATCAAATTCATGCAAATCTGTAAATATTTGGTCTGTCTTCAGAGAGGCCATGGTGGAAATAAGAAGAGACACTTCCAATTTTGTAACAAGCCCCGTAAAACGTTCATGAGCTGTGCTATTTTGTATGCTTCCTTTTTATATTTTTCTTTTGCTAATAAAGGTGTTCTTTTGGGGGTGTTTAGTTGCGCGCTATGCGCGCTACTATAAAAATTTTCTATGTTCTGAAATATTAATAACTAACATATATTGCTTGTATTATGTTAGTAGTAACATTGTATTGATTATTAAATCAAGAAATCAATTAAAATAATTAAAAATTTAATTGATCAGTATTAGAATATAAATTCATCCCAAAATAGTTATACGTTACATCATTGGTTATTTGAGTATGAGCGCCATACAATAATTTTCGTGATCGAGAATTTGATAGTTATTAGGCATTTATGTTGTATTGGTTCTTTAAGCACGATATAATATTTTTCAAAAATTGTAAGTCCTGTTTTGCAGAAAAAATGGTGGGCCCCACATATAGTGGTCTGTGGGTCCCACGTACGGGTATGCGGGTCCCACATATGCGGGTCATGTGGGCCCCACACACGCGTGTCACGTGGGTCCCACGCATGGTGGGTCCCGTGGGACCCATGAATAGTAGCACCTAGCCTAGGATTGCTCCAATTCTTGGAGCTTTAATATATAGGAATACAAATCTAAAATGTTTTCACTTAGAGAACCATGTCAATTCATTTCTTCTCTCTGTGTACGCAACCCAATCCAATTTTTTTCACATTTTTTCCCGAACAATATCGGGGGAAGTTCCCCACCTACAATTTCATTGAATGCACAGAGTACATTTACAAACCTGACGCAACAGGCACCCCTTTGTGCTATGTTAAAAAGACATCTACCACCTGAACTTTGTTTCTTCCATGAAGGTGCAACCGATGATCTGCGACGGTTGTGGCATATGTCCATTGAGTCGCCAAAAAGTGAAATAGCTGTCAGTGAAATGCTGTTCGTAATCTGAAATTTACCTCTCTCTTTTCGTCTTTTATTTGCTGAGAAACAGCGGGAAACATATCGAAGTAATTGGCATAAGAGAGATATATAAAATTGTCTCTATTGTGTTTCATGTTTTTTCCCCTTGTTTTATTGTTTACGTTGGACATGAGGTAAAACAGACAAACTTTATGAATCGTGTACTCATGTTCATGAAAGAGATGAAACTAGAGAAGAAGCCTCACCAGAAATGCACGACCTATTTGGCGTTGGCGGAGTGCCGAGCTGAGTTTCAGCTCATGCCCCTGCCGCCTTGCCAGTTTAATGTTATGCGAGCATCAGACGTTTTCAAACTTGAACAAACCACTACAGTTCGTTTCCCAAAAAAAAAAAAGAACATTTTTTTGAAAAAGGGAACAAATCACTGCAGCGTCCTTGAAGTCTTGAACAAGCACACCGGGTAACACATCTGAACGGGAGTGGTGAATGTTGACAGGCTCTTGGTTTGAACCCTACGATGAACCACGTGATCTGATCCAACGGTCTAGCGCGGCTTTCTTTGTATCCTTCGGTTTTACTCGTCGCCTCGCAGAGCCGCCCTCCGCCTTCAACCCAGCGCTCATCTCCCGCCGCCGCCGCCGCCACGGCGGGCACCACTCCCTGACCCGTCGCCGCCGGATGCTCCTTCGCCGCGCCGCCGCCGCAGCAGCAGCAGCGAAGCACTCCTCCTCTTTCACCCTAGCGCGAGCCCTCCGGCACGTGGGCGCCGCCGCCGGCGGCCACGCCACCACCTCCTCGCCCCCACGCCGCCGCGGCCATCGCCGCGCGCCGACGGCTGAGTCCGAGCCCCTCACGGACACCGCCTCGCCCCGCCCATTCCCAGACTACCACCCGCCCCGCCCGGACTCCCCGGAGGACGACGTCCTCGCGCGCCGCCTCGCCACCGTGGTGGTTGCCTCGCCTCGTCCCGGCACCCTCCCGCCGCTCCCCTTCCTGCCCCTCCTCCGCCCGATCCACCTCCTCCTCGCGCTACAGCTCCTCGCATCCGACCCGGACCACGGCGGCCTCCTCCTCCCGCTACTGCTCCTCTTCCCCTCGCGCCGCGACCAGCAGCCCCACCCGCACCTCCTCCGGTGCTTCGCCGTCGCCGCCCACCTCGCCGCCGCCCGCAGAGACGTGGTCACTGCGCGCTCCATCCTCGTGCGCGCCGTTCGCTTCCCTTCGCCTCATCGGCATTTCGTCGAGCACTTCATCGCCACCTACAAGGCATTCTCTTCAGACCCTGCCTCCTTCGACCTCCTCCTCCAGTGCCTCCCCTCCGTGCCTCTACTGCGCCGCCTCCGCCAGTACGGCATTTCCCCATCACCGGAGACCTGCAATGCTGTGCTCTCCCGCCTCCCTCTTGATGAAGCCATCGATTTGTTTCAAGAACTCCCGGACAAGAACGTTTGCTCCTACAATATACTACTCAAGGCACTCTGTGGCGCTGGCCGCATGGAGGATGCATGCCAACTGTTCGATGAAATGGCGTTGCCGCCTGATGTTATCACGTATGGGATTCTTGTCCATGGTTACTGTTCCCTTGGTGAGCTGGAGAGCGCGGTGAAACTGTTGGATGAAATGGTGGAAAGAGGGATGGAGCCAAATGCAACCGTGTATACAAGTGTTGTTGCATTATTGTGTGACAAAGGGCGGGTTTCAGATGCTCTGAGAGTGGTGGAGGATATGGTTCAGCATAAGGTGACATTGGATGAGGCGTTGTATACAACGGTCTTGAGTGGTTTCTGTAGTAAAGGGGATTTGGCAGCTGCAAGGAGGTGGTTTGATGAGATGCAGAGATCAGGTTTGGCAACTGATGGGGTGACATATACCACACTGATCAATGGGCTTTGCCGGGCTGGTGAGCTGAAAGAGGCAGAGAAGTTTCTTCAGGAAATGTTGGCCAGGCGGTTGGATGTTGATGAGGTCACATATACAGTGCTCATTGATGGGTACTGCAAGAGAGGGAAGATGGCAGAGGCCTTTCGAGTGCATAATACAATGGTGCAGAGAGGAGTGACACCGAATGTGGTGACATACACAGCTTTATCAGATGGACTATGCAAGCAAGGGGATGTTCAGGCTGCTAATGAGCTATTGCATGGGATGTGTGATAAGGGTCTTGAGCTGAATGCTTTCACATACAACTCCCTGATCAATGGCCTATGCAAGTCTGGTAATCTGGAGCAGGCCATGAGGACTATGGCAGACATGGATACAGCAGGTCTTAAGCCGGATGTTTACACATATACAACGCTTATTGATGCGCTCTGCAAGTCAGGGGAGCTTGACAGGGCTCACACCCTCTTGCAGGAGATGTTAGATAAAGGAATTAAGCCTACTATTGTCACTTATAATGTTTTGATGAATGGTTTTTGCATGTCAGGTAGGGTAGAAGGAGGAAAGAAGCTGCTTGAATGGATGCTAGAGAAGAACATTCGCCCTAACGCTGCAACATACAATTCTCTAATGAAGCAGTACTGCATGGGCAATAATTTGAAATCTGCCACTGAGATCTATAAGGGGATGAATTCTCTGGAAGTAGCACCAAATGAGAACACATACAATATATTGGTCAAGGGGCACTGCAAGGCAAGAAATATGAAAGAGGCACTGTATTTCCACAAGGAAATGATAGAAAAGGGTTTCAGACTTACTGCAACCTCATACAGTTCTCTTATAAGATTGCTGAATAAAAAGAAGAAATTTATCGAGGCAAGAAATCTATTTGATGAGATGAGGAAGGAGGGTTTGACAGCTGAACCAGATGTCTACAATTTTTATATTGATTCCAATTTTAACGAGGATAATTTGGAGTCAACCCTTGCTCTTTGTGATGAACTGGTGGAAGCCAGTATCGTGAAATCAAAAACTGAAATGGATCAAGATGTTGTAAAGGAACATATACATTAGGAACATGATTTAGGCTGGTGATTGCATGCTAGCTTCTTCAGGATTGTGTGTCATGTAAACACAAGTTCCAGAGATGTTACTGTCCCTTTTCACCATGCTAAAGCTGACAGTTGAGGTAATAATTGTTTCTTCGAATCATTTAAACTGGTTGCACATAATAGTTCTGTGTTCTTCAGCATTTTCTGATGGTTGACAATACTATCCTTAAACTACAGCAATCATGGAGGTCTTCCAGAAGATGTTCAGCAGTGTAGATGGAAAAGCACGCCGTGGTGTTGGTGCAATTTGCAAGGTGGAGGACATACACATCATTGTTTTTCTTTCCAAGTATTATGTCTGGTCCTTGTTCCTGTGTTTTTCTATATCAAGATTAATGATGCATTCATTGTTTAGTTTGATACTTCCTGAATAAATAACAGACATATAGGATATTGCTGCATATTTATTATTTAACTCATATCCTGCTTCCAGCTTCCACTCATGCTTGTGTTGTCATTGCTACTGACACCATGTTGAAGTTAGAGGGTTTTACTCTTGCCTTCCTTAGCACAAGTGCTTCTTCAGAGCTGCTCGTGTTCCGGTGTTATTTTCTACAAAATATAAACTAGATCTACTTTGCTTGGATTTAGTCTTTGTTTTTTCCCTTTCAGATTAAGGGTTACTCTACTGACATACTTTTAGCGATATGTATTTGTAGCTGCAATGAACTCACTGACCTTTAAGCTGCTGC
The DNA here is from genome assembly GCA_015476505.1 of Urochloa ruziziensis. NCBI lineage: Eukaryota > Viridiplantae > Streptophyta > Magnoliopsida > Poales > Poaceae > Urochloa > Urochloa ruziziensis. The sequence goes on along the minus strand of CM027119.1, from coordinate 71,635,424 downwards.
CATGCAGGGGGAGGTCCGTGCCTTCATAGATTGTTTGGAAACAAAAATGTGGTCAGGCTGAGAACAGGTGACTTAATCGTCTTCACAAGGAGTAATCAGGGACTAAGCAGCAACGAGTGATGCCAATAAGTACATAACTACATATACGTGGAACATGGACCAAACCGCTGGCAGAACAGAAGACTACAGAGACAGCGAGTCTGATTTTGAGGAAAAACATATTAGTATGCTCTGTTTGCATACATCATCCTTCCTCAGGGTTACAGGACCTGCCTTGGCTTTATTGCTCACTGGCTTGGACCTTCATTTGTGTTATGGAGAAATAGATCATACGCCACAAAGAACTCAACTTCCCTGGGATGCATAAAATGCAGCACCAGATGGGTTTTGTTAGAAATTAGTACAGCTCAATATAAAAACCGTGGGAAACATATGGCTTGGAGCTAACGTATTGATATAGGAGACATGAAGATACAGCTATAGTGTAAGAAAAATTTTCTTCTGAGAAACAATGTGTTTTTCCTGTATTCTAGAAAACAAGTGGAATCATACAGAGCTTGAAGCTCAATTTTTTCCAGCGGATGTGACATGTATTCCATTGTTTTCTTGCAATTCTAGATCGTACATTTGTACGCCTCCAGTTATGTTGGTACTCTTGTAGTCTTGTGTGGAATCAAATGCATTTCATACGGATTATTCGAGGAATTAAATCATAAGGCTGTGGAATTGTTTTTTTTTTCTTTTGTATTGGTAGATATATAGATTACTGCACCCTGCATCCAAAGTCGTGTGTGTGCTTGGCTACTCACCTGTACTGCTTCCTCCCCTATGGTCTCTATGCCTCTGAGAGAAGGACAGGAGTTATCTTGTATGGGCTTATTATCGTGGGCTATATGAAAGGCCCAATCTCCAGCCTAGGTTGTGCAAAAGAAAAGAAAGGAAAAAGTCCCTTTTACCTCCCTGGACATCAAGCCGAGTTCGTCTTTCCTCCCTAAACCGCAAAACCATTTATCTAACCCCCTCAACTGTCAAAACCGTTTGTTTTACCCCCTCAGCGGTTTGGTTGGCGGTTTTACGCTGACCTGGCAGTGGGGCCCACATGTCAACGTGGGGCCCACCTCCATTCCCTCTCTTCTTCCTCTCTTCACTGCCTCTTCTCTCTTTCTCCTCTTCTCCACCGCCACCCTCACCATCTCCGTCACCTCCGTGACCTGCCACTTGCCCTGCCGCAGCACGAAGGTCGGCGCGAGGTGAGGCAGGAAAACGCGCGCGACACCTAGCTCCTCCTTCTTGCCGGCGGCCGAGGAGCAGAGATCACAGCCAACCCCGGCGGGGAGGGGTAGGGGCATCCGGCGCGCGAGGTCACCGACGGCGCCGGAGATCTGGGCAAAGGCGAGCCGTCGGGCTCCTGCGGCGGCCTCGATTTGGCCGGCCAGGAGGAGCAGGGCGGCGGCCGGCGCGGCGCGTGGCAGCACCATCTCCGGCCGGCCTCGTCCCCAGCGCGGCGGCGACAGCAGGAGCACCCAGGGACGACGACGACGGCGAAATACGAGCAGAGGAGGCGGCGGCCGGCTCGAGCGGGCGCGGCGGGCGGTGGCCCCTCCCTCCCGCGGCGGCTCGTGGAGCTCGCGCGTGGCTGGCGGCGGAGATGGAAGCGGCGTGAAGAGCGGCACGAGCAGGGGAGCTCGAGGCCGGCCGCTCAGCCCCTCCGGCCGCCGGGGGAGCGGAGGAGCGGAGAGGAGGTGGAGAGAGGAAGAAGAGAGAGAATGGAGATGGGCCCACGCTGACATGTGGGGCCCGCTGCCACGTCACCCAAAACCACCAACCAAACCGCCGAGGGGGGTTAAACGGACGGTTTTGATAGTTGAGGGTGTTAGATAAATGGTTTTGCGGTCTAGGGAGGAAACGCAGACTCGGCTTGATGTCCAGGGAGGTAAAAGGGACTTTTTCCAAAAGAAAACACTCTGCTCCGCTCTGCACCCTAAACCTCGCAAAAGCCCAACCCAAACCCTAACACCTCGCGGAAGGCAACCTCCCTCGTCCCATGGATTTCGCTCGCCGGAAGTCGGCGGCGCTGGCCGCGCTCTCCTCGCCGGCGCCGGACAAGTCCCCAAAGGGAGGCGTCGACGCTCCCATCGCTCCGCTCCTCGAAGTGCTTAACTCCCACCCGGACCTCTTCACTACCTCCTCCTGCTCCGGCCGCGTCTCCGTGCTCGCGCAGCCGCAGGAGGGCCAGGGCCAGGGCGCCACCAAGCCGAAGAAGAAGGCGCGGGGCGGCGGGTGGGTGTACGTCTCGCACGACCCTGCCGACCCGGACGCCGTGGTGGAGCAGCTGTTCGGTGGGAACGGATTATCAGTGGCGGGGGACGAGCTGGTTTTCAGGTTCGAGCCAATGATCGTGGCGGTGGAGTGCAGGGACGCCGACGCAGCTGCGGCGCTCGTCGCCGCTGCCATCCGAGCTGGGTTCCGGGAATCAGGTGAGCTGTCTGTATATGTTGCTTACGCATAGTTTAGTTGAAATGTTGGATAAAACTTTGAATTTCTCGAACAACTTAGCAGTGAATGCGTTCAATCAGTGTTGTTCTACAGTAGAAATGCATGAGAATTTGGAGTTATTTCTGAACCCATCTGTGATCAATCACATGGTTCATCATAGCCAGTTTTGCATTTGTTAGTTTTAGAGATATACGAATTTTGATTGATGCTTTTGTCTGAAATGGTAAAGTAATTATCAGTGTAAACTGTAAAGGTTCGTCTTCCAGCTGAATTTTTTATGATGTTTTTACTTGCCTTCATGTGGCTTTTAAATCTTAATCAGTTAATCTCATTTTTAGGTATCACAAGCTTGCAGAAACGTGCAATGGTGGCTATACGATGCTCCATTCGTATGGAAGTGCCACTGGGACAGACTGGTGAACTTGTTTCTCCGGAGTACGTCCGTTACCTTGTTAGAACTGCCAACTGTAAAATGGAGGCAAATAAAAAGCGAATGGATCAATTTCTAGATCTTTTGCAGACCAAGGTACTTGAGCTATTTGGAGATCATCACATTTGGACTTTGGTTACTAAATATTAACAGACACTATTTGTCTTATTATGTTCCTGGTGCCGTTGCTAACTTTTTTGTTAAGAGTATGCATGGGAAACATATGTTTGGAATCATTGGATATTATGCAACTCCATAAAGGTTTTTGATGAATGCTCATTAGCATTAGGTGAAGAATAAACTCAGATAGTGTTTCTTCTGAAAGATAATCAATGGAACCATTCTGTTAGTAGAACTTGCTTAGTGAGCTGAGTTAGATTTTTTCAAGCAGATGGCAAAATTAATTCTCCTTGATTTGCAAATACTTGTCAAATAAGTTATTGCTTCAGTTATACACTATATACATCCCTTGAAATTTCTATCTTAAATACAATCTCACTCTTCACATAAAAAGAAAAGAAAAATGGAAATTTGTGCATCCCCAAAATTCAACTTGAACCAATCCTGTTACAATATGTAAATTCCATAACAATTTAGTTGATTTAGTATCATGATGACCTTGATTGTTATTACTTTCCCAGAATTTTCTATTAACATGTTGGCTCCTATCAAACTGCCAGGGTTTGTCAGGTTCATCAGGGCTGTTAAACAATTGTAATGGAAGTAACAGACATAAAGGTGCCAAGAAAAATGATGAATACTTAGTTAATAAAGGGACAAATGGTGGTAACAACTGTGATGCTGATGATAGAGGTGATAGTGAAATTGGGAAGGGTTCACTAGAAGCACAGTATTTTGAAACTCAAGACTCCACATGGAGCAAGGCTGTTGAGCATGGTCTTGGTAATGCTAAACGGCATGTTCTCTTATCTCTTTTTTCTTATCTGGTTCTTCCTTTCTGTTTTTCATGGATTGGCATTTAAATTTATTTGTTGGGGCCTGAAATGGGTGTTTGGCAACACTTGTTTCCTTCAAAATGGCACATTACAGTACATGGTACAGTTCTATGTAGGACCCACTGACCTGTTTTCTATTTTGTATATGTTAGTGCTTTAATATTATTTTGTTGGACAATAGTTGAACTAAGAAAGAAATTATGTTCCATCTTATTTTTAGTAAAATAACTTTTGTTTATTTATAGCAGATTAGGTGATTGTATTGTGTTATTACACCATGATTTTCCTGCACAATTTAATGAATTGGTGTTCCCGCACCAATTTAGGGTACTTTAGTTTTTGAACAAAATTCAGTAGCTCTGACCTCTGAGCCTTGGATTGAACCTTGTTTATATCCCGTTCTATTTATATAGGTTCACGCTGGAGAAGTTGCCACAAAACAAAAATTGTCATCTATCTACTGCTGCATTGAAGATTAGTGGTGAACCGATTGAGAAACTCTTCTTATGGGGCCAATCCTCCTGTGTGTTTACTGTTGGAGGAGAGCAACAGGTCCTAACTTTCGGTGGTTTTGGAGGACCTGGAAGGCATTCGAGGAGAAACTATTCCCTTCTGCTTGATCACAAATCTTGTTTGTTGAAAGAAATGATCATTAAAGAGTCTCCTTCACCACGGATGGGCCATACATTAACTTCTGTTGGTAATAGCACTTATGTTATTGGAGGTAGGGGTGGTCCTTCAGAAATTCTTGATGATGTCTGGGCTTTACAAAGCACTGAGAATACCTGGTTAAGACTAGAGTGCAGTAGAGACATCTTCCGCCCAAGGTACTGTTTAGATGAAATCTTTGATCTCCCTCCCTTATCCGTTACATAGTGTGTATTTGCCAAATGGAGACTAAACCATTGTGGTACATATGAAATAGTTACAATGTTCAAATTTTGTTTCTCTGTCTCAATTCTGCTCAATTTTTTTGAAGCAATCTCCAAAATTGGCAGGACCTTCCTGCAGTTCACCATATGTAGAAAATGGTCAGCTTAATTCTTTTCATTGAAGTGCTCTGTCTCTTTATGCAGGCACCGGCATGCTGCAGCTGCAGCTGCTTCAAAAATATATGTCTTTGGTGGACTCAGTAATGAAGGTGTATATTCTTGCATGAATATATTTGACACGAAAAGTAAGCAATGGCGCATGCTTACTGCTGCTGGTGAATGGCCATGTGCTCGACATTCACATTCACTGGTGTCTTATGGTTCAAAGCTATTCATGTTTGGGGGTCATGATGGTCAACGGGCGCTGAATGACTTCTACAGTTTTGATACAACAACACTTAGGTGGAACAGGGAAAGCACAAATGGGGGAACTCCTTCACCTAGGTTTTCACATTGCATGTTTATCTACAAAATTATCTTGGGATACTTGGTGGTTGCCCTATTACAGAAAATAATCAAGAAGTTACATTGCTGAACTTGAACCATGGAGTCTGGTTTTCTGTTTCCATTCCCTTGTTGAGCCAGTGCCTCTGTGTCCGCAGCTCATCAGTTGTCATTGAAGATGATCTTGTTATTTTAGGTGGTGGTGCATCTTGCTATGCATTTGGGACCAAATTTAATGAACCTATAACGGTTGATCTGCATTCAGTGGAGTCTATGTTTAACGTTGATGACAACAAGTTTGGCATGCTTATACAAAGTTGCGATGTAATGTCTACTGTTGACTTATCAGGAGATGAACAAAATGGCATCATTGGTCATGATATGAAGTCGCAAAATGATGCTGGTTCTGGTGGTTTTACCAATTCAGGCCCTCTGGTCCTTCAGCTGGAAAAGAAGTATGCCAAATTAGCAAAGGACATTCTGAAAAAGTTTGGATGGTTGGATCTTGCTAGAAAAGTTCGAGTGAGCCATGATAACAGTCATGTTCTTTTTCCTGTTAATGAAGCCTTCCATGTCCTGAGCGATGAACATATCAAGATGGAACATGATGATCCGTGTGCCCTTGGTGAATCATTGGCCTTTACTGAAAATAAGCTTGCAGGAGACAACCTATCTCTTCTAAATGCATTAAAAATGTTGTCATCTTGCAATGGTTCCTTTCTGAAAGATGAATTAGCCATCAGCCGAAAGCCTTCCAAGTCTCCTCAAACTGTCATGAAAGAACTTGTATCTTCTCTACTAGAAACTAAAGGAATGCCCTCTCGGTTGTTGGAGCAGCTCCCGACAAGGTTTGTTTTCTCTGATGAGAATATCTATTGCTGCTACAAATATGTTTGCTTGCTTAAGTTTCACACTGGTGTAGGTGGGAGACACTTGGTGATATCATCATACTCCCGAAGACATGTTTTAAGGATCCATTGTGGGAATCAGTTAGCGAGGAACTTTGGCCACTAGTTGCCAAGTCACTCAGTGCACAACGCCTTGCACGCCAAGTAAGTGCTGACTGAATTCTTGGTTTCTATTTTCTAAGTTGTTGGAAATGGGAATAATTACCATACCATTTGTGTAGCTAAATGATAAGGTTAGTTGTCTTCCTGTTACTCTTAAAGTCAATATCTTGTATCGTGTCACTCTTGCTTAATTGCATCTTAGTGTTACGTATTGCTTTTCTAATAGTCTGTGGTTATCCTACCAAGCATTTTTCTCTTGGTGATTTTCTGCTTTCAAGATAATTTACTGAGTCCACCCCCTTCTTTGGCAGGGTAAAATCATGCCAAATGGCACAAGAGATAGTACACTAGAACTTCTTCTGGGCGATAATGGATGGGTTACCCATCATGAAAATGGCATCCGTTATTCACTTGATGCAACAAAATGTATGTTTTCTTCTGGTAATCGTTCAGAGAAGCTTCGCATGGGACAGCTTAACTGTAGAGATGAGGTGGTTGTGGATTTGTTTGCTGGAATCGGATACTTTGTTATTCCATTTCTTGTGAAGTATGTTTTCCGTGATAACCCTTAGTCTAGTACTTTTTTAATTGTACATAAAGTGCTATCTAAATCTCTTACTCTTGCAGGGCTAATGCTAAGTTCGTTTATGCATGTGAGTGGAATCCACATGCTGTGGAGGCTCTACGACGCAATGTTCATGACAACAATGTACAAGACCGATGTATGATACTTGAAGGAGATAACCGTGTGACTGCACCCAAAGTATGTACTGGACGTGGACTTGGGCTAATACATGAATAGGATGGCTCCTGATCCCTTTTTTTTTCTTGCTGGACTTGAATTAGGGTGTTGCTGATCGGGTTTGTCTCGGATTGTTACCCTCAAGTGAATGTAGCTGGGTCACTGCCGTTAAAGCTTTAAGGTGACCCCCACATCACTGAGTTGTTTCATTCATGCTTATTTCATTCTGTTTCTTGTAGTATTCCGTAAAGATTTTATATGTAGAGGCCCAGGTAAAGCTTGTGTTGGGCTGTTCTTGCAGGACCAACTCAGTTTATTGTTTCTGTTGCACTAGTGGCAGCAGCCTTCAGCAGTGAAGGAGATTAAGTATTGTTTGAGCTTATTTTGTTGAGTCTGGTTTTGTTTCGGAGTCAGTTGGGAAATTGGAAAAAAAAGGGGCTAATGGCAAGGCGGATATGTGATGCAAGACTCCATTTTCAGATTCTAATCTGATGCTATTGTAGGGTTGAAGGAGGCATAATGCATATACATGGGAATGTCAATGACTCTGATGAGACACGGTGGCTGGACAATGTTGTTGAGTCCATCAGTAATATTGCCAAAGCTCACGGTAAAAATGGTGAGATGATGTTTTGATCTGTTGCCAACCATTTATTTTTGTTCTCCAAGAGTAATGCTAATGCTTTATTCTTATGCGTCATTCCCTTGGCCTTTGTTATGCAGGACTATCTTGGAACGTCTCTTTGGAGCATGTCGAACGCGTCAAATGGTATGGGCCGCATATTCGACACCTTGTGGTCGATGTTAGATGCAGGCCAATCTAACAAAGCAAACGTGATAAATGTATTGTGTATACTGCCTTGTGGTCCATGCTCGGACGTATTCATTGTTGCGGATGGTTTTATAATATGGTTTTGCTCGGTTGTGTTTTGGGCTTTTGGCCCAAGAGTTCTCTTATTAGCCATCAGGGGAGTGTCTGTTGTAACCTTTCAAAAAAAGCATATTCATGTTCTTACGACAATTTGCAACTACATATATGGCACAGTTTTCATCAAAGTCTCGAGTATCAGACTGCACACTTACGTAAAAGTGATTGATACGGAGTATCTATCATCATATTGGGTCCATCAGATCACAGCTCCAATGAACATTTAGAGTCTGTTTAGTTGGGTGAAAAAGGTGAAAACTGTTTGCGTTGAGTCGCTTACGCAGGGAAAAATCAGGAAAAAAAAAACTCATTCGATTCTTTTAGGTAAAATTTTGTTGCGTTTTGGGTGAACCAGGCCCTTAGACATGGTAGGTCAAACGCGAGTGTGCTGTACTGGACATGAATTCGATATAGTTCATTTTATACTTATATTAAAAACAAAAGCGTTTGGTCATCTCGGTCTAGAAAGAAGACATAGGGCCGAGTACGACCGGGTATTTTTTTAATTCGATATAGTTCATTTTATTTATATTAAAAACAAAAGCGTTTGGTCATGTACAAAACACCTTGAAGTTATACTAATGTACTGCATTGTGCAAAAAAAAGTGGTATTCCTTTGACACTAAAAAAATGCCCCCTATCATACACAGTAAAAAAAACAATTGGATATCCAAATGACCAAATAGTAAGCTATGTTGTCAAGAATATGGTAAAAACTGCGTTGGCTTTATAGCTCAAAAATAACATGTTTTGCAAATATAGTCAAATTCTATCTTAAAAACAGAATCAAAATAAAATACACATCCTATTCTTGAAAGCAAGATTTTAATAGACAAAATTGAGAAGGCAAAATGCACTTTTTATTAGATGTACTTGCATAAATAATCTTTTACAAGAAAGTAAGGGACGTCCAAGATACTACAAGACAAAAATACACGAGCAAAAAAAAAAGATATACACAGTCATCTCTCAACAATGCAAAAGCAACGTCCATTGTAAGCCTTTATCCAGCTACAAAGTACCAACCATGAAGAAAAAAGAGCGAAGAATAGTTGCTAATTGTACACCGTTTCTACAATGGGAACACGCTACTTAAGCCTCATCGGCTGCTGCATCCCCCCTCCTCTCATCATAGCGCAAAATTCCTCATAGTTAATTCTTCCATCCTGGTACAGGCAAATGACCAACGTCAAGAAGATATAAGGAATAAACGTAATGTAATGCAGCTGAAAAGCGGATAAATTCAGCAGCTTACATTGTCTGTGTCAACTTCTGATATGATCTCCTTTATCGTACTCGTGTCACCCATCTCATGCTCGATCAGAGCTGACTCTAGCTCATCTCTTGTGATGAAGCTGCAGAATTTCAAGATAATCCTCCGTGTTAAACAAAACAAGTTTATGCATAAGACATACTTTGGAAGAAATTGGCACTAATAAATGTGAATCTGTGATAGTAATATAACCAACAGTTTAGACAAGTTTTGATGGACAAAAAAGTGTGACTTTGTTAGTTAGCATTTGAATATCAATTTGAAGTACTCACCCGCTGTTATCTTTATCAAAGTACTGGAATGCCTTGAACAAATGCTCGTCTCGTTCAAGCCTGTGTCTATGCATTGTGGCAGTGATGAACTCAACATAGTCAATGGATCCATTCCCATCAACATCAGCCTAGAAGAGGCCAAAAGGTAAGCATGTAAGGAAGTCAAGAACAAGATTCCAAAAGTGTAATGCAACATTATTCTAGATTAGAACATACAGCCTCCATCAACTGCTTTACTTCAGCTTCTGACAGCTTTGATCCAAGTTTGGCTAATCCTGCTTTGAGTTCTTCGTATGTGATTGTACCACTGTTGTCTGTGTCCATGTTCATGAACATTTGCTTCAAGCCCTTGATCTCTTCCTCGTTAAGGTTTGAAGCAATAACCTGCACATATATTTGCTAATAAGCACAGGAGAAAAAAAAAGCTAAGCAAGCATCAATATGAAGATAATAACCTTCAGAGCCATCTTTTTCAGCTTATTCATTGCTCTGAATTGCTTCATTCTAGAAAGAACAGCACTGTCAATAGGCTTATCAGATGCGTCTCCACCTTCTCTGAGCCAAGGATGTTCTGATCAAGCATTTAATACACAAATTATTATTATTTCTGAAAAGTTGCTAAAATTTGAAAGCAATGCAGTGCTAGAAGCTTACGAAGAACTTGGCCCGAAGTAAGTCTTTTCTTTGGATCGCGTGCCAACATCTTTCTAACCAGGTCTTTAGCACTCTCAGAAATTGATGGCCAAGGTTGACTTTCAAAGTCAATCTCCTCATGCAGAATAGCATCAAATATCCCCTTTTCAGTTTCTACACAGGAAAGCAGAGGATAAATAACACAAAAAATGGGTAGCATTGCTGCTTAATAGTATACATGTCAAATATTGAAGTAGAAGTGGTTCATAGGGGTATATGTACCAGCCCAAAATGGAGGCACGCCACTGAGAAGAATATACAAAATAACACCAGCACTCCAAACATCTATCTCTTTTCCATAGCTCCGCCTAAGGACTTCAGGAGCAACATAATAAGCACTTCCAACAATGTCCCTGTACATCTTTCCTGATATGTTCAAAAGACAGCCAGTGAAGAGATAATGAGGAATCCCAAAGCTGGAAATTAGAGTCTAACAGTATTAATCATCAAAAAGTTACTGCAGTTTATCACACCATGTTCTCTTATATTAGGAATCATTAAAAAAACAAACACTGAGATCGCTGATGAAAATTTCCAAGGGAAAAAAATGGTCTACCTCCCCCACTGCAAGCAATCATTACTTAGTAATGGTCTACAACAATATTGATACATCTTCCCAGATATAAGAATCGTCACTAAGCGGACAAACCAGTCAAAAATTAAAAACTATTGAGCTATCATTGCTAGTTTAGTAGTGGTTTCCCACTCATAACTGATACAGAGCCAGCTTTATAGTTTTCTATGCCAACACCTGAAACTGAACATGGAAAAATTCACCAGTTTTAGCTGGTTCTCTGAAGCTAAACTGGATCAACAACTTTTGAAGTGACTATACATTATGGCGCATTATAACATTATTACACTTAGCAGTGACAAAAATGTTGCCCACTTGCCCATAACACGTCCAAAAAGGTGTGAATTATCCACAAGCTCTTTAATTGCATGGAATAAAAAGTGCCATAAATTCTAATGACCTGAAATCAGATTATGGTAGCCTAGCTAGGGTTGTTCAGCAATATGAAAAATTGAAAGCTACAACCAGCCACAAACCTCAACAGATATCAAAATCCAGAAATATATGTCTATATGCAATTGCAAACAATGCACATTTCAAGTGTACACAGATCATAAATTCGCATTACCTTCTTCAATGAAGACCGAGAGCCCGAAATCAGTGGCCTTGAGCATCGCATTCTCCTCCTTGGTTGCGAGCAAGAAATTCTCTGGTTTCAGATCACGATGCATCACTCCCATGAAGTGGCAAATGTTCACAACATTCACAACTGCTCTGCAGATTGTAGCAGCTGCCCGTTCTGTGTAGTGTCCCTTAGCAATGATCCGATCGAATAGCTCACCGCCTGCGCAGAGCTCCATCACCACATGCACATTGCTCTTATCCTCATACGCTCCCCTGAACTCGACAATGTTTGGCTGTCCGGACAAGTGCTGCATGATCTGGATTTCCCTACGAATGTCCTCCCTATCTGCCTTGCTGGTGAGCTTGCGCTTAGAGATGGACTTGCAGGCGTACTGCCTCCCAGTGGCAATCTCTGTGCAGAGGTATGTCACCCCGAACTGGCCCCGGCCAAGCTCCTTCCCGAGGGAGTAGACTGTGCGCACATCTTCATATGGCTTCCCAAGAATTGTGTCCGCAGTGGGCTTCGGTGGGACAACAACAGGTGGAACTACCGGAGGGTTCATTGCCGGAGGCGTGTAGCGTACCTCGGCCGGTGGCTGAGGAGCATTGTAACTGGGAGGTGTTTGTGCTGCCTTTGCCTGGTTAGAATAGCCATACCCATTGGTACCTCCCCGTCCAGAATCCGGGGCCGTAGCTCTGCTGCAACACTGCCCCATTTCTCTAGTCAAATTATTCCTTGCAGTTCTAAGCTTGCAACCTGGCTGCTGAGCAGATGAGACCAATCAAAAACTGAATCTGCAGGGATCCCAGGGACGAGAGAAGTTGTGTCAAAACAAAGCAATCGATTCAAGAAACATTTATGTTGTAATTTTGTAGTCATGATTCAAGGCAAGGTATCCAATACTGGATCTGCAAGCAAAACCCAAACAATAGGACTCAATAAAAAACAGCAGAAGAGTATAAAAGAAGCAATGAAAAGAATTGCCTCTGACACGACGTTGACCTCTTTCTACTCCGAATCCACAAGAAACGCAAGAACTGCCAGGAAACAAGGCATGACCACACTCTTTGGTGACACTGGAAGCAATAAGGCAAGATAAGGATAAAAGGAAATCTAGGTAAAAAGAGGGCCACTGAAAGCAACAGCATCAACAGGGCAGTCGGCACTGAGACCCAAAAGGACAAAATAAAGGAAACCACAAGACCCAGGATTCCGTATCGTAGTAATGGATTGATTGAGACAAGTGGAAAAGATAAAATAGATACAACAGCTACGAACTGCACCTGTGCGAAGAGTTTGAGAATCTGAAATTCACTGAATGGAAGAACAACAGAAGCGCAAAATTAAAGACGAACAAATTGCTAAAAGAGGATAGCAGGGGTATAGAAGTAGACGACTTCGTACGTGAGGCATGAGTAACATAGTAACACATCAAGCTGTATCGCACTACTCCAGATCCGGAAACACAAGATTCTACTCGCGACCAAGTGAAATCTACCAAGCTTCCAAGAACAGGAACAAAAAAGGGACTGTAATCCCCGAATGGAATCACACGGGCCACCCTCCACCGATCCAAGAAACCAAGAGCTGGGCGAGCAGATACACGTACCTAGCGAGAGGAACAAGATTCCAACCTCAGAACCCAGCGAAGCAACCAACCAACCCTCCACCGCAGGAACGCTCAGGAACTGGGTCTGAAGATCAAATCTTGGGGAAGCTGAGGACTGAGGAGGAGGTTAGGAGGAGGACAGAGCAAGAACAGCTCGGCGCGGCGACCGCGGGGAGTGGATTGGAGGTGGTGGCCACCGCGATTGGCGCCCCGCGTCGATCGTGACAGCGACTAATCCACACGGGCCCGGAAGCTAAAGATCTCGCAGCGAGTAAAATAGCCAGGCCGAATTTCTCGAAGGAAAAGGTTGACAAGGAGAAGAAATCGGGGCGGCGTGTTTTGAGAAAAGCTCGAGGCTTGCTTTGCTGTCAGTTAGATAATTGCGTTGCTTTACGGGGAAAGACGCGAATGGGACGGCGTTTTTGCGAATCGGTCCTGTGTCTTTGTCTATATTAGGAGTATAAAGCAACGTTCGTTTTATGTTGCAGTTTAGAGGTTATAATCTGCAAGCCCAAACGAATACTCCAAGCTTGCACACTGTAACTTTATACGTACTAAACTATAGCAATGCACAGGCTGTTTTCACAATACAATCTAACAATCTGTTTCTCCCAAGCTTGCACATTGCAATCATAATCTCCAAACTTGGCAAATAGAGCCTAAATCAACATGGAAACATTTCTAGATAAGAAGTGTATTTTTTTTCTAAAAGGCAAATGTTATACTCCATCCAACTATTTTCTTGATTTATTTTAGCTCTGAATAATTTTCCGTTGGTCGAATGTTACTCGAGGGTCGACAATGGTAAGATCGCTACCCGCAGACATGTCACCATCGTCGTCGACCTCCTCACTTTCAACCTTTTAGCTTTGAATTTCTTTTTTTGGAAATGTCTTTTAGCTTTGAACTTCAGGATGCTCGAGTAAGAAAAAATTGAAGATTTTATTTTGTGTTCCTCTTACTATTTGAAATAGATAGGCTCAATGCTCTGAAACAAGAAAAGGAAGGAAGTTTCTTTTTTTTTTTTTTTGAGAGAGAGAAGAGAATATAAAGGAAGGAAGTTAGTTCCACACGTAATGGAACATTCTCGGACAAGATGTGAGATCACATCTAGATGACCATTTGTGTTCCGCATGTTATATTATATATGCGCTTTCTGAGGATAATTGCAGGGCATAAACTATTGATTCCTTCACAGCTAGTTAGATTAAGGAAAGAGAGTTAATTATGTGGCATCTTGAGATACGTTTAGTCCTGTCCATGACTATAAGCTTTGATAATTAAGATTAACGACCCTGTTAGTTGACTAGGTGTTGAGCTAGCCTGTCTACCTGACCACGCAGAAGTATTGGTTTACATGTGTGACAGTTTACCTGAACACACAAAGATTCTCCGGACCAGGAGTAGATGACTAGACGGTGCAAAGCGCCCAAGTATCTCATCTTTTTTTTTTTCTATTATGCTTCTTTTTTCTTTTGAGATATCAATCCTCACATATGCAATATCTCCACAAAACACAACGACTTATGTATATGCCATTACCAACTTCTTCAATAAACTAGCAAGAGCATGCTCTGCGAATTAATAATAAGCCTCCTTTGGAACATAGGATTCAATTCATGGAGGAATTTCGAAGGATTAAAATACTATACAACTTTTCCCGATATGGCCGATTGAAACAAAGAATTGATGGCATGCAGTCCTTCGGAATGTAGGATTCATGGCGAAATTTTGATTGATTAAAATATTGTACGAATTTTCCTGATGTGCCTATTGAAACAAAGGATCCATGGCAGTCCTTTGGAACGTACTGTAGGATTCAAGGGGTAAATTTTAATATGAGGTCTAACTACTTAAAAAAATCTATTATTTTTCTCCTGCCATATTGCATCCAAACACCCTATATTTTCTCTATTCCTATATTTTATTTTGACAATCCTATGTTAAATGAATCTTCATATCTTTAAATTTCCTTATCACACTCTCCTCTCAGTAAGGGCACCGCCATCCGGTTCCACCATGCATGGTCCCCAAACTCCTACACATCTGGCCACCTCCATAAACCAACCCGTTGCCTCCCTAATACTCACTCTGCAGTCTGCACCAAAAAAAATATATAACTCTCCACATCCGGAGGAGTCAAACAATCTCCACTTTGACCAAATTTATACAAAATAGTACTAATATTTAAGGTACAAAATAAGTGTCATTAGATTAATTACAGAGTATATTTTCATAGTAAATCTATTTAGAGATATAAATGTTGGTAATTTTTTGTACAAATTTAATCAAACTTGTAATCATTTGACTCTAGCTAAGAGAGTTGCATTTTTTTTGGACGAAGACAATAACAATAATATGTACCTCCTCTTTCCCTCGCCATCACCGATTCTTTATATCACTTCTCAGTTGTGCTTGCTGCTTTGCCATAGCGGCATAGCCTATGCCCTCTGCTAGAGGATGTTGGGTGTACTCCAACATCACATAATTCACATTCCTTCTAGGTTTCGCCGCAACCATCATTTCCCCGCCGTGTCCTCATCCTCTATCTCAGTACAAGATATTTGCCAATCGTGTCAGGGAAAGCATGTGAACGAGAGATAAACACTACAAACATAGTATGTATACGTCATTTTTTTTCGTTTAGAGTTCATTCGGTAAATTCTGATGACGTGCACTCTTGTACTCTTTCCGTTCCAAAATATAAGTCATTTCAATTTTTTAGAGAGTCAAACTTTCTCAACTTTGACCAAATTTATACAATAAAGTACTAACATTTATGATATAAAATAAGTACAATTAGATTCTTTATTAGATATATTTTCATAGTATATCTATTCGTTGTCATAAATCTTTAAAGTCATCTCTATAATTTTGGTTAAAGATAAAATAGTTTGTCTCCTTAAAAAGTTGAAATGACTTATATTTTGGAACGGAGGGAGTAGACGACAGCCCATGTATATTGTGCTCTTTATATATAGATACCTAAATTCTCATATAATCACGAGTCATGACAATCTCCTTCGACGACTTTAACCTTCGTCTAGTCTAGCCATGACAATCACGTTACACCTTTTTCCTTTTTTAGCTGAGGGTACGTATGGAGTCACTACAACCAGAAGGTCCAGAACTGACGTTGGTAGGATGGCCATGTCGTCCAAGTGTGGCACCATGATTGTTCTTTCTTTTCTTTTTTTTTCTTTTTTTTTTTTTTTTTTTTTTTGAGAATGCACCATGATTGTTCTTAGTGGGAGAAGAAGAGACAGACAAATCGCGCGCGCCCTGTAATGCAAAAACAAAGTTTGTTGAGGTGGGACTCGATGGGTTAGGCGGCTAGGCGCGGTCCGGCGCCGCGACAGAGGCCGCGATTTGGACGCTGGTTACGCGCACATGCCGCACGTTGTAGTTTACTCGCCGGCGGCCACGAGAGGGCAGAGGGGTGCCGCCACATGTGACAAGGATTTCTATCGGCACTTCGGCAGGCTGGCTGCCCCAAAACCCCAACGAACTCAACCAGCCGGATTTATTTATGTGCGACTTGTTGGGTCCGTCCGTCGTGCACGTAGGTTGAGCGACGGCATAAATCATTTTTTGAATTTGTTTCCATATATCTGTCGTCCAGATGATTTTGACTATACATCGGTGTTCAATCAAATTGTGCACTAGCATTTCTTTCTACCTGCAGAAGGCAAAAGTCTTCCAGAATAAGCAAAGCAGCTGATGGTCGATATTACCTGAAGGACATTTCGGGAGAAAAGAAGAAATTGTTGCTATTAGAATACGAGTAGGTATTATACAGTTGCGCTAGGTGGTGGAGTAGCTGGAGTTCGTCGACTCCTTTGCCCAGCTCTATCTCGCCATCTGTTCAGATAAGAGGGCGCAGTTGTTTACTCCACTGACGAGCAACGTGCGACGCATCAAGCTCTCCTTCCTGGCGCAAATTGGTGCGAGGATCTGGTGTCTAATCAGTGGCGACACCGGAGCGGCGCGTGAATCCGGACCAAAAAAAAAAAAAAAAAACCGATTCCTTGGTTCGATGCCGTAGTTTGCATACACGCCACTCGCCAAAAAAAGTCCTTGCTGTGTGATCATACGACGCTTCATTCTTCGATTGTTCATACAATCATACTACGCACCTTCTGTAGTTTACGGCTTGACTGAAATGGCCGAGTGATTCCACGCTATTTTCACTTTCCAAACCACCTGCTTCCTTGTCTTCCTCTTCAACCACTCCAAGCAAACCGCCTAGCCTCTCTTTGGCCTACAACTACACCACGGCAGATGGTTTCGGAAGGGCATATGCCAGTGTCTTGAGAAAACATGTCGCCACATGTGACCAGAGATTGGTTGCAAAATGGATTTGGTCCTTGAAGACTGACCTGGCATCGTTGAGAAAAAAAAAAAAACTGAAAAGATCTCAGTGCCCAACCACCATGACGACAGCAAGCCAACAGCGACCAATTAGCGAACGTAAAAAACCTGGACCCAAGCAAATGAACACTGGCATACAAGTTCAAATTCGATCCCAATAATGTTACGTGAACATACATGTATCTGGATTCAAGAATCAGAAAAACCATGTCAGCAGCAAATGCATGATGTGTAACTGCGGCGACCATATTTAACACCAATTATCTGGAATTCAAAACACAAACTATAGGGCATTTGTCAAACCCTCACTCAGAGGATGCAAACATATAAAAGCCTATATTTCAATTATTGAACTACTAACTTAATCCTTGAGTAGCAACAGCCTCAAAAGCTTGAACCTTCCCGGTACCAATTTGTGCCGTCGAGAGCCTGAGACGAGGGAGGTGAAGCAGGGAACTGGTAGCTCACGGACAGGCACAGTATCACATTTCAGGTGTAGAAGTTGCAGACACTAAAAAGGTAGTACCCACTAAAGTCCCTCTTATCAGCAGCAGGGCCCTGAAACAAGCTAAGGTGTGACGTTACGTCTTATTCTTTTATAACTGTCAGCAAGGAAGTGCATTATTACTCTTACTCCTAGTACAGCATCAAAAGCCAGGTTCAGGTGAACTTGCGACATGTATCGAGTATGTCATACCGATAATAGGTTACGTTTTCCCAACGGTAAAATTTGTGCATAGTGAAGCAAGCCCCTCTTGATCAATGGTGTACGGAGCTCCAAGGTAGAGGATTCACCATGCAGGTGCCTTTGACTTCTCCACAAGAATGATCCTTCCATTCCATTCAGTCTCGTCACAAGCACGGATTGCTTCATCTGCATCCTCATCCTTCTCCAAGGATAAGAATCCAAAGCCCCGGGAATCTCCAGTTCTGTAAGGAATGAAAACAGTATTGAGTAACTTCACTTTTAAAAGTGGCATCAGAGTACAGAGGCAAAATTACTGGTTCTCAAAAGTCACTGCATGCGGCAAACTTGTTGGATATGGTACCAAGAAACCAATGAATTCATAAGTTGTACACAATAACAAAAGTACCAAAGCACTCATCAATGCAATAGAAAGCTTTCTTATGGTTAATCAGTAAAAGGGTAAGCCAGATCAACTCCAATGGACTGCTTTCAGTTTTTAGTAGATTCGGTAGGATAAATTTACCAATCAAGCTCTTGCATGCTGAGCTATCGGAAGTACAATGATCATCAAGGGAAATGCTTAATCATTTAAGGATACTGCCAGCCAAACACTTCCCCCTTTCCTCTTTTCTCAACACATAGGAGAACTGCATGTCATTGTATTAAGAGCTAAACCATTTTACAAACGGAATACACGCACCCTATCTTCCTCTAGTACATTAGTGCCACACAAAAATTGTAAAGGCGACCAAAAGACAGTTCATGGCATCAAGGACGCAGATCTTCCTTTTCCTCTTCCCACGCCTATGTTGGTCATTTCCACCACTTTCCATTGCTTTCAGTTCCATATAACAAGATTGATCAGTTACAATTTGTTCTGATCTATCTACTGACTTAAAGGTCCAGTGTTTCATATAATTTCACAAAAACAGAAGCCAAGATTGTGTTTTAAGTTACACAGTAGCCAAGAAAAAAGATGTTCCCATCATGATTCTCTCTTTTTAGAAGTCAACATGCCGACCACTAGGTACAATGAGCTTAAAATGCGTCGCCTAGGCGTCCGGGCGGTCCCAGCTCGCCTTAGAAATCAGGTCGCCTTGGGCGCCTAGGCGATAAGGCGCTCCAAGATTTTGGAGGACGCCTTAACGCCTTTAAAACCATGTTATAGACTTGTTTGAAATATAGAACCCAAACTAGAAGAATGGTTTAAATAACTACATTATTTAATATTTTAATCAATTGTGCGACAGCTTCATAAATTAGCAAAAAAGCATTCTATTCAAATTTGCAAAAGCTTCACGAATCACAGGGTAGCCTAGCCAATTCCCATGTGTGAGCAGTCCATTATTCTTTCAGTAAGGTGTAATCTATCCATAATTGCAAAAGAATGTGTGAGCAGTCCATTATTCTTTCAGTAAGGTGCAATCTATCCATAATTGCAAAAGAAAAAAAAAATCAGAAACAAATGTCCCATTCGATACTGATACTACCTATGAAACAATAATATTAGAAGTAATAAAACGAGCACACTTGCAAGACAGATTGTTGAAAGCATTAAGGAAAGCTGCCAGGATATGAAATTAAGTACCGTTTATCGCGAACAACACGTGCACTTGTTACGCGTCCAAATTTGCAAAATTTCTTCTCCAAATCTCGCTCAGTGGTGGCATAGCTAAATCCTGCAATGAAAAGATTCTTTCCAGGCTTACCCAATCCCGTCTTCCTGTTGGCAGGTGGTGACCACTGCCTTTTTGGTGAATGATGGCGACGACTTGATGAGGGTGATCTTCGCCTTGGTGAATGCCTTCTACAGCATCAAAACAAATACAAGAAATTATACTATAAGACATAAAACAAATGAAGTGAATGTAATAGACTACACACAAACGCATTTGTACTACTCAAGGATGCATGGGCCAGACAGTATATAATCACAAAAATGAACATGACACAATCATTTTAAAGGAATTTACAACTTCAGTAGCCTGTAAGTTATTCATGGCAAAGGATCACCTTGGAGATCGTTTGTGGTGATCCCTTCGGTGGGGAGACCTTGATCGAGATCTATCATGTTCCCTTCTATGCCTATCATGTCTTCTTGAAGGTGACCTTGATTTTGACCTATCCCTCCTCCTTGGTGATTCCCTCCTCTTTGGTGAATCCCTCCTCCTTGGTGAGTCTCTCTTTCTTGGTGAATCCCTCCTCCTTGGCGAGTCTCTCTTTCTTGGTGAATCCCTCCTCTTGGGTGAGTGTCTCCTCCTAGGTGAGTCTCCCCTCCTTGGTGACTCCCTCCTCTTGTGTGAGGATCTTCGAGGGGATATAGATCTTCTTCGAGGGGGTGTAGATCTTCTTCGGGGAGATGCAGATCTTCGCCTAGGTGACCTATCACCATGTCGAGACTCTTTCCGTCTTTTCCTTCCTTCAGGAGAATAGTGCTGTTCATGCGGAGACATCTCCCTAGAAGAAGCTCTTTTGCGGCTGGGATCATGCTTTTCAGAAGATTGGGACCGACGTCTTGCTGGTGGACTTCCAGAATGAGCTAAATCGCCAGCATCTTTGGCATGACGTTGTGACTCCGTCTTCTCAGAATGATGGGCATGAGGACTTCTGACTGGAGGAGATACCCTGCCATCTGGAGATGGTGTGTCCCTTTCTAGTCTTGCAAACCTATCTGGGGAGACCCTCCCATCTGGAGATGGTGTGTCCCTTTCCAGTCTTGCAAACCTGCCACGAGGAGAATCAAATTGATTGTCTGGAGTTGAGCTGCCATTTCTAGTACCAGGATTTTCCTTCTCCCTCTGTTCCCAAGAGGAGGTTCAACTGAAGTGTTGAAGTCCTCTTTGTCCCTACCATCAATGGGGCTGGATTTCCTACCATTCATTTGATCATCATCTGATCCACACTTTTCATTGTGAGAAGTCCCATGTAACTTTTCTATGTCCTCATTTTCCATCTGAAGCGCAGGAGAACTTGGGATTTCGTCATCATCAGCACTGCTATTGTTAAGCTGGCAATCCTTATTACTATTTTCAGTTAACAGAGAGTCACCATGATACGCATCAGAATATATAATTTCTGGTTGAAAATTTGATGTATCATTACCACTGCTTTCAGGAAGCTCTGGAGGCAGCACTGCATCTTCTGTGTTCTGATGTACATCACAGTCCACAGAAGTGAACTGTTCTTCAGAGTTACTATTGTGAACATTTTGTTCAGATGCATCATTCGGTATATTGGACTCTACATTAAGAGGTTCTTGAACCTGCTTCAGCGACGATTCTGGACTAGTTGAAGCTGATTTCATAACATTGCATGTGATTTGATCATTCATGAAGGGCAGAGAATCTCCAGATAAATACGGAATTGCATCAGCTGGATCAACTAAAAGCCCATCATCCAGTGCTGGAGACTCATGTTGTGGCATTCCTCCTCCCTGATAATCCAAGTGGTCCAACAGGCTACCATCTTGGTCTCCAAATAACGGGCCAGGATCTCCACAAGTCCCCTCCAGATTTCTCTCAGGGGATATGTAATCCATCTGAATGTCAAGTGAAGAGAAAAATTGAATAACATAAGCATATAACAAAACTTGTTCGATTATACATCTGAATAACTCAATGCACCCAAAATTAGCATAAAAAATAGATACAAACTAACATAACTGAAGCAGAAAATTTATCACATTCCTGGTGTGCTATGTGCAGGATTACCTCACAAGAACTAATGTTAACAACTTAGGGTCTCTTTGCATTTCAAAGTTTATTATATTATATGTAATTCAAGTTATTTTGCAATCGATGCTGATTTCCTCTTGCAGGAAACTTGTGGAGATATGCCTGATCACCAACTTCCACAAGAAGAAGCATTTTTTCGCTAGCTTAAAACTACCTAGGTTTGCATTATGTCTTTTAGAAAAAGAAAAGATCTTAGCTAAACTACAGAGTACAGGAGCCAAAAAATAAAAAATACTAGGGATAAATTATGAAGTGAACGGAAAGGCAAAGGCAATTTTGCATATTGGTGTTTTTCCCTGCAGCATACCGAGGAGGAGAGAGGGATGCTCCTGATATGATCAAGTGAATCTGAGGTCTTGTAAGCCGTACTTTGTGCAGTTTATAAATTCCCACCTTTTAGATCATAATACAGCCTCGGAACCTTTTATAGGAAAACCAGGCAGGCGTGTTGACCTGAACACCGAGTTAAGACTATGTGGCTCCACAAGTGAGGCGACAGAAATATGACAGTGATGTTAGGTGTGGGTGTGTTCGGGGAACCAAACCAAAAATCAGTCATAACTCAAACTTAGCACTATGTTTCATGAAAGATACTACAGGATAGTGACTCCAATTCTAAAGCCAGTGTCAGTTCTACAATCAGAACCATACAAACCTAACAATGATGCTTAAAAGGCTTGTTTGCTTTGTGCGCAAACAAACCTTGCCAGGACACGGCTAGCTCACAGAATTTAGCAGCCGATGTGTGCCAAATTTGGCAGTGCATATCCAGGCACAAACAAGCAAGTCTTTTAGTGCTTTCCACAGTGGACACAAGTCGCAACAAAATTCTACAAGTTCAGCTACAATTTTTTTAAGCCCACTCAATTCCACAAGTCAGTATGGTTACCATACTTCCACTTTTAGGTCAAATATTAAGTCATTCGTGGTGAGATGTCTACAGAAACCATTTAGAACAGTCCATAAAAAACACCATGCTAAATATTGATTTGTGGTGAATTTCAGCTTGCATTCCGAGAAGGCTAACATTTACTATAACAGCCGCATCATATTCATACCGTTCCCACGCGTAGACACGACAATGCCTAGTAGCATGTTCCCAAAAACAGAAACCCCAGTGGAAATCAACTGGGGACTGGGGAGAGTACCAGAGAATCCAGTTAGTGGAAATCGGATAATATCCAGAGCCAAACCGGAATATCCCGACCTAATTCCTCACCCAGATCCTCACTCCCGCTCTTCACACAGATCAACCAAGCGAAACAATGAGGCCCAACTGCAACAATTCACCGCGTCCGCGCCCACGCGACGGACCAGCCACGGCATCTGATCTAGGGTACCAGCCAAATCCAGCGCGAAACCAGCACAGCCCGGATCGAACCCGCCGCCGCATCTAGGGAACCCGCGCACCGCAGATCCCGAACCCAATTCCGAGGCAAGCGATGGGGAAGCGGAGCGCTCACCTCGGGCGGCCCCGGCGAGAGCCACCTCCACGGGCCGCGGGTCCTCCGCCTCCCGCGATCCCTCGCGCGAGGTTTCCTTCGTCCCCCCTCTCCTCTTCGGTTAGGAGAGAGAGAAGGGAGGAGGAAGGGGGCAGAGGAGCGAGACGGGTTGAGATTTTTGGGGCGCCGTACGAAACGGAGGGCTCGTGGTGTGGTGGGCGGTTTTGGGGGGATGCCGCTGCTGCGCCGCGGTGCGCGTGAGTCGTGACTGCGTGAGTGAGCTGATAGGGGCGCGGTGGGCCCGGTCAGCGCGCCTCCGCGCCGCGAGGGCCCACTGACCAGCGAGTCGGGTACAGGGCCGGTGGCCGGTGGGTGACCAACCGCGCGGTGACTGTAACCGCCGCTCCTCCGGGGGGGAAACGTGTGGCACGTGGCTCGTTCCTGGGCCGGACGGAGAAGCGAGACTTCTTCCATGGGCCTTCCTTCAAGTTATGAAACAGACTTCGTGGGCCGTAGGGCTACGTAATGTCGGATTGGAGGCCTGCGAGGGCCCAGGCTCCGTCTCTCTCTCAGGTGATGGAAGTCAAATGGCGAAGGCCGCGGCTGAATAGAAAATGACGAGAGCACGCCGTGAATGAGCTAGCATCTGGCTGCCACCGCCGCCGCGGAACGCGGCAGCGGACAGAGCTAGATGCAGTCGGGGTCACTCGCTCCTTGAGCTCTCCTCCCACGGCGTTCCGATCGGCGGCCCTTGCGCGCGCGCTGGCGCCGGTCCAGACCTCGCCCCGCTTTGCCCGCCTCGCTGTTGACTGGTGAGTTCGTCTTCCTGGATCCTGACCAGTGGCCACACCAACCTAGGTTCCCAATTGAAGCTAGAATAACTTCAGTTGCTTCTAGCGCGCGACTGTGGTTTTCTTATTCTCGTGGCTTTCTCCGTATTTCTTTCGCTGGGTGTTCGACGATTAGGAGTTAATTGGTACCTCGAGAGGGCGATTAAGTGAGCAAGATCCACCGGCATGCTTTGCTACCGATGAGCTGTGTGTTCGGCAGAGCAAAATAACAGTTTAGTGCGTGTGTGCAATAGGATGCAGACGCAGTGCTGCCTGATCCTTTGTCAGTTACCACAAGATACGGTGGTCGTGTGAGACAAGAAGAGCCAAGTCAGAGTACCGTGGCATCTTTTCAGAGGTACAAATCTGGACGCCAACACGGACATCTGCTGTATATGATGCGTACTCTGCTGGTGCAAATGCCTGCTTTCTGAAGGTCCTACGAATAGTTCGTTTTGATAAGATTCGACCATTGGCAGTTTTTTAGAACCTTGATGCTTGTAAGTTCACTGCGATTGTTATCCATGTTGAATGTTAACTGTTTGTGGTATTCGCTGCAGATGGCGATGCCCATCCACTGCAATTTGAGCAAGCAACACAAATGGAAGATAGCAGCTTGTGTAATGCTGTTCTCCGTGCTCTTTGTTGCTTTTGATTCGCCCGTCAGGACTTCTATCAGCAAGTACCTCAGCTCCATTGTACCATCCTCAGGCTCATCACGTGATACTACTACATTAACTCAAGAGTAAGGCTGAGCATGTACCTCTTTATAGGCTTAATAAGTATTTGTTTAGTAGCATTTCAGATTAATAGTTGCTATCTTGAAATAGGAATCGGAATTTATCCTCAGAGCATGCCACTAACCTGAGTAACAGCAAGTCAGGGCAACAGATCGAACATGGCACACATAACATGAACACCAGCTCAACAAATGCAACTTCCAGTTGGAGCATTGTGAAAGAGGAGTTTACATTTCCAGCGGCTGGTCGACCTTTCAATAACTGTCATGCTTCCACAATTGTAGAGGTATATCTTCTTTTTTTTAAAGGATATTTCAGGAAAGATAGCTGGAACTGATTAGGTGTGGTTTTGTGATTGTAGATTGAGAAAGACAATCTTTTGGTCTCATATTTTGGTGGATCCATAGAGGGTGCTCCTGATGTCAAAATCTGGACACAGAGATACAGCGTAGGTTTACTACTCTAAAGAGTGAACACTCTCTTTTCCTTAGAGATAAAGTGCCCTTGGATCTTAATTCTTCCTAGAGCACTTTTGTTTGTCTCTAGGATGGCTACTGGCATCCTCCAGTAGTAGCTGATGAAGAAAATGCAACGGCAATGTGGAATCCCGTTTTATTTCAGCTCCCCTCTCGTGAATTGCTTCTCTTCTACAAGATAGGTGAACACCCCCAGAAGTAAGAATTCTTTCTCTCTTTTTTCAAACATGTAAGAATTCTGTTTTGTTCCCTCATATCTTTCAACACAATGTCACAATGTTGAAAACGAACCAAAAATAAATTGAGGAACAGAATATAACAAAAAGGTTATGACAGTACGTGTTATGATCTAATTCTGGACATAACTTGTTCAGTTGGAGCGGTGCCATGAAAAGATCACTCAATGGCGGCATGTCCTGGTCAGAGAGAGAGCAGTTGCCACCTGGTATTCTTGGTCCTATTAAGAACAAGGTGTGTATAAACTTGTCTTCTGTTACTCATACATAACATTACATAGTACGAAGTAAGAACATACTTTTGGATTAGGCAGAAGCTTGCATGATTTGAGGGCTTCATAAGCCAAAGCTAGTTCTTGAGTTGGTAAAGATTATGTATCATGTATAAAAAAAGGGCGTACCCAGTGCCGTAGGCTCCCGCACTATGCGGGGTCTGGGGGCAGGTTGTTTAGCGCACAGCCTTTCCCATACATAAATGTGTAGAGGCTGGGGCTTGAACCCTGGACCTTCCGGTCACAGGCGGTGAAGCTCTACCACTGCACCAAAGGCCGCCCTTTTATGTATCATGTATCTGGCAAGAAAACCGTTCTCAATCAGTAACACTTAACCCTTTTGTCGACGTACTACGAATTCTTGCTTCCCAAAAGTTATTGAGCAAATTCACTCTTTGATGATGCAGCCCTTTTTGCTTGATGACGGGCGCTTACTTTGTGGGTCATCTGTTGAAAGCTGGAACTCTTGGGGTGCATGGCTTGAGGTGCGCATTTGATCTTATTTTCAACAGATAATATAGAACATGAATGAAAACGAACATTCTCACAGCTTGTCTAGGTCACAGAAGATGCTGGCCGGACATGGAGGAAAAACGGTCCTATATTTGTCCAAGGTGAGAAACTTGGAGTGATTCAACCTGTCCCCTACCAGACCACGAATGGGACTATTCGTATGCTGCTGAGGTCTTATCAAACCATTGGCCGGGTATGCCTGGCTGATTCCAGTGATGGAGGATTAACATGGGGTTATGCCCGCAAGACTGAGCTACTAAACCCCAATTCTGGTGTGTTGAAGTAAATTAGCTTGCTCTTTGATTATGCCCCCTTCAGCAGTAGTATTAGGAGCGTTCAAATTCTCTGTATTCATATTTGGGGAAAAATGATATCACTCTTTGCTCATCTGATAAACTCCAAAATAAAAGGAATCGACGGAATCAAGATGAAGGATGGAAGAGTTGCGCTTGCCTACAACACCGTCTCCAGGGGCATCCTCAAAGTCGCAGTATCCTCGGACGACGGCATCTCATGGGGCGAGGTGTTGACGCTGGAGAACACCGAAGGCGTGGAGTTCTCGTATCCTGCCGTGATCCAGACCATGGACGAGCTCGTGCACGTCACCTACACATACAACCGGACACAGATCAAGGTAGCTTCACTTCACCCCCATTCGATTGGGCAAGTGCTTTTTGATTAGTTGTTGCATTGATTGTTACGACTTACAGTAGGAGCCTTCTCAACACTTTTGCACTTTTTTGCAGCATGTGGTTCTTCGGCCCAGCTGAGTAGTCAGAAGCTTGAGCTTGCGGGCGGGACGACTGATGGAGATTTCAAGTGTACTATAGTGCTGTGAAGGCTCTGCTGTTACTGCTCTGGATCTGTGTGAAGGCTCCGCTGTTACTGCTCTGGATCTGTTTCTGCTCGTGTAGGAGAGGAAACCGCACTTGCCAAGCAACATGTTTAGCAATTTTTTATGTTACAATCACCGTCGATTTGACGTGAAACTACAGTGTCAATGTGAAAGATACAGGTACTGCAGTCCATGTTGAGATACTGGTAGAGGAACTGAAGGAACTGTTTCTTTTGATTTTGTATCTAGTCTAAGTTGAGCTGGGACCAGTCTTTGACTCGTCGCCCGTTTCGCCGGCTCCACCGCCACCTCGGCGGCCACCGGAAGCTACCGCGCGCTGCATGCCGCAGCTCGCAACCCATGTCGGCCCGTGAGCGTGTGGACAGCAAGCGACCGCCCAATCCCCAGGCCACTTTCCCGAGGCTGGTCGCCAGACGCCAGGTGCTCCGACGAGGCTCCGCCACGAGCCCACGACCGCGCCGGAGCGTGCGCGCGTACGTGTCGCCCCGCGCCGGCCCACGACATCCACAGCTCCAGCGGCTGCTCCCTGTATAAATAACCTGCAGACGGCGACGTAAATCATTGCAGCTGGTGTTCCGGCACCGCCGGCCGGCGACCGTGAGGAACTAGAGCTCCCGTCCTCTCGAGCAAGCTGACCGGCGGCAACCAATGGCGTCGTCCCTGCAGCATCTACACAAGGTAAAAATCCGGGTTTCGCATAAACGAGATCATGTACTAATTTCGTGACGATGGGTGCTCTCGTGCTGTCAGGTCGTCGGGGAAGAGGAGAGCGGCGGCGGCGACCAGTCGGCGCAGGCGCAGGCGCAGGCGGTGCGCGAGACGGGGATGGGCAAGAGCCGTGCCAGGGCGCCGTCGGGGCGGCGCAGGCGCAAGGTGACGTACGGGTTCCACCTGGCGGAGGGCCGGATGCCGCACGGCATGGAGGACCGCCACGTGGCCGAGTTCCGGCAGCTCGACGGCGGCAACGAGGTCGGGCTCTTCGCCGTCTTCGACGGCCACTCCGGCGCCGACGTCGCCACCTACCTCCGCGAGCACCTCTTCGACAACATCCTCAACGAGCCGGACTTGCACTTTTGGACGGACCCGATCGAGGCGATCCGGCGCGCGTACCACCGCACGGACCGGAAGTTGCTCGAGATGGACAAGGCCGATGGCGGCGACGACGGCAGCGAGGGCGAGGACAAGACGGGCAGGCGGCGGCGGCGCGGCGGGTCGACGGCGGTGACGGCGATCCTGATCAACGGCGAGACGCTGTTGGTGGCCAACGTGGGCGACTCCCGCGCCGTGCTGCGCGACGCCGGCGGCGCCGCCAGGCAGCTGTCCGTGGACCACGAGCCGCTCCGGGAGCGCGCCGCCATCGAGAGCCGCGGCGGCTTCGTCACCGAGATCCATGGTACTTATATGATACGGATTTTCTGCAGCCTCGTATGCACGGTTGACACGATATCGATCCGCTCAGGTTGTCGTCGTTGGTTGCAGGAGACGTGCCCCGCGTGGACGCGCAGCTGGCCATGTCGCGCGCCTTCGGGGACGGGTCGATCAAGGAGCACATCAGCTCGGATCCGGACGTGTGCGTCGAGGACGTGGGGGAGGGCGCGGAACTCGTGGTCGTGGCCAGCGACGGGCTCTGGAAGGTGATGTCGAACCAGGAGGCGGTGGACGAGGCCGGCAGGGAGGACGGAGGGGACGCACGCGTGGCAGCGCTCAGGCTCGTCGACGAGGCCGTGCGCAGGGGCAGCAAGGACGACATCTCCTGCATCGTCGTGCGCCTGCATTAACAAGGCTTGATTCATTATACAGGGGAAGGGAGAGTGGGTAGCTAGCATGGTGCAACTACGCTAGGCTATTCCTTCCTGAGTGTTCGACGGTTTGTTCGATGTGCAATGTTTGATTTATTTGTTTGAGAAATGTTTGATGTTTCTTTAGATTCGAAAGGTTTTTTTTTACTGAATCGTGCAATGTTTGATGCTTTTTAAATAGAAACAAATGTCCTTTTTGGCTGAATATACGGTCTTGTTTTCCCTCGAGGCCCGGCCCAGGAAATAATTTCAGTGGCCTTTTATGGCCCTGGCCCAGTTAGGATTGCTCATTCCGTAAGCGTCACTGGAAAGCGGAATTCCTCTCCACCCGCAAACGAGCGAGCAAATCCACCGCGCTCGTCACGCCGCACTACTAGTAGCATCACCAGACGGCAGACGGGCTCGTTCTCGTGATCATCTCGCGACAAAATCCGCCCAGTCTCTCGCAGTCTCGCCTCGCCCCTGCTCGCTCGCGGTTGGTGGTAGTAGTAGGGTTCTAGCCGCCATGGCGTGGAGCGCCGCCGTCGTCTCCAGGTTCGCCGCCTCCTCCCCCGCCGTGGCGCCCGTCCCCATCAGGCTCGGCGCCGCCACCTCCCTCTCCTTCGCCGGGGCGCGCGGCCGCCGCTTCGGCTCCGTCGCCGCGTCCCTCTCGACCTCAGCGGCCGGTACGCCTCCCACTCCCCCCCTGCCGTCCCTCTCTCCCCCCACCCGAGTCCTCCTTGGAGGTTTGTTAATGTCGCCTGTACACGCGCGTGTTGCTCGTGATTTTCCCTCGGCCGAGGATTTGGTTACCTCTTCACATAGAGAAATGAACATGTTTTGCAATGCGAATTCGGTCGAAATGCTGCTTCTGTTTGACTGCAGGGGATTTTTAATCGATGGCTGTAAACAGCCACATATACACACGTGCAATGCTGAATTGCTGGTTAGCATTTTCTCTCGGCATTAAAATAAAAAGGCGATACAATTTCCACTGTGCAACGAGAAGTGCAAGCTTAGTCATCGTTAACCAACAAAAAAGCTATAGGTTGCTGATTCGGCTGGATGGTCAGTGCGTCTGACAGCAGCAATAATCCAATAAGCATAAATAAATTGTTTATTTTTCAAAAAGGGAAAGATGGACAGAGAGGTGTACTTTCGGTTGTCAAGAAGGTTAGAGGATTGCTGAATATACTGAGAACAAAGAGCTTCTTATGGTTGGGGAACTTGGTGTACTTTCTATGTCAGAAATTATTCTCACTAATGCTCAGTGATACTATTTAGTACTACCTCCGTCCAAAATATAGCAATGTTTAAGTTTTTTCAAAGTCAAACATATACAACTTTGACTATAAATAGTAAAAAAGTTACAAAGTTTAATAACATAAAAATGATATTATTAGATTCATCATCAAACAAACTATCACAGCATGTAATGTTTTCTTTTCAAGGGAAATTATTTTTAGAGATATTGTTGATCAAAGTTTAAACTGTTTGACTTTAGAAAAACCTAAACGTAGCTATATTCTGGAACGGAGGTAGTACTTTGCTACACTGATCGCAAAAAGAAAGTACTTTGCTACATGAGTGCCATATGTTTTTAAAATGCCATGAAGCATCATTGTGCCACTCAATATTTTGGTAATCCCATATACAGTATGTCATTGAGAACCAAGAAGTTCCAGCGGCTTAGAGGGCATTCACCCAAAAAATCTTTAGCTCATTAGAAAAAAAAGGAGTTAACCTGAAAAAACTGTTTATCTGACATTTTTTTAAACTTAAAAGTAAGGGCTAAAAACAACTACAAACCCCAAAACATGATTAACATGGTTTATGACTTGCAAGTTGATGTTGTTGAACCAAAGAAACAAAACCGGTCATTTCTTCTACACATGGCAACTCTGCAGGGCATTTGCTTCTATCTAAAGACTTGAGTCTAAATTTGAGTTTGAACTTTTTGGCTCATTTCACATGCTGTAATGACATTTTCCAAAAAATCTTTTTAGCTTTAAAGGAGGCTGTTCAGACAGAGAAGGCACCAGCAGCATTAGGCCCTTATTCCCAGGCCATCAAAGCAAACAATCTTGTGTTTGTTTCTGGAGTTCTTGGCCTGAATCCTGAGGTTTGCTTTTGGACTGTTGCTCTATCTTTTTGTTGGGTTTTCTACATTGTTTGTATTGGGCACTTTGCTAGCTATAGTTGCAGACACAACTAATGCGGGATACCTTTCTGTTTTCAGACTGGGAAGTTTGTCTCTGAAAATGTGGAGGAGCAAACTGAGCAGGTGAATAACTTTCTTTCGTGTTGCAAAATCTGGATGGAGCAGAGTGCCAAATACGAATCACTGCATATTATTTGCAGCTTAGTTTCTTAGTTATTCGCGGCATTTCTTATCTGGTATAAAAAGAACATTGCTATGCATTTCAGACTTACCTGTGGAAAGAATCGTCATAATTCACTCACTATATATTCTGAAAATTTGATACTGAATCCATATAGGAATAGGATAAATGCAGAAATGGAATATCCTGTATGACATACTTCAGGACCATAAACGGCCTTTGAAAGTTTGAATTTAGAAACAGTTATCTAGTGTATCTGCTGTAACACGCTCTCTTTTCTGTCACAGATTATGAAGAACATGGGTGAAATATTGAAAGCAAGTGGCGCTAGCTATTCTTCAGTGGTGAAGACAACAATCATGTAAGTAGTGCTCTTTATACATCGAAATTGTGTTTTGCTCAAAATATTGTGATCTTCAGGAGTGATTCTGTTCTTTTACCTGCAGGTTGGCTGATCTGCAGGATTTCAAGAAAGTGAATGAGATATATGGCAAATGTAAGTTTGACTTAGTGTTTTCCTTCCTAGTGGTTTAGCTGTGATAGTGCTTTAGCTTAGATTACCAAATTGTACCGTCATAATTCTGGATGTCACGTCCTTAATCTTTTTTATTATTATTATTTTCTGAAGATTTTTGCATTCTTGCTGCAGATTTCTCAGCTCCTGCACCTGCCCGCTCAACCTATCAAGTGGCAGCGCTACCACTGAACGCCAGGATTGAGATTGAGTGCATTGCTGCTCTCTAAGTCTAATCAGATCATTCGGCCACACATCAAACCATCAATAAGTATCCCAACTCAGTCGATGTAGTTGTTCCTGGGATGCACAACTCTTAGGAATTTATGGTACATGTGCTTAGTGTCACGCATGCGAGTACCAATTCAGGTCTTGAAAACTGCCTGTAATAAACCTTGAATAAGTGGCTTGTGTTGAACAGCGTGCCTGGCAAGAGCACCCCGTGAATTTATGGTACATGTGCTTAGTGTCACGCATGCGAGTACCAATTCAGGTCTTGAAAACTGCCTGTAATAAACCTTGAATAAGTGGCTTGTGTTGAACAGCGTGCCTGGCAAGAGCACCCCCGTGAGTTTCACTGGTAAGTTTGAGCAGAGCGTCCTTGGGTGGTTGCTACTTTGATTTTAGCTTTTTAGAATAGAGTAAGAGGACATCAGAACATCAATAGGTTATTGCTACGTCCATAAGCAGCTATACTACTGCTATGTTCATAAGATTGAATTGGGCTTAGCACGGTTATACTTGGATATGCGCGGATCACTCCTATTCTGTTGGAGTCTGATTCATGTTGTAGCCTTGGAGTTGGGCAAGAGTCTCTTTCTCATGGGGAAGAGCTAGGCATTTCATAAGGTAGGGTTGGCGAGAAAGGCCGTGGAGATTGCAAGGGGTGCTCTGCTAGTGCATCTGTAAAGCTGGCCATCATATTTAGATTGTGAACAGTAGAATCGGGTATTTACTATCCTATATTAAAGCTCCAAGAATTGGAGCAAATCTAGGCTAGGTGCTACTATTTATGGGTCCCACGGGACCCACCATATGTGGGACCCACATGACATGCACTATATGGGCCCCACATGGTCCATCATATGTGGGACCCACATGCCCATATGTGGGACCCACCACAAACTTTTTTTTTCTTTTTGCAAAACACTTGCTTACTTTTTTTGGAAAATATTGTGTAGTGCTTACATAATCAATACAATGCAAATGTCTAATAATTATCAAATTCTCAATCAAGAAAAATATTATATGGCGCTCAGACTCAGAAAACTAATAATGTAAGGTATAATAACTTTAGGATGAATTCATATTCTAAATAAATTAAAATTTTAATTATTGTTTAGTTTAATAATCAATCTAATGTTACTTCTATTCCAATACAAGAAATATATATACATATTCTTTTGTTAACACTTTGGAAAAAATTATAATAGCGCGCATTGCGCGCTAATCTGACTAGTCATGTGTTAGCGTAGCAAATACTGTAATAACGTAGGTTATTGTTATCCATAACAGGTGTGCTTAATGTCCATTACCCAATAAAATGAAGAACGAGAAGGAGAGCATCTCTACCAAATGGGTGTTCCGCTGTGAGTTGCGATTGCGACACAGGGATTACTATGTTGGAGGGGGGAAATGGATTGTCAACTCGATATGTGCGTTGTGGTCCTTCCACGCTATCACTATATGTCTATATCGAGTACACCTCCCGTATGATCCATGGTAATGTTTTTCTAGTGATCCTTCCTACCGCTCAAAATATAAGTTTTTGCCCTTAGTTTTTGCTTGTACGAGTATTCAGAGCGGCTTCTGTCACTTATCCGTGTGATCCATGCTAATGTTTTTGTAATGATCCTACTGTTCAAAAGATAAGGTCGTGTCCATTGTTTTTTTTTTTGGCTTTTACGAGTAAATCATAGTTTTCTCTGGGACGATGTGGCCGCAACATTTCTGCTCGACTGATCGCCAACTGTCCGTAATGAATCTGTGCTCAATCAGAAAGAACGGTTAATTTCATTCCGGAATGAAGAGGTCAAGACTCGAGAGGCCTATGTTGGCAGTGGAAATTTAAGATGGTTTTCAAGCGCCTGAAAAATGAAGAAGTATCAAGCGCAAACCTCGTCTCCTCTTGTAGAGTTCGTGAGAACCCTAAAAGCGTTTTAAAGTTCTGAAAGTTTCTACGAAAAATACACACATGTGGAGCAAGTAGTGGCATACAAGCATATAGGATTTTTAAGTCCATGATCGACTTCATTTCTAAGACATGAATTGGCTACTATCGTTTCTTGGTGAATTACCAATTTTTATCTCAAAAGAATTTTGAGGTTCTGCTATCTCCTCTACATGTGTGGTTTTTCTGAGGATTTCTAAAAACTTCTAAATACGGTGTTTAGGTTTTCATGATTTCACCTATAGTAGACCCATGTACCCAACAGACATGCTCTTTCCTCTCAGCTATAGAGTACTGTAAATAAAAACCGCCTCTCCTGCCTTCTCTCTCTGTCTGCAAAGAACGGGGCGCCGCCCACCTCCTCTTTCACACAAAGAAGCTCAGGCTCCACCGCCTGACTCCATTACCACAGTTACAGCAGCCCGTAGGTCTGCTGCTGCCCGGCACTACGAGCCCACAGAGCTACCGCGTACTCACCGAGCCGGCGGCCGCAGCTGAACGCCGCCGCCGCCGACGACGACGCCGATTGCTCTGGTGTGCAGACAGCAGGTGCTCCCTCCTATCCGCCCCATTATTCAGGATTGGGTTGGGCATTTTGGGTTTTTGGCTCGGTGCCATATCGTATCTAGTGCGCAAGGTTCTACTGCTGCTAGATTTTGGTGCCTACGCAGGCGGGGCGCAGTTTTTATCGGTTCCAATTAGGTGTGCTGTTCTATCTGTAGCGTGTCTTGCAGTTCATCGAATTTTGCTAATTAATCAGTTCTATGTGCTTATAAGTTGGCTACATCACATATTAGTTCTCTTGAAATTCGCATTCATTTATACAGTTCGTTACAGATCTTTTAAATAGTTTGCAAGCACATGAAAATCATAAAGATTAAAGGGAAGCATAATTTCGGCCCTTTTTTATAGATAATAAGGAAAATTATTCTTCATTTGATTCCCCTGTAGGTGACAAGAAATTCTTGATATGGATTATGGATTGGTTTAGATGAGTGATTACTCAAGCATGAAAGTGATTTTTACTTCTTTATTATGATTCTATAAAGGAGCGCCTAAGGAAAATAATTTGCCATTCTACCAGTCTACCTGCTTCATTGAAGTATAGAATTCCGTTTTTTTTCTGTCTTTTCTTTGTAAAAATAAAACTGAATGGTTGATATACTGCATTTGGTATGCGCCTATCTTCAACATTAACCCAATGCAACTTTGTAGGAACACACCTGTGTAAGGCAATGCTTACCATCTACAGTACCAACAACAACAAGTTACAACTAGTATGGAATGTTATATCATGTGTATTGCTCTTCTACGCTTTCTCCACTTTTGAATCACCACATAAGATCCAACTCAGCAAGAAACCTTTCAACTTCACCATATCTGCCTCTAGGTTTTATCATAAGATCCGCGCCAGTTCAAGACTTGTTCAGGAGTAAGTTCTGATTTGTGCTCAACAGCCTGAGGCAACTCTGTATCATCTATTTTCTGTTTTCAGTGTTGACTCTTTTTTAATATGATTCAGATTTGAACCATTGTGCTTGTGGCTAACCTGAATTACAGAAAGGTGGACGTTGGACATAGGTTGCTAGAGAACACCCTAAACATTACCAACATTACTGCAAATGCGACTTTTGGATGGAGCATTGTGAAGGAAGAAGTTCACATTTCCTGCTAGGAGTGCCCCTTTCAATAACTGCCATGCTTCCACTATTGTGCAGGTATGTGGCCTCTGAGTGTAATAGCATTTTCAAAGAAGGCATGAGGTTCGTTCGTATATGAATTTTTGCCTCGTCAGATTGATGAAGGCAACTTTTTGGTGGCATATTGATATGGAAGGTACTCCTGATGTCAAAATCTGGCTGCAGAGATATACTGTGGGTTCAGTTTTTGTTTTGTTTTTTTTCCTTTTTTACCTAGAAGAGCTTTTTTAGATTCCTTTACTAACAATCTTAAATTTTTAGGGTGATCACTGGCATCCTCCGGTAGTTGCTGATGAGCAGTTTGGGGTGCCTATGTGGAATCCTGTTCTGTTTCAGCTTCCCTCTCGTGAGCTACTTCTCTTCTACAAGATTGGTCAAGAAGTCCAGAAGTATGCACTTGTTTATGACCTTTGGCCTGTTATCTCTGACAGAATTGGTTTGACCCAAAGAAAGAGATATAAGTTTTCGATCTGATGCTAACATAACTCGTTCAGGTGGAGTGGTGCCATGAAAAGATCGCTTGATGGCGGCATAACCTGGTTACCAAGAGAGCAGCTACCACCTGGTATCCTTGGTCCAATTAAGAACAAGGCATGCCTAAATTTATGGTCTTTTGCTTTTCATCACATGATAGCATAACAGTACTGATGCTATTTTTTTCTGCAAAAGTAATTTAATGTCAAATGCAGCCTTTCTTGCTTGAAGATGGTCGCCTACTGTGTGGATCATCAGTTGAAAGCTGGAACTCTTGGGGTGCATGGCTCGAGGTACCTATACATGTTCCTCTGTTCTTTCATAGAGAAATGATGTAGAAGTTAACAGCAGTGTTTCTTGCATAATTTCTCTGGCTTCTGACAACTCTTTTAACAAAGGTTACACGAGATGCTGGGCGTACATGGAGCAAGTATGGACCTATCTATGTTGATGGACAGGCCACTTGGGGTGATCCAGCCAGTTCCCTACCGCACTGCGAATGGGGTTATTCGAGTGCTGCTACGGTCATTTCAGACAATAGGCCGTATCTGTATGGCTGACTCCTTTGATGGTGGTGTGACATGGAGTTTTGTGCGAGCGACTCAGCTTCCTAACCCAAATTCTGGTGAAGTTACCTGATCCTTTAAGACATATGTATGAATTTCCCAAGAATATTTGTTGGCTCTCTATTTACACTTTTGGACTTGAAACCTGAAGGTATTGATGGAGTAAAGATGAAGGATGGAAGAGTGGTGCTTGCCTACAATACCTTCTCCAGGGGAACGCTCAAAATTGCGGTCTCCTTGAACGATGGTGATTCTTGGAACGAAGTGATGACATTGGAGGATACCAGTGGTATGGAGTTCTCATATCCTGCAGTAATCCAGACCATGGATGGCCTCATACATGTGACATACACATACAACCGGACGCAGATTAAGGTAATTTCAATGATACGTGCATAATGGAACAGCAATCTTCGCAGCAATAGTGGGTTTCGTGTCGAACACTGCATTTTCTAAAGAGTATTCTTGGATGCCTTGCAGCATGTTGTTATTAAACCTAGTATGCAACGGTGATTCCGTGAAGTGAAGAGTCCGAAAGTATGGGAGCGAGGATTATGGATTGCAATGTCAGGAACTTAAACTTATCTCTGCGAACTTTGTGTTTAGTTCTCGGTTGTTGCTGAAGAAACGTTTGCAATATTTTAGCAAATAATTTTTAATTTAAATTTTCTCTAAAGATATAGGACTGAAATGGGAAGGTGTACATGCGCACAGTTATCCTTATTTGGCAGTTCTATCCCTTCTCTCTTGTGCCAATCAGGCATCATATTGCTTTGGCTGAGCTCTTTCACTGTTAATGGCCATCACTACAAATGTCTTGTTTTGTTCGTTTTGTTTAAGACTTAGATACTGTTAGGAAGTTAGGGGGAGCATGATTGGTTTCCAACACTTAAGGATATGATTGAAATATATATAAACCTCAAGGAATATTCAGCATTTTTCTATTTTTTTGCACCAACCACTTGCTTGTACCAAAAGCTTCGTGTAGACTTCTTAATGAATCCACATGCATAGCCTTTATCTAAAGAAAAAGGAAAATCATTAAAAAAAACTAGTTAGGAGGCTTTCAAATACCCACTTGCATCTCACTTTCTTACTCTAACACCGGCAATGTGTTTTCCAAAATACACCCTTGTGCCTGTTTACCAATCAATGTACACAGATGACTTGGTTATCCCTCTGTGGCTAGTATTTGGTTTGCCTCCAGACATTTCGCATGTCAAGCTATTCTTGCTGGGGTTCCAAAGACCGTTGTTGACTCAATATGTTGCCAATATTTGAACTACCAGCAAGAACTATATTTGAACTAGTATGTATTATTCAGCATTTCAGTGAGCTCTGCTTATTTGTTTTACAGCTACAACCAGCTTATTCTGACTCATTTTATCTTCTTCCTTCTCACATAATACTATTGAAACAACCAAAATCAAACGCAGTCAACCAACTTTTCTACCAGCAGAACAGGAATGTTGTGCCCTGTTAGAGCAACTCCAAGAGACTCTCTAAATAACTTCTAATTGCTAGTTTTAGAGATTTTGATTCAAAAGATACTTTCCAACAGCCTCTATTTCGTTATTCAAACATAGTCGCTCTCTATTCCAGATTTCTCGCTAGCAAAATATAGAAAAGATAATAGCTCTCTAGAGTGCATGCAAGATACAGAAAAGTTGTTGGAAAACATGAAGGTATAGAAAACGATTTTTATGCAAATGACTCTCTAAATGATGATTTAGAGAGTGAGTTTTAGAAAGGCTCTTGGAGTCTGGAGATGCTCTTAGACTGGTAGAAAAGTTGGCTAACTTTGACTTGTCTGTTCTGCTGGTGAAAAAGTTGGCTGGCTGTGACTGTTTCTATGAATAATGGATATTGGATACTACTACCAGTGGCATTCCATCTGCAGTCTGACACCGACACTCCACCTTCTCCTCTCACGGACTCAGTCTCTCCCTCGTTTCCATCGTCGTCGTTCCTGGCTATCTGCTCCTGCCGCTGACCCGCAGCTACGACCTACGAGCCACCACGGCGTAGCCGCTGCCGCATCGTGCCGCCACCCCCAGGCCCCAGCCTGCAGCGGCGCGGCCTTGGAACCAGCGGGCGCCTCGCTGCAACACTTGCTTGCTGCAGGGTCGCCGGGCCGAGCCAGCCGTGTGCGGCGCCGCACGCCGCCGATTCCTCTGGTGAATGGTGAGTCAGTCATCCATCATCCCTCTCCCCCTGTCGTTTCAGCATTGGGCATTCCGCTGGGTCCGTCTGATGTGGGCCGAAATGGCCAAATGGGTGCGGTTAATTCGTGGGATATTGGTCGGTTTACCTACCTGTAGCTGTAGTTCTGCCATGCCTACGCTACGCAGGAGGATCGATAAGCTTGTCCCTGTGAAAGAACTCTCATTCTCCAATTGTTTTCGTGGTGAAAAGGATATGCTTGGTGTAGATGGGTCATGGGTGGCAGTTGTAATGTGATGGGGAATTGATTACTGAAAAAATGTGACGGGGAGTTAGTTAGCCTTTTTTTCTTCTGCGAGAACTTTTGTAGGGTTATCTGAAATTCTAAGAAAAGAAAATGCGGCCAGTCTGCAATTCCTTGAAGCAATTCTAAAAATTTGGCTAGTGGATATGTTGAACTTAGTTTCGTAAATGCTGTCTTGCTTTGTAATTATCGTCTTGCGTGTTCTTTACTCCATTTTGTAGAGTATTCTGGACTCTACCTATATGTTTACCTATCTTTGATGTTACCCTGTTGCAGCCTTGTAGGGACTCGTTATTTGTGTGAAGACTGTGAACTGATATACCCTTTTTCTCGAACACGCGGGAGAGCTGCGTATCTTTGATTAAGAGAGAATAAAAAGGTCCAAATACACAAAGCATCACCACACCTAAACTGATATACCCTGCATCCTGCTATTTTCTGTGTTCATCTTCATATCAGTCTCCCTGAATCTTTCAGCTTCACCACAACATCTTCTAGGTCATTGAGTGAGATCAGCACCAATTCAGGACTTATTGAGGAGTAAGTTACAGTACGCCTTTCAAATTTTCAATAGCTTCATGAAACTAGACTTTCCTTGTTTATGCTTAATAGGCTTAGTGATTAATCCTTGGACTTTATCGATAACCTGAATGGCAGCAAGGTAAAAGTCGGTCTAAAGCTGGAAGAGAACACCCAAAACATTATCAACATGACTACAAATGTGGCGTCCGGGTGGAGCATCGTGAAGGAAGAATTTTTATTTCCTGCTCGAGGTGCCCTTTTCAACAGTTGCCATGCTTCTACTATTGTACAGGTATATGGCATTCATGCAACAGCGTTTTGAAAAACTACTGGAATTACTCATATGTGTATTTTTGACTTTCCAGATCGATCAAAACAATTTTTTGGTAGCATATTTCGGTGGATCCCATGAAGGCGCTCCAGATGTTAAAATCTGGTTGCAGAGATATAGTGTGGGTTCAACCCATCCAATATACCTTCTTTTTGTTCTCTGTACCTAGAAGAGCAGTTGTTACTAGGAACTTTACATTTGTAGGATGGTTGCTGGCATCCTCCAGTGGTGGCTGATGAACAAGATGGGGTGCCAATGTGGAATCCTGTTTTGTTTCAGCTCCCCTCCCGTGAGCTGCTTCTCTTTTACAAGATTGGTCAAGAAGTCCAGAAGTAAGACCTTTGTTTACGACTTTGGCCTATTATCTCTGATTCAAAGAATGTAATGATCTGATGCTTTGTTCAGGTGGAGTGGTGCCATGAAAAGATCGTTGGATGGTGGTATAACCTGGTCCCAGAGGGAGCAGCTACCACCTGGTATCCTTGGTCCTATTAAGAACAAGGCATGTCTAAATTTGTGGTCTTTTTGCTTTGACTGACATCTTAGCACAGCAGATTCCTCATACAATAAGCTATTAATGCTGATCGTTCAACAAGTAGCTTGCTTGTCCCCTTTGTTTTGATTTGATGTTTTATGCACAAAGTAATTAATGGAAACATCTCCGATGCAGCCTTTCTTGCTTGAGGATGGTCGCCTACTATGCGGATCATCAGTTGAAAGCTGGAATTCTTGGGGTGCATGGCTTGAGGTAGTCACATCCTGGAACACGTTTCTTTTTTTTTTTTCCTTTGGAGAAATTAATGAAAAACGTTCTAGCAGAGCCCATCATAGTTCTAATAACCTGTTATCAACAAAGGTTACAAAAGATGCAGGCCGGACATGGCGAAAGTATGGCCCTATATGTATAGAAGGTGAACCACTTGGAGTGATTCAGCCAGTTCCCTACCGGACTGCCAATGGGACTATTCGAGTGTTGCTGCGATCATTTGAAACAATTGGCCGTGTCTGTATGGCCGATTCCGTTGATGAAGGTGTGACATGGAGTTATGTCCACAAGACTGAACTTCCAAACCCAAATTCTGGTGAGCCTAATGAGCTTTCTGCTTCAGTAGCCTTTTAACTCTAACACTTTTAAGGTTTTTTAAGACCATACCTGATGGTGATCACCAGTAGATGCTTAGATGTTTCAGAATTCAGTAGCCTTTTAACTGTAACACTTTTAAGGTTTTTCAAGACCATACCTGGTGGTGATCACCAGTAGATGCTTAGATGTTTCAGAAAGTTCTGAGACATGCTTACGAGTTTTGCTAGCTCTCACTGTTCACCTCTGGACTTCACACCTGAAGGTATCGATGGAGTTAAGATGAAGGATGGACGAGTACTGCTTGCGTACAACACCTTCTCCAGAGGAACGCTCAAAATTGCAATCTCCTTGAACGATGGTGATACATGGGATGAAGTAATGACATTGGAGGATGCCAATGGTATGGAATTTTCA
This sequence comes from Urochloa ruziziensis, assembly GCA_015476505.1. Lineage (NCBI taxonomy): Eukaryota > Viridiplantae > Streptophyta > Magnoliopsida > Poales > Poaceae > Urochloa > Urochloa ruziziensis. The sequence goes on along the minus strand of CM027119.1, from coordinate 71,593,980 downwards.
TATCCTGCAGTGATCCAGACTATGGACGAGCTCATCCATGTTACTTACACATACAAGCGGACACAGATTAAGGTAACTTCGCTTATGTGTACATGATGAAACAGCGATCTGTCTAACATCTATAATTCTTTGTTAGTGCATTTTCTAAAGAGTGTTCTTGAATGCTTTGCAGCATGTTGTTCTTCAACCAAGTCCAATGATGAAATTGTGAGTCTCAACTACTGGAGTGGAGAATTGTGGTTGGCAACTTTAAGGCACTTAAATTTATTTCTACATGTTTAGTGTGACATTGTTTCATTGCCTTAGATCATGTTCTTTGTACTTCTCTGCTCAATTGATATCAAATAAATGCTTTGAGGTACAACTTATTGGAAAATTCCAAGGTTTATGTCAACAAAGATATCCTTTTAATGAAAGTTGCACACGTGCCCACAGTTTAGCATGTGGTGTTCCTTATTTGGCGGTTCTATACCTTGTTCTCTTGGTGAGTTGAAATATACTTTTCCCCTGGTTGTGCTTTGCTTCTCATTATGATCACCTTCCAGCGATTTTTTTTTTGGCTATGACTACTGTGAAAACAGAGTGAGGGCAGTGTATGGTCGGTTATCACTATTATTATGCATATGAATACGACCAGGTTATGAGCCTCCTAGCATCTCCAAGTGTCTCTCCTAGAACTCACTCTCTAAATCATCATTTAAAGAGTCATTTACATAAAAATTGTTTTCTACATCTTTATGTTTTCCAACAGCTTATCTATATCTTGCATGCACTCTAGAGAGCTATTCTCTTTTCTATATCTAGCTAGCGAGAAACCCGGAATAGAGAGTGACTACGTTTGAATGACCAAATAGAGAAGTTGTTGGAAGGTACTTTTTTAATTAAAATCTCTAAAACTAGAGATTAAGAAGGATATAGAGATTAGAGCAACTCTAAGAGACTCTCTAAATTCTTTGTAATTGTTAGTTTTAGAGATTTTGATTAAAAATGTACCTTCCAACAGCCTCTCTATTTGGTTATTCTAACATAGTCACTATCTATTCTGGATTTCTCGCTAGCAAAATATAGAAAAGAGAATAGCTCTCTAGAGTGCATGCAAGATATAGAGAAAAGAGAGTAGCTCTCTAGAGTGCATGCAAGATATAGAGAAGCTGTTGGAAAATAAGAAGATATAGAAAACGGTTTTTATGCAAATGACTCTCTAAATGATGATTTAAAGAGTGAGTTTTAGAAAGGCTCTTGGAGATAGATGCTCTTACGAAGCACATTGTAAACTTCTTTCTTTAGTCTTCACTTACGATTTCCAGTAGAAGAAAAGGAGCGCTGGTATAGTCATAAGGATGACCATGTGAAGCTCTGATTGGTATGTCTTGATTAGTAATATTTTCCTTCCAAGTTCTTACCTGGTTATTTATGAAGTGTTCATGGACTTGTGATGGTAAATGTGTTTCTAATAAGCATCCATGTGACCAGACATGTTATTATCCAGAATTAGTGTGAAGAGCTTTTTTTTCCCCTTGCTATACTGACACTTTTTTTTGGAGAGAGGGAGAGGGAATAAAACTTGACGTTTGTAGCATGAGTTGGGCTGGGCTGAGAATTCCCCCCTCACCAGCCTTGTTCTCAAGTCTCAACCAAAACGCTTTTTTTTTTTTAATGGGCTGGGCTTAGCCTTGCATGTCAAGCCAGTCAATTATGATCGCTTCCTGTTTCTCAAAAAAAAATGCAAATTAAAGCTACGGCACGTCAAACCAAAAAAAGAAAAGGTTCGAGTGACGCTAATGAGCTTGCATGTCGGCTAAGCTGTTATTATAAGCAGATGATTGTACTTAAAGCACTTTGCTTTTGCCAGCGGGAACCGTCCTAGTATAGTCTAGTACGCACCTACGGTGTGTAGTGAACACGTGACCAACGATGGAAAGTTAGTGTGAAGCTTCCTCAAGGGCACCGGCACGGCTGCTATGCCTATGCTGGTACAAAACAGTGACATTTTGATAGACGCAATGGTAACACTGTAATGTCGACATCGTAATGACATTTACCACTATTCTCTCGCGTCGCATTCAAAAGCCTCTAACTGATAGTTAACTTGTTTAATTTATTTCAAAAAAAAATAGTTAACTTGTTTAAGAAAAATGGGTCGGCCATATAAGAAAAATTGTAAACTTTTTCCAGTGTCATTTTCATATAAGACTAGACGACGCTGTATATATTTTTCATTAAAAAAGTTTAAAGATAGTGGACTGTGCCGATGTCCAGACGCTGTACATTCATGAATCAAAGGAATAATCTGTCACTACAAATCTACAACCCTCGCAAGAAAAAGAAAATCATAAATTAAATTAAGTATAACTAGTATTTTCTCATCTCTTTGTCGTGTGGCTGTGACCTGTAAGCTTGTCCTTTTTGTTCATGAAAGGTAGACTTTCTTCCGACCAATAAGAAAGGAAGAGCAATTAAAGATATGTATGCATGTGGCAATGTGGATATATAGAAAGCAAACATTTTGGTTGTGAAGTCGAGGTTATTAATTCTATCTGCAACTAGATCTTTTCTTAGGAAACCATGTGCCTAGAGCAGTATGTAATCCTTAAAGAAATACAGCCAGCTTTGGAGTCATCCATGTTAATAATCATTTTGATCCGTGGCAGATTAATAACAATTGACCTTTTATGCTTTCAGTTTCAGCAGTCCATTTTGTTATTCCTGTTTGACTTTGTACTCAGCTACGGCAGAATAACATGTGCAATACATACTCTTTCACAAATAAAAAAAATAAAAGTGGGTATATATAGTTTGTCATATACATGCATAGCATATCTCTCTTATCAGGAAACTATCAGAAAAGGGAGAAGATACCTACCTGCTGTAGCATGTAAAGCAGGAGCACGATGTTGCTTGTACAAAGTGAAGCACACCTGTTTCTATCCAAAAAAGATCCAGATCGATACCAACACATCATATTATCATATCCTGCTTTGCAGATCCGGTGAGATCGCCCTTTACACGTGGAATTGAAGCATCAAAGTTTGAGACACAAACAGTGGTGGTGAGGAGAGAGAAGCACAACTACCCCTTAAAGGAATGACAATACCTTGTTGACTAGGCGAAGAATATCAAACCCTACCTAAGGTCCTCGTCCATGATTCGTAAAGAACAGTGGGGGTGCGTTAATTATAGCATCTCATTAGAAAATGCACTGCAAAAGCTGAGTAAATAGCATCTCCATGTGACACCTTTCCTAGTAAGTGAGTATAGTGGCATAACTCAACTAATAACTCCTTAAAGAACGACAGGTACCTTGACTAGACGAAGAATATGAAACCCTAGCTTGATATCCATGATTCGTAAACAAAGAAAAAAAAAATGGAGCAAACGTGGTTGACAACAAACTATATGTATATATCCCACTAGAAAATTAAGAGACGTTGCAAAAGCCAACTAGCTAGCCAAGTAATTAACAAACATCCATATCGCACATGCAGGGAAAGGCGTTGTTGCATGAGTGTCCTGGGTTTTGTCAAGAAATTAACAAAGGTGATTTGGACACTCCGGTAGTGGCAGTCCAACCTAACTAGAGGAGAGATGAGTATCATTGTGCCTCCACTATGGCTATCAAGTTTCATCTGCGCCAACAATCAGGCATATCATAATAGCACTAGCGTTGCAACCCGGAATGTTCCGTCTAATATGCTCTCGGTGGGACATCATGATATCATTAGCCAACATTTTATAGACTGTTGAATGACGATTAAGACCAAACAATCGCAATTAATCCAAAACTAATGAGGATAGGATTTAGGATTTTTATTTTTTTCCCCACAATCTATTCATTGACTTCAATAATTTTCACTTGATCCGGAGTATACATGAGGTTTTTTTTAGTATAAAGAATAAACATAAATATACACAGAGGACTTGTCTATGCAATTTCGCTACATACGCACGCATCTGAGCTGAACTGCAACAACGTTGGCTTGGCGCCACACTTGTCCGTATGTCCCTAGCTAGCAAGGCGCCAGCATATGCATGCACCATCATCATAGAACACACACACACACACACCTACCCGAGACCGAGAGAGAAAGAAAATTTCCCACTGTCACCATCAACAAAATCACCCTCTCTCATCATCTTTAGCTACTTAGCTAGCGATCCACACACAAATAAACAAATCCAGTCGCTCACACATGTCGTCACGGCCTCACGGGCGGCGCACGGAAGTACTCAATGCCAGATGTACGAATACAAAACGCCCGTGAATCGCATACATACGGCCGGCAGCGGCAGATAGGCGGAAGAAGCCCCGCTGGATGTCACGAGCCCCCGGCCCACCGGCCGCCGGATGAATTCAAGGCCGGAAAGGGAACAAATCCACGCGTGCGCGCGCCGTTGGAGAGCGGCCGGGGAGGACGTACAGCGGCGCGAGCTGCAGGTGCATGCACGAGCACGGGGGCAGTGCGAGTGTCCCTCTCCGTCTCCGGTGCCCGGCCCGCGGTCATTGGACGTCTCTCTCGGCCAGCCAGTCAGGCTACCCTTTGGCTGTGGCGCGGAGCAGGAAGCGCTCGTGGAAAATTCGTGGCTTCTTTCCAATAAAGACAAGCAACAAATATGTTGCTAGTAGTACCACTACGTTTTCGCGGTAATAAACGATTCACTCTTAGTAAAACCAAAATGGATGCTTCGTTCTCTCTTTCTTTTAGCATCGTTTCTTGCAATACTGCTGCATGCATTGCTGCTCGCCTTTTGGATTCATGTGAAATCGTGGATTTCAATATACCTCCGAACTAGCTAGCTAGTGAGCTCAAATAAATTACCACAAAAATTTATGATCTTCATGTGGCATTTATTAAAGAGAGAGGTTACGTTAACAAAAGATAACCTGGGCAGAAGAAATTGGAATGAAGACAAATGCTGCAATTTATAGTTCTGAAAAATCTATCAACCACCACTTCTTTCACTGTCATTATGCTAAATTTCTATAGCGTGATGTCTGATGTATACATAGTATTTGGTATATATATCTCCGCCAACAAGTATGAGTGATGTGACATCCGACCAATTTGGTCCGACCCAGAAGTGACCCGTGAGCGCTTATGCGTACGCTTAGTACCACCTTGCTAGTTGAATAATTAAGGTCTTTGTCTTACAGCCATAGAACATTCGGGTTGATTTTTGTACACGAAACGAGAAGGAAAGTGTAAATAGTGTGCTAACTGCTAAGTGTACGCGTGACCGCCCCTCGGACGGTTGGTTCTTCTTCTTCTTGAAGAAATTGAAGCCAAAACGTTTTCTATTGTCTAAAAAACTAGGGAGAGCTCGAGTGGTAGACTCTAACGTAGTGACAGTCACGTGCGATGACGACCACCTTAGACTGATTCAATAGCATTATATGAGAAGAAGAATTCGTGAGCTTAGTTGATAAGCCAAGCGAGGGTTAGTAGCTACTGTAATAGGCGCACGATGGACTCAGCCCAGAAACTCACCTACATACAGACGGCGAGCGAAATCTGATTCAGATTTTTTTTCCTCCAAAATCCGCTAACTCCAATCGATGACTGACTGAGACTGCTCGATCGTTCAGCAAATGACCTCCCCATTCATTTTATTTTTATCCCTCGGCGAGAGAGAGAGGAGAAATAAACTGGTACCAGAGACACATGTGCGCAACGCTACAAAAACGACATGGCGCCATCCCGCTGCATTCCGCGCGGGGCTAGGGGCGCGCGCGGTCCCTGTCGATGGCTTGGACCCTACCGACCGAGGCGATCGATCGGCCGGGGCTCGAGCAAGGCGCCAACGCTCCGACTCTGCGGGCCGGAGCCGCGAGCGGCGCAGATCGATCGGGCAGTACAACACACACGCGTCCCGGCGCCACCCGGCCCAGGCCGTACCGTCCCGGCCGCCGAGCCCCGAAGCTAACGGACGGGACGGTTCCTGCAGGGTTGTCCACACCGGCACCGTGCCCCGGCGCGATATGATGGTACCCTGGTACAGTAGCAGCAGGCCAGGACGCAGGACGCGTCCCTATCGCCCAAAAGCTGGTGGGGGCGCAAGTGGCCGTGACAGGCATCTCTCCCGGGCATGCATGAGGACGGACGGACGGACGGGCGCACGGCGGATCGGAGCGGTGCGGGGCAGCATGTGTACCGGCGGGGCTCCACGCCTAGGACGTCGTCGGGTGGCTCCGCTCTCCTCCGGCCTGTCGTCGTCGTCTCTCCTCTGCTCCCCCGGCCCGCGCGTGCGTGGTGGGGCGCGATGCCATGCCGCGCTACGCCTCCTCCCCGGATAGGCTACGGCGAACCTACAGTTGTCGTGCTTTTGTCTCATCCGAAAGCAACCTCAGATTTAAGTGACACTCCAACTCTCACTCTCAGGTCTTTTTGGATCCATCAGGATACTAGGTGCTAGAATAGCTAATTCTCTTCTAATTAACTGGAACTCAATTTTCACCTAACTGTTTTTACCCCGCTAATCCCAACTAGTTGAGTATGAAAACTAAATCATCCTAAATTTTCAGCGGAATTACGGGCTACACACTTCAAGAGTATGATAGCCAAGGTAATGCAATTAGCTCGTGGATCCGAACATCTCTACCTAATTGTTAGTGTTAGCTACAGCAATTAGCTAGCTAATGCATTATGTGGATGGATCTAATCATCTAAATAGGGCCTTCGTTAGGGAGTGAAATATGCACAAATCACAAGTATAAGAATTTCAGGATTTTAAAATTTATCTACAAATATAGTAACTTCTGGTCCAATCCACTAAAATAGGCAGGACTTGATGTTATCATTTATGGCATTTAGTTACCTCAATAGTAGGATTTAACAGCATCACTAATATCCGGTGGTTGATTGAGGGGTTCCTTCCCGTTCAAGCTATCCTAAAAGTATCAGAAAATGTAAGAGGTTTTGACTCTCTAAATGCATAAGTAGTTTTTATAGTACTACTCCGTTTCAAATTATTGGTCGTTTTGCCTTTTTTTAGGTTCATCATATTTGTTGTGCATCTAGTTAAATGCTATGTCTAGATTCATAGCAAATTCTATGAATCTAAAAAGGCAAAACGACCTATAATTTGGAACGGAGGTAGTATGTATCTAGACATAGCATGTGTCTACGTGCATAGCAAAAGATATGTACTTAAAAATCAAAACAACCTACAATTTGTAATAGGGACTAGGGAGTATATGCATATGTAATATTTTTTTCATAAGAATATGTAAATTATGTTGAATCAGGCCCCACAGTGTGCGAGCTTTAGATATTCTTTAGGCACGCACATTCCATCTCTACTCTTTTTCTGAACGGATCTTATCTCTTACCACTATCACGGCGGATACTGTATAAAGCTACTGACTGGAAACCATATTCTGAACCGTCGCTAGTCGCATATTCCTGGAAGCTTGCATGCCGGAACCTCCCCAGAGAGGAATGTTCCTCACAGCTCTTTTCTACCGGTTCATCATCGTCATCACAATAAAATAATAAAAAAGTTATACGAACTTGAGCACATGCTCGAATGCAAATGAAACATTATTTTATTTCGGCGAGCCATCCTCTTCTGGCGGCGAACGCGTTTTCGTAGCATTTGGGAGTGAATAAGATAAGATGAGCCGGATTTCTTTCGCTTGAATGCACGGTGATCCGCTTGCTGCAGTATAGAGAACAAAGTACAAATACGTCGTCCCGTCAAGCTAAAGGCAATGGGAGGTGTCCCCTCCTGCTTCTACTGTAGACGATTGCGATTTCCATGTTCGCCTCACGAACTGATAGTGAAGTTTGTTCAATTCGAGCTTATGATTTTGATTCTTCGGTTTGCATATCTTTTACTTTTCACGTATGACCATAATTCGCAAATACAAAAGGACCGGAGAAGTTCATCAAAGCATTCAGCTCAAAGCTGTCATCATCAGAATCAGAAGAAAAATAACATATAAAAGATTCCAACTTTGGATCACAAACACATGCATGGCCAATTCTTTGTTTTTCTTTGGAGGCCACAAAGAATTAGGGGAAGTACCCGAAAGCCGAAAGAATCTGCAGGATCCAACCAATTTTAGTTGGAGCCAGCCAGAGCACCCCAACTGCCCAATCAGCAACCAGATTATTCGTCCAACGAATAATGTACTTGTTGAGCTATATACTCGTACTACTACACACCACACATCCCTTGCTTTTCATCTCTCTTAGCTCTTGATTTCCATTGATTTACTAAATCGCCTATGGATCAGAGGCCAAAACAAAGCAGCAACCCCGCGCGTGTTTACAAAATTTTCCATCCAAGAAGAAAAAGAAAAGGTGAAGATCGAGGAACCTGATGAGATCGAACGGAAAGGCAAAACAGAATCAAAATCCAAGCTTTGGTGCTCAATCGTCGCCGCCGCCGTCGTCATCATCCGTCGAAGCCCGTCCGGCTCCAGACGGCGTCGCGCACCCGCGACATGTCGCGGCCCTTGAGCGTCCGGCCGGCGCCCTCCACCACCGATGCCCGCGCCTGCCGCCGCGCCAGGTACACGTGCGGCGGCACCCACCCGCCGGCGGCTTTGTTGGATTCCTCCTCCTCTTCCATATCCATCTCGAACAGCAGCGGCGGCTCCGGGTCCGGCACGGCGGAGAAGCGGCTGGGCCACGCGGGCACCTCGACGGGCGCCGACGCCGACACCGCCTGCCGCCCGTCCCCGAACGCCCGGCTCAGCCCGCCCTGCACGCCGCGCCGCGCCGCCGCCGTCCGACCCTCCGCCTCCACCTGCTGGGGCGCCGCGGGGCATGGGCTCCCGGAATCGGCGGCGGCGGACGAGTACCAGACGTCGGCCTCGGCGAGGTCCGGCAGGTCGTCGCCGGCGGGCGCCGGCGCCACGGCCCCCGGCGACCCGCCGCGGGGGAACCCGAGGAACCGCTCGGCGGCGGCTAACGGCGGCCTGCGCGCCTTGGCCATCGCCGGCAATCGGGCTAGCGACGACGGCGACGCGTCGGCGTCAGATTGGTTGCGGCGTCGTGCGGCGGGGAGAGGAAAGCCGGGCGCACACGAGACCGATGCGAGAGGGAGAGAGAGAGCGAGCGGTGGTGGGAGGGGGATTGGTTAAGGTTTGGCGCCGGGTGCTATCTGGCGAGCATTTATAGGCCGCGGGGCGGTGGGAGGCGGGACCCACCGGCCGCAGCGGGGGCCCCGCACACCGTGCTGGTGTTGGTTTGTCGTGACGGGGGCTCCTCGCGCGAGTGCGTAACCGATTCACGTTACTCCAGTTTACGTGTCCGTGACGTAGTTAAGGGTGGGTGTGGGTCCAGTCGTCGGTCTTGTTTCTCCTCTTTGGAAAAAGGAAACTGCCGTTTGGCAGACGGTCAATGTGTGTACATGGTGTCGTGTGTTGTCCTCATTGTTGCACACACACTGGGTCACGGAATGTGCGTGTGTATTACTCGGACACGGACACGGTAGGTTTAATGGTTTATCCACAAATACACGTATGAAACGATATTGATGGCCGTATGCAGAAGTTCTGCCGCGTGTGTACGTGTCATCCCGATCCGTAATGTGCTACGTTTCCTGCTTTGTTTTTCAAATCACCTAACAAATCGCAGACACAGAGAGCCAAAGCATGGATGACGATCATAATTCATAAAGAAATGTACTGGCAGAGCTCCGATCCGTTCGAGATGGGACAATATAATGCTAGGTCAACGCCGGTTTGTCTTACTACTGGCGAATACGAGGTAGGATGACTAGGAGCACGGCCGTCGTGCAGGTACAACAAATCCAGTGGTCTCAGCTCGATCATCACCATGACACCACCACACCAGATGCAGCGCACCAGTGCATTCCCGCGAAGCTTCCTGCTCCATTCCATTCCCCTGACCACGCACGCGTGCGTGCGTGCCGTGCATGAAGACATCGCGTGGAAGACCACGCCGGGCGCATGCGCATGGCATTATCCACAGACCACAGTGGAGCGGAGAGCCCGTGGGTTTCGGTCTACCAAGACCAGGTCCACGAGTAGATAAGGCACCGGGGCGCACCGAGGCCCCCGACTCGCTGCTGCTGCCGCGCTGGCCCCGCGCGCCCGCCCTGTACCTGTTCCGTCGCCCCCGGCGCGGGCGGAGCCAATGCCGGTGGGCCCGGCGCCCCACGTGGTGTGATCTGGGCGCCCAGTAGCAAGCGAGCGCGGGATGTGTGGTGCGGTGCGCTGGCCGCTGGCGTCGGCGATGACGTCATCTGCATCCATCCTATCGGCTTCGTCCTCGCGCGGTCGCGGGCAGGGGCAGCAGCTGCTCCGCTGATCCTGATCGGATTAGTTTGGGGAATAATCGCGCCACGTGGTCAGGATCAGGTTAGAATTAGCCGCGGTAGATATACGTACTCCATAAGGAGTAGAGCCCGTAGAGGAGGAGGCAAAGTGGATACGGCCATCTACCATCGACCCATACCCCCCGTTCGTTGAACCTGGACTGGTTTCTGTGTCAGGTGAGGCAAAAGGGCCTTTTTTGCGTTCCTGCGAACCGGCGCGCCCTCGGCGGCGCTTGTGAACGCTTTAAACGGCAAGGGAGATTAGTGTTTTATTTTTAAATTAAAGAAGGCAAAGGGAGATTAGTACTCGTAGTATTGCGGGTGGCGATCACATCACGGGCCACTGCTTCAGAAGGACGCGATAAAAGGTTGGTGTGTGCCGTGTGTAGGAGATCCGATGATCATCCCATCTGCTCATCACGCCTTCCCTGTGAAATGAGCTCATTGTTGTATTGGCTCCCGTGAATCTGTTCGCGGGCGCGGGACGAGCTGGCGACCCGAAACGGTCCAAATTCAATGAACTTGTCGCGGCTACAGCAGCAACCGAACGCATGCATGCATGCAAAATGCCTGGAACCAGTGCGGGGCGTGTTGAGCGCTAGCCGCTCGACTTGGCCGCCAAGTTTTTCGCCAACTTGCAGTTGCAGGCTTGCAGCAATGTGGCATACGGAGGAGTACTGTTTTTTTTCCCCGACACTCATGTCTGGGCATAGCTGTAGGCTGTAGCATCTGTTGGATACGCCGCTGCTGCTTGACTTGGAGCACGCGGCAAGCCGGCAACGTTGGGATTTTTTGAACGGGGGGCGCGCACGTGCTTCCGAGAAAAGGGAAGGAATATGCTTTAGCAATGCCTAATTTCGCAACTGCAGCAAACGTGCATGTGGCGTTATGCGGATATTCCTTCCGGAGTTCTGGTAAAAGATGCGAGTAGTATCCCTAAACTCTTTCCTTTGATTATCCCCGTCTCGAGGCTCGAGTGCATGGCTAGCTTCAGTATGTCTTGCAATTGCTCACCAAATGTTAAGCATGGGTTAAAAATCCGGCGCGTTGCTTCTTGGGTTGGACAAGCATCTGAATCTCGTGGTCCTCACAAAATTGCATGCCGAGGAGCGATTTTATGGAGTACAAAGGAAATGGAAAAATCGGGCGCACTCTATAAGGCCTAAGCTTTCTGTGCATAGGCCACGATCCAGTAAGCACCCCTAATTATTGTGTGTGGTGGCCCAACAATATCTCGACGGGCCGGGACCCATCGTTATGATGAAAGTGAAAGAGAGACAGCCCGGCGGTCCAGTTCGAACGCGTCCATGAAGAGCTTCCAAAAGGCCCATTTTGTCCTGCCTCTTCTCTCTCCCTCATCATCCCCCGGCCCATGAAGGCATAAAGGCCCAACGTACAAACAACATGCTTAATTTTGGGACCTGGGCCTCCTGAACGTTGCCTCCAGAGAGGAAAATCCTTACAAACTTCATGGTTTCTTTTTCTTATAACCTGCGCTAGATCAGTGGGTCATCTAACAAAAGGAAACTAATTTGCAACGCGCAGTGTTTTTCCTTTTACCACAAGACGCAATGCGCAATGCGCAATGCTATTACTATTATTATCAGTTAGAAGATGAAATCAGCACGCACACTGCCATGCCACCATTCTTCAGGAAACTGCTTTCTTTATCTGAAAGGAAACATCATTTCATCACGAAACAAAGTGCCAGCCTCCGCGCTGCGAAAAAAAGACAGTGTTTATCCGCAGGAAAAGAGAGAGAGAGTGTGTGTTAATCCGCGTTAAAGACGGAGGTTGCTTGCAAAGTTGCATTAGCTTCACAGTTTCCGTTTCTGCTCCCACGTCAGCGTCAGCTTCGCCATCCTCCCAACAACAACAGCTAGGCTTCAGCAGCAGAAACAAACCGATGGATCGGCAGCATCAGCACAATGTCAACACACTCTAAAGGCAGCCGCTAGTCAAACGAGCTCGGTTGGGTTGCCTCCGCCTCCACGGGAAGCAAGCAAGCCAGCCAGCCGGCGGCGACCGTGACCGGCCAACTCCCTGCCGGTGGCGGCGATGTGGGGTGTGAAGCGGGGCGGTCCCAAAGAAACCAATCAATCAGGTGGCCGGACCAACCCGGCATATATTCCCAACCAACCCGAAATTGTTGACCTAGATCGCAGGTCCTAGCGGTTGGAATATAACATTTGGTCCGATACATGTAGATCGTGCAACTAAATGCCCATCTTAATATAGTTTTATCCAGTTTTAAGTCTGAACTGAACCATTTTAGCATACACTGGTTCGCACCATCCGACCATTGTTTAAGAACTGCAACCTGCACCATCTTTTTAAATCTGAAGAAGGAAACGGAGGTGACTGTATTATTCAGAAGTTTAGATTGGAAGTTGGAACTTCGTGCCTTATGGTTTAATTTTCTGGGATTAAAGAGGTGACTGTATTATTCAGAGCCAGGGTCTCAGAGAGCGTAAGATAACTGCTGATCATTCTTCAGTTACGATATGGTCCATGATTGGGTGTCAGCCCAATGATCAGCTGGACATTCAGACGATTCAGATGGCGACAACTCGACCACTAGAACAGATTATTACTACCGTTTCTTCGTATTGGGGAAGACATATTACAACAGAAATTCCTCAAGTTTCTTCAGGAGAAAAAACACACATGAACATGCTAAAAAACTCTGCATTCCAGTGGTTGCACTGGTAAGCTGTTGCCATTGGCCTTGCCCCTGTTGTTAGATTAACTCTTGAGTGAAGAAATACCGAGGGAGCTGTGTCAGGTGCTGACATTCAAGTGATTGAAGTAGCACTTCTTCTCTCTTCATGTATGATCAGGTGACGTTCAATACTCCAAGCCATGTTTGTGCTACAATAGCTAGTTAGTTGAGGTACTCTTTTAGCAACCATCAATAACATAAGCTGGTCTAAGACCCAATCAGCATAAGAAATTCAAGTGGCGTAGAGAGTGGATCGCAACTGTACAACCTACAAACTACAAACCGTCCGATGAACTAACCTATTTTTTTAGATAATCGATGAACTAACCTATGAAGCCCAACTTTGTGTCTTCCGAAAGGGAGGTCCCAGGAAAGCACGAACTGATGCAAGACTCCACCAAGAGACATAAAAGAGAAAACTGAATGGGAAATTAAGCTTTTCAATTTGGAGTAAGGTCGGGTCTGGTTTGAACTTGGAAGGTTGTCTTATCAAAATTTTGGGCACTTTTTAGTTTTTTTAGCCAGAAGATGCCAAACATTTTGGTTAAAGGAGTAAAAGACACCTTGTTTAATTTTGAGGTCTTCTTCGGTGCTCCATACCACCCTATGGTAGTATGGAGTATAGAGAGACGGGCAATTTTATAATTAGACTGTAATATAATTTTTTTATTGGAAGCTCATAACCTAAATGAACATATACGTAAAAGAAAATAAATGTATGGGACCAAATGAGTATGAATATAAAAATAATTTTTCACATATACCCTTGTACCACTATACTACTCTATCTATACCACCTTATACTACATGTTAAAAATATTTTTCCCATAATACCCTTATACTACTATACTACTCGACTCATACCACCTGTAGTAATTTGGACCGTCAGATCCTTTTATACTGGTCCTTTTTAAACACCAGTATAAGGTAGTATGGAGCACCGAAGAAGACCTCTTAATTATTGAGCTGCACCTTGTTTATTTCAGCTGGAATTAACTTAACTGACACCTTATTTTGGGCACTCCTTATTTATTTCAGCCAGCTTCTTAGTCTAGACTATGCGTTTGTTACTTACATGCCTAAATTTCGGCTTATTTTTCCATGACTACGAACATCATTTTCTCAACCATTTCGGCCCATATGTGTATGTAAGCTGCACCATCTTTTTAATCAAGGAAAAGAGAATTACTTTTGAGGCGGAGTTGGGTTGGGAGTTGGGACTCGATAGCCTAGCCGTGGTGGCCCTGTCTGAATTCTGAAAACTGCAATAGTTGGGATCAAATCATCAAAGTCCAGAGAGGTGATAGAGTGGAGGACTACTTGAGGATATAGATGAATTGCTAGTGTACACACTCTGAATTGTTCAGAGGTAGTTATTACCTGGACCATACGCTAACCGCTAATCATTCTTCAGTTGTGATATGGTTCATGATTAGATGCGAGCCTAATGATTACCTCTAGATTCAGAGGACTCAGATGGCGACCACTTGACCGCTAGAGCAAATTATTGTTACTAGGTGTTTTCTGCGTTTGCTTGTTACTTATTATTTACGACAACACCAACAACGATAGGCAATCATGCAATTTCCTCAAAGAAAAAAAATGTAATGTTCTAAAAGATGTTAAAACTCTGCACTTGATCTAAGCAAGAAATGCAGTACATCTTCTTTTTGAAAAATACTAAATGAGAATATATATATATTATCACCTTTCAAGTATATACCTTGTAGTCTGTACCAGTTAAACTAGACTAGTTTATGCAGCAAGACAGCCAAAATCAAAGCTCCAGTCTTATCGGGTGGTACTATGATCTTGGAGGAGGAAGTAAGTGTTATAATCCGTGGATTGTTAATTGGACAAAATCATGCTGATAAACTGTTGCATGCACGATCAGATATTCAGATTAACTCTTGAGTGAAGAAATAATATGACTGCTGACATTTCAAGTGATTGAACTAGCATTCCTTCGCTGATACCTATGACGAGGTGAGATGAAGACTTCAAGTCATGTTTCTGCAACACCCAAACTAGATAACTAGCTGGGGCACCCAAACATCTGCACTCGGACACACGAGCATAGATCTTTTTGGTCCTGCAGCCTAAAAAAAAGATCTTTTTGTCCTGTGAACACAAGCTGCCATCATGCCATCTGGTTAGCTTCAGCAGTAAAATATCACAAGCAAGGCCTGATAAGCATAAGAAATTCAAGTGGCGTGCATGTGAGCGAGCGCAGCTCACAACTGTTGTACAAGCTACAAACCGTCGGATGAACTAACCTACAAAGATATCTCTGCTTGCCTCTTCCGAAACATACGCTGCACTGATGCAAGACTCCCTCCCTAAAGTAACATCGAAACTGATCGGCAATTGAGCCCTTCGTTTTGGAGTACAGGGATATTTTGTTTGAAGCTTGTCCTACAAAAGTTAGGAACTGCTTAGATTCTTTTGGAAAAGCGAACTGCTTATTTGCTTGCCAAGTGGCAAAGAGATACCGAGTTCAGCCACTTTGTTTATTTTTAATCCAGTATTAAGTTAACTGATACCTGTTTGTGCGATTGTTTCATTCTAAGTTTTGTGGATTAAGTTAACTGATACCTGTTTGTGCGATTGTTTCATTCTAAGTTTTGCTCAGCTTTCATGAGCATCAGTTCCTCAAACCATTTAGACCCATTTGTATCTAAGCTTGTACTATCTTTGTTTACCAAAGTATTGTACTGGGGTTATGATCACCGAGTACTGTTGTAGCAACTCAAGCGACCGAAGTTCTTTCCAGGAAAAAAAACAGCCACCAAAGACCCAAGTTTAAAAAGCAAAAATAAAGCCGGGTCGTCTCCAACGGAAAGCCACGTTTACAGCTTGAGCTTACACACGGCGGAGGGGGCCACTTGTGGTTATTAAACGCGATTCCCCCTTTCCCCGCGGTTTCACACCTCGCGCGCCTACGCCAAAGCCCGATACGGCCCGTCCAAACACCCAACGCACGCCAGCGCGGCGACGTGGTCGGCCTGCCCACGGGCCCGTCACCCACGACCCGATCGCGGCCATCCACGTGTTCCCCGGGCGGGCATCTGCCGCGCGGCTCCCTTCGCCGCCGCCCGCCCGCCGCGCCTATAACTACGCCACCGCGGGCGCGCCCTCGCAAGCGATCCGGCCATTCCCATCGCGTCTTCCAAAGCACCCAATCTTCTCGCCTCTGTTTCGAGACGAAATCCTCTGCTGACTAAGTTCGAGCGCGCGAGGATTCGGCGTTCCGGCGGCCGGGCTTCCCGTGACCGGGCAGAAAGAGATGGGGAACTGTCTCGAGAGGCCTCGTCGCGGCGGCGGCGGCAGCGGCGCCAAGCATTATGCCAAGACGAACCCCGTGTGGGTGGAGGAGGAGGTGGGCAGGAAGGAGGAGGAGGCAGAGGCGCCGCGCAAGGCCAAGGGCGAGAGCGCCCCGGCGCCGACGGAGGTGAAGATCAGGATCACGAGGAAGCAGCTGGAGGAGCTGCTGCGGCGCGTCGAGGGCGGCAAGGAGAACGGCGGCGACGGCGTGCCGGTCCGGGACGCCATCTCGGAGCTCCTGTACGTGGCCAGCACCAGCTCCAACTTCCGGCACAGGGAGGAGGACGGGCAGTGGCGGCCGTCGCTGCAGAGCATACCCGAGTGAGATTCAATCCATGCTACTTGTTGCTGCATCTACAACAATACCCCAGCATGGTGTCGTGTCTTTGCCTCCTATACTCCTGTTGCATATTGCCTTAATGCTATCAATTTATCATAGCATGTAGCCCTGCAGTATATAGCATAGTATTCACTGGGTGTACATTTGTTTAGGCCTTGGATGATCAAGAGATATGAGCTTGGGATAGGCTATATGTAGAGAGTAAATTAAATCTTGTGCTTAGTTGAGTAGTGTATGTGAATTGAGCAACTAGTAGCTAGGATGGCCTCTTCCAATGCTTGCTGTATCATTTTGGACAATTGGGTTGTACTATTGTGTACAGACTAGTATACTATTATTATTCAGTTTGCTACTATATATGTCAGCTCTCTTGACTCCTTCCAGTTCTCGAGTAAGCAACTGTTTTGACCGGTGGAGGATTTTTTTTTTAATGAAATCGTTCCGTATAAATTCTTGTGTTCCATACGAACAAACTATGTGTTATTTATCTATTTCTCTAGAAAGATATGGAGACAGTAGCCAAATCCAATGATGACGCAGGAAGGCGAAGTAGGAGTATGGCATGCAGTAGAATCCTTGCTGTCACGCTGTGCCTCTCTCTCCTCTCCTCTGTTTATATTGTCTTAGGCATGTAGCACTTTGTAAAGCAAGTGGGGGACGTGGCTGCCCCAGCAGCTGCGGTTGTGGAGGTGAGAGTGGTTGAGATGGTGAACCTCCACTCCTCGGCTACTCATATTTGGACGTGTTTGATTAATCCATCGTGCTTCGCCTGCAGATTGCTGAGTACGGAGTATGTTCTCAATTTTCTCCCTTTTGGCCTTTTTATCATTTGACACCTTTTCTATTCTTTCTGTTTCACCTTTTTTGCTTGGAGAGATTTTCTGTCGAGTTCTTGCCAGCATGTTCAATTGCTTCTGCAAGTATTACTTACACTACATCATTAAAACTTATTGCTTTATAAAAGACAAAACTGCATTGACCACCATCATGAGCTTTGTAAAAGGTGCCTAACTACTTAAATTGAGTATGAAAATATGTCCTTTAAGATGAGGTTTACTTTTGTTTTCCAACTAAGCTTCTGATCCACCCACTGCTTGAATTATTCAGATATATAATTGAATCTCGGAAACGTGTTGACTTTAAAACAGGTCAATGGTTCTCGATTTTTTTTTTTAAAAAAAGCACAAATTTAGATCCAATAGTAGGCTTGACAGTTGGGAAAATGAGACATTTTCATAAGTGGCAGCTGTAAACAATTGAATCAACAGTTCATTAGTGTGATCAGATGGATAAGACAGTTATATTGCACAAAGGCTTCATCGATCTTCCAAATTGATCATTCAGTTATAGATACAAATTTGACGTGCAGATGCAAAACTTTTCAGATTCAGAAGACATTGCACCTGCAGAACCAAAGGGAAACGCTTTCCTTTTGTCTCTAGCAAAGTCGGAAGTATTTCGACTACTGCAGAAGACGCCAGTAGTCTGCTCCGCAGTAAAGCCCTTTTGCTTTCTGAATTTAAGGCCCGCTTCTGTAACCTTGATTCGTTGAATGGCTCCACGAGTATGAATATATGACACCAGAAAAATATACACTGCAGAATTCTTATGTACCGTTGACTCCAGAATTGAATTACCAATATCTCGCTTCGGTCCAAAATTCCACCCATGAACGGAGACCGGACTTGGCAGCTGGGATGGGATCGTCCTAATTGAACTTCAGTAGCTAGTATTGCATAGAAGCGTTCTAGAATCGGATATGATTGTGACGCATCGAAATTGACAAGTTCTTCTGGTCGATGGTGTATTAGTATGGTACTAGTAGTTTGTTTAGCCGGTGATCCTGATCAAAGATCATTATATAAATCTCTATAACCACTGTCATATCAGACGACCTCACACAGTTCACTTGGTCGAAGGTCATTGCAAAATTTAACATTTCCCTCCAAGACTAGGTAGTAGTTATACAAATCATTTCATGTTTATTACAGATCAACCTGTTAGTCCGTTTAACCTTCTTATTAATGGAAAAAAATAATACGATGACATGGTGTGTTGGTTTCGATTTGCCCAATCCCAAATGAATCGCCCTTTCCTGGAAGTAGCTGTTTGTCTTTCATGCGTGCCTGCCTGCGTAGCCGAGTGCCTTTTTCTTAAAAAAAAACAGACAGAGAGAGGTCGGTGTCCGTGACACTTTGCACCAAGTGGCAGTGACCAATCAACAATAGAGTATCACGGTGGCGCCTTTGGACGTCGCAAGAAGGCGTCGATGTGTGGCATGCTTCCTCCCGGCGTGAGGTCCTCAAGGTGAAAGCCGTGCTCCAGTAGGAGCGGCGATGACGACGTCGTCGTTTCTCTCGTTGGAGACATCGCTTCGGAGGACCTCTTGACGGCGGTGTTCGGTTTCTGCCTTTTTTTAAGTGGCCATGAGTTGGTTGGTGGCAGCATGGACAGCTTGATGGTGGTTAATGGTTTGCTACTCGTGAGTCGGCTTCGCAGCTTGCAGCGGATTGCGGCGGCTAGCTCTTGCATGGCAAGGTTAGTCCGGCGCAGAACAACGTCGTGAGACGACGCAAGCAGCTACGACGGTGCGACGGCTACACGACTTGCAGCGGTTCGTGGCGACCAACTCGGCACAGCCGTGGTTGGTTAGGTGCGGAACATCGTCGGACACGACGACGCTTATGGTGACTTTACTGTCCTTAGCTTCGTTTGGCAGTCAATGCTGCACCTTTGGTGGTGATGGTGGACGGTGGTGGTGGTGCTACGGCGGTTTCCTTGGTGCTGAGTGTTGAGGAGCTGACGCAGAGAGACGACGGTTTTGCAGCTCGTGTCGATGTCCCAATCCGACCGGGCATAGTGTCCTTTCTGTTTGAGTTGAGTTGAGCTCGGTTCGTGTTGATGTCCCGATCCAACCGACCGAGGTGTTTAGTCGAGTTGAGCTGAGTTGAGAGCGAGAGCATATTGCGGTACGCGTTGATGACCCAATCCAACCGGCCGGTGTTGTGAGTTGTTTTTTTTCTTTTTTTTGGTTTGATCCGCCCAGTCTGAGTTTCATCCTCTTTTTAATATAATCGACAGCTCTTCTGCCTGGTTCGTTTAAAAAAACAATATAGTTCATGTTAATGACCCAGTGATGATGTTACTGCAACTGAAAGTCGGACTCGTCTAGGCGTTTCATGCGTACGTAGCAGTTACACATAGTTGACACGATCGATATAATGTGAGGACTCGCGCGGCAATGCAAGACTTGGTGGGCAAACGGCACCACCGCAGGTCCGCGCAGCTGTGTGGTCAAAATTCCAAAACTTTGTAAATCCATCCAGAGTTCTGGGCTAACTCGCTGTCTTCTACGGAGTAGACTACTAGTATTATGATGGGAGAAGGCTGACGGCCCAAATTAAGAGCTTTCTATTGCCTGTGTGACTGTGTGCCTCCCACAGTTTTTTTCTTCTTCTTTTGCGTGTGGTCTTGAAATCCACACGAAACCACACCTCAGTTCCAGTGACAGAAGAAAATCAACCATGCGGAGGTCGCGTGCGACCAGCGAGCGTGGTAGACGGCGGCACGCACCACCTGATTGCCCGCCAGGTCGGGACGGGTGAGCACAGCCGCAGCCGTCGTCGTTTTGTCGCTTCGGCTCCAGAACGAGCGGTAAATTTCACTGATCGCGGCAAAGTGTCCGGTCGGGCGCATCCTTTGTCTCGTTGCAGCATGTAGCTATACGCAGAATTGGATTGCATACTTGCTGTGAGCAAGCACAAGACGGCGAAGCAGAGCTCAGGCTACTAATCTGCTACTGCAGTCTTCGCCAAGTCTCACCTCATCCTCTTGGAAGATAATAAGCCCCTTGTTTGATTTTTTTTTAGATAATGGAACAATTGTTCCTGCCTCTACACCATCAAGAATGATGTGCACAGCAGTTCATTACAAAAAGAAGGGGAGCACTTAGGCTCACAAATCACTCCATAGAGTGGACAGGAAGATACAGAAGATGTTTCGAATCAAAACAAGACAGCTAGGCCGTAATTCTATTGGAGAACTTCCAACCGAAATTAGTAAACACTTGCATGACCACTGTTTCTAAGATACTGCAGGCGTGCTTCAAGCTTGATCTTGCTTCTTCATCTTTAAGCAGCAGCGACCATGTGCGGGCCCAATATGTAGCTCTGAAAATTACCTGCATTGTAGTGTTAGCTTTAGAACGATGGAAAACCATATCATTTCTATTCAACCAAATTGCCCAACATACAGCTATCAAACCCACATAAACTTGATCTCTAAGCGCTGGCCGGATGCCATTTAGCCAAGAACCAAACATGTTTGAAATGCTAGATGGGGGTTGAATGCCAAAAGCGATATGTATTGTATTCCAAATCAGCCGAGTAAAGCGACATTGTATGAAAAGGTGTTCTATAGTCTCTAATGAACTACAAGAACAGCAACTCAAGTTTCCTTTCCACTTCCTTTTGGCCAAGTTATCTTTAGTGAGGGAAACTCCGTTTTTGATGTACCATAGAAAGATTTTGATCTTGAGAGGTATTTTGAGTTTCCTGGTTTGATACGGGATCATGATGAATTAAGCAGATCCTGGGCTTTCTTTCAAAATCGGACCATTTTTCTTCTAAAGAATGTAAGAAAGTTATGTTCCCAGGTGTAAGTTTGATTAAGCTCCCGGGTTATGTGGTACGATATGCCTCCTAGGGCATTGAGATTTGAGAATATACAGCCATACATCTAGTCAATTATATAAGTGCTCGATCAAGCCCTATTGAACAGGGCTTAGAGCAAGTATTATAGGGTCTGTTTGGATTGAGGGGTAAATATTTGCTCCAAGTCAAATGTTTTGCCCCTTCTATTTGCCCCTAAAAATTTTGCTCTAGACATGTTTGGATTGAGAGGTAAATATTTGACTCTAAAACAAAAAAATACACACATCAGTACCACCCAGCCTCTGCAATCTCCATGAGCTCCAGCGGTCCAGCCACTTCATCGCTCGAATCGAGGACTTCCAGATGCGGGAGTCGGGCGGAAGAGTCCCCGACGGCAGCGGCGTAGGATTCGGTTCCTACTCCGACGCAGACCATGCCCCTGCTCCGCTTGTACACAGGGCCGTGGGAGCTCCACCGCGGGGCCGCCGCTGGCGTACGGGAGCTCTGCAGCGGGGGGCGCCGCCGTCTTGCGTTGGAGCTCTGCCACGGGGGGCGCCACCGGCACGCGTGGGAGCTCCGCGGCGTGGGCCGCCGGCGTACGCGCAAGCTCCGCCGCCCGGCGTGGGAGCTGCGCCTATCCCCTCCTCCGACCCATCGCTCTCTCGGACCTCGGTCTCCAACGCGCTGCCGCGCCCGTGGACGCCGCAACGGGCCACGCGCTAACATTCGAGGACCTCCGCTCCGGCGTGCTCCCCACGGCCGCGCCGCTATCCTCTCGCGCGGGTGTCCACAGCGGCGACGTGGTGCTCCTCCTCGCGCCCAACTGCGTGCTCTTCCCGGTCGGCTTCCCTGCCGTCACCGTGCTCGGCGCCGTCGCCCGAACGCCGTCTCCACCACGGCCAAGCCGCTCTGCACCCCGCGCGAGATTGCCAAGCGGGTCACCGACGCCGGCGTAGAGCTCATCGTCACAGTCTGCGACGTCCTGCCGAAAATCGTCGGGGCGAAGACGCGGCGGCGGCGTGGGGGGGATACGCGACGGCGACGCGGGGAGAGGGCGCGACGGTGGCGCGGGGAGGAGACGGCAGCGGCGGCACAGCGGCGGCGCGGGTGCGATGTGGGGTGCGAGGAGGGGAACCGGGGGAAGAGGGAGAGATTAGTTCTTGTGGGCTCCACCAAATATTTGCCCCAATTTGACACTCTTTAGGGGCAAATGAAATTTGGAGGGGCAAAACATTTGCCCCACCTATTTACCCTACATATTTGACACCCTTGAGGTAAATTGGGGCAAATTTGCTCCATTTACCCCATTTACCTCTCCATCCAAACAGGGCCATAGTCCTACATCAGCAAGCTAATGGTAGGACATGTCAGCAATATATGATGTGGAAGAGAGAGAAAATAGGAGAGAGAAGAGAGCATCCGTCTCACGAGTCGACGACAGAAAGCGGGCGCAATGCCTTGTTTTTGTCAGAGTGCCACCGCTGTCCACTCCTATTGTTCCACGATTGCAACTGTGCTGCACATAGCATTGATGGCTTGTGGGGCCGGTGAGCACCCACTCAGCTCTCTCGTGTGAGCTGGCCTGCCATGCGCCCGCTAGCCGGCGACTTTATAAACCCTGCTCTTATGGGGAGGATAGGTGGGGTCACGGGTGTAAGAGTAGTCGACAACTGGACACGCGCATGCGTGCATACACAGGCTATATAGCCATGTACAGAGTTGCACTTGCAGCAGCGTGCGTGGAGCCGTGCCGTGGACTGGCTGTGGCTGGCATACAGCCATACAGGGGACGGACCTTCTTCAACATTTTTTCTCCGGAGTTTTTTTAGGACATTTATCTCTGGAGTTAAAAACATTTTATCTCTGGGAAAGGAGGGGCCGGTCGGCCGGAGCCCAGCATGGCCTTAACGTGGCTCCGCCACGGCCCACGGACCACTGGCCTGCTGTGCTGGGACGAGCCGGGTGGTTGGGAGCTTGGGAGTTGTCACAGTTGTAGAACACAAACACTGTTCGGAAGTTAGATGGAGCAATCATTTCTCGCCCTAGCTAGCATGCGCGTTTCATTTCAGATTTCATATACCTCGCCGTATCCTCTCTCGTGTGTGTGCGGTGCCGCGTGACCGTCTGGTTTGATCGCACCGTTGTTTTTTTTTTTCCATGCACCGTATGAAAACCAACTACACAAATCACTACTAGAGAAACGACCTTTGGTCCCTGATACGTTAGTACCGGTTGTGTTATAACCGGTACTAAATGCTGAATTTAGTACCGGTTTGTAAGCACAGTACTTCGTGGAGCACATTAGTACCGGTTGGTAACACCAACCGGTACTAACGTGCGCCTCGGGGGTCGGGCCGCAACGGCTAGAGGCACGTTAGTACCGGCTGGTGTTACCAGCCGGTACTAACGTGCTTCGACTTGGGGGCTCCGCAAGCCGCTGCACGTTAGTACCGGTTGGTAACACCAACCGGTACTAACTGCCTACGTTTAGTACCGGCTGGTGTTACCAGCCGGTACTAACGTGCTGGGTATAATACCGCGGCAGGCTTCTTCCTCCCCGAGCCCGAGCTCATTTCTGCAGAGAGCTTGGTCTCTCACTCATGGCGCCATAGAGGGGGGAGTTTTTGCCCAAGTTTTCCATAATTTGTGGATTTCTCCTATATAAGTGCGTCAAAAGGTTAGCAACTTCATTCTCTGTTAATTGACGGTACTTGTGCTTATTTTTATGCTCTATACTTAGAGAAATTTGAAAAATTGTGAATGAGAAGGATTTTGGTATTTGTAGAATGATTTGAGCTAAATAGAATCATGACCTTAATTAGATGGTAGCTTTTAGTAGTGAGTTCATACCCTAGATACCTAGATAATGAGCATGTTTTTTGTGACAATATTCCGTATCTTTTTAACTATATTTAATGTTATGTAATGGATTTTTTTAAAAATTTGATTATATATATGTAATGTTGTTTAATAGATTTTTCCAACTTTTTAATTATTACTAATACCTTTTTAACTAATAATTAATGAAATGTTGCAATATTAGTAATGTTGTTAGGTATTTTCTCAATGTTACTAATAATTAATAAAATGTTGCAATTAATGGATACATTTATTTTATAAATATTTTTTATGGTAGGATTCAAAATGGACCGTCAATGGATGTACGGCGGTAGGAACACCATGGCCTGGATTGTTGGCCTAGACGTTTTTCTCAATGTGGCTGAAGCAACCAGGTCCACGAATGGTCTCATGTGTTGTCCATGCCGTATTTGCCGCAATGTGAAACAGGTCATGAAAAGGGATACTCTACACGTTCACCTAACTGAAAACGGTTTCATGGATAGCTATAATGTTTGGACGAAGCATGGTGAACTTGGTGTTTTGATGGGAGACGATGAAGAAGACGACGATAACAACATCCCAGACTTTGCATACTTACATGAAGCCGGTGCCTTTGACGAGGCTGATGACCCAATGGAAGGGGTTGATGCAAATGTCGTAGAGGAGGAGGAGGAGGCACCTGATGAGTTTGGTCAGGTCTTGCTTGATGCACAGAAAGACAGTGAAACTGCGAGAGAGTCAAAAAAGTTCGAAAAGATGTTGGAGGATCACAAAACAAAACTATACCCAGGGTGCAAGCCGGAACTGAAAAAACTGGGTAGCACGCTGGATATGCTAAAATGGAAAGCAACCAATGGTGTCAGCGACAAAGGATTCGGTGAGCTACTACAAATCGTAAAAAACATGCTTCCTGAGGCTAATGTGCTGCCGTCGACCACGTACCAAGCCAAAAAGATTGTGTGCCCTCTTGGATTGGAGGTACAGAAGATACACGCATGTCCTAATGATTGTATCCTGTATCGCGGCGCTGAATATGAGAATTTACAAGCTTGTCCTGTTTGTGGTGCGTTGCGGTACAAGATCAGGCGAGACGATCCTGGTGAAGTTGACGGGCAGCCAGCGAAGAAGAAAATTCCTGGAAAGGTGATGTGGTATTTTCCTGTGATTCCACGATTGAAGCGTTTGTTCAGAAGTAAGGAGAATGCAAAGTTGATGCGGTGGCACAAAGAAGATCGTAAGCGAGATGAGATGATGAAACATCTTGCAGATGGGTCCCAGTGGAGGAACATTGAGAGAGAATTTCCACAATTTGATCAAGATGTAAGGAACATACGGTTTGGTTTAAGTACAGACGGAATGAATCCATTCGGCGATATGAGTAGCTGTCATAGTACTTGGCCAGTTACCCTATGTATATTTAATCTTCCTCCTTGGTTGTGCATGAAGCGAAAGTTCATCATGATGCCGGCTCTCATCGCAGGTCCAAAACAACCTGGAAATGACATCGACGTGTTCCTAAGACCTTTGATCGATGAGCTTTTACTGTTGTGGAAGGACGAAGGTGTAAGTGTGTGGGATGAGTACAAACAGGAAACATTCATCCTCCGAGCATTACTTTTTGTGACCATCAATGATTGGCCTGCACTTGGAAACCTTTCGGGACAGTCAAACAAGGGATACTCGGCCTGCACCAACTGTTATGATGAAACAGACTGCATTTATTTGAAGCACTGTCGAAAGTGCGTGTATATGGGCCATCGTCGGTTTTTACCACCGAAGCACCCTTTAAGACATGAAGGAAAACATTTTAGAGGCGAGTCTGATAATCGATCTAAGCCTTTGTTCCGCAACGGAAAGCGTGTGTTTTCGATGGTAAAAGATGTGCAGGTAGTATTTGGAAAGGGCCCTGGTAGCCAAGCCGTTCCAAATGACGAGGACGGACATGCACCCATGTGGAAGAAAAAGAGTATATTATGGGAGCTACCTTATTGGGAAATGCTTGAGGTCCGCAATGCAATTGATGTGATGCACCTGATGAAGAATCTTTGTGTGAACTTGCTAGGATTCATGGGTATTTATGGAAAAGGGAAAGATACAGTGGAAGCAAGACGTGACCTTAAAGCGTTGGAACAACGAAAAGACCTACATCCTAAAAAGAAGGGAAAAGACCAGCGATACTTAAGGCCTGCCAGCTACACTCTCAGCAAACAGGAGAAGGAAAGCATGTTTGATTGCCTGAACAGTATCAAGGTGCCCACTGGATATTCCTCAAATATAAAAGGAATAATAAAAATGAAGGAAAAGAAATTCACGAACTTGAAGTCTCATGACTGCCATGTCCTGATGACACAATTACTTCCAGTTATCTTGAGGGGTATTCTACCAGAGAATGTAAGGTTGGCAATCGTGAAGCTGTGTGCGTTTCTCAATGAAATTTCACAAAAGGTGATTAATCCAAGTCATTTAATAAGGCTACAGCAAGACGTGGTCCAATGCCTTGTAAGCTTCGAGATGATATTCCCACCTTCATTCTTTAATATTATGACACATCTCCTGGTTCACCTAGTTAAAGAGATAACTATTCTGGGGCCAGTATTCCTACACAATATGTTCCCTTTCGAGAGGTACATGGCAGTCCTAAAGAAGTATGTTCGCAACCGTTCTCGACCAGAAGGATGCATCGCTAAAGGCTATGGAACGGAGGAGGTCATTGAATTTTGTGTAGACTTTATTGAGGATCTTGATCCGGTTGGACTCCCCGTGTCACACCATGAGGGACGACTCTGCGGAAAGGGAACACTTGGGAGAAAAGCTATAATGGACCTCTCTCAAATTGAAATTTGCCAAGCAAACTACACGGTTCTACAAAGTTCGACCTTGGTGGCTCCATATATAGAGGAGCATAAGGATATTATACGATCCGAAAACCCAAACAAGAGTGAAAAATGGATTACCCGTCATCACATAGTGACTTTCAGAGATTGGTTGAGACGAAAATTCATCGGTGATGGCACGATTGATCAAGAACTTCAATGGCTGGCTAGGGGACCATCAATCACAATCTTGCAATACCAAGGCTACGAGATAAATGGGTATACATTCTACACAAGATCTCAAGACCAGAAGAGCACTAACCAAAATAGTGGTGTCCGTATAGATGCAATAGGAAATGATGGTATAAAGGACATCTACTATGGCGTCATAGAGGAGATATGGGAACTTGACTATGGACCTATAAAAGTTGCCCTGTTCCGCTGCCAATGGGTGAGCCGCGCCGATGTAACGATAGACAGATATAGGATGACAACGGTGGACCTAAAAAAGGTTGGATATAAGGAGGAACCATTTGTCCTAGCCAAAGATGTGACCCAAGTGTTCTACGTGAAAGACATGGCAAGCAAGCCCAAGAAGAAAAAAATTAAACCCAAGAAGAGAAAACAAAAGAAGCAGATGGAAGAGGAGCAGACAGAAAATGAGCAGACGGTAAAGAAGCCAGAAGATAATGAGCCTAAACGTCACATAGTTCTTCCAGGAAAAAGAAAAATAGTTGGAGTTGAAGACATTACGGACAAATCAGAAGATTATGATCAGTTAGATGACCGTCCTCCATTCTCAGTTGATGTTGATCCCAGCATTCTGTTATCCAAAGAAGACGCTCCGTACTTACGGCGCGATCACAACCAGGGGACATTCGTCAGAAGGAAGATTAATTTTGTTTCAGCGGAAGATGATGAAGATGAAGATTAATGGCCTCAATTATTTATTTTCTATTAAATGATGTAATGTAATGTGTGTAATGTAATGAGTGTCGTTTTGCATTGTGCAATTTGACGTAATTATCTCAATGTGTGTTCTGTCGATATAATTAACTCATTATGTGTGTGACATTACTATGGACTTATGTAATTTAATTTTATTTTTTCTTTTTTTTATGAAAAGTGTTGATTATTGAAATTTGACGTTAATTAAATAACTAATTTTCGATTTGAAGAAACAGTTATATGAGATTTGGAAGTTATTATTTATAAATATTTTTGCATGCAAAAAATAATTACCTCTTCGTATTTTACAGATTTACTATATGTATGTGAGATATTTAATGAGATATTTTATAAATTACAATAAGTGTGTATTTTCAAATTTGAAATTAAACATGTAATCATCAATGTGATACTACATAATAAGTAATTTGAAAGTGTACGCAGTGCCTTTACGATTTATAATAAGTGTTAAACGAGAATAAAAGTAATATATACAAACAGAAAAGAAAAATAAGAGAAAAATTATACCATTTACAGGGGAGGCATGTTAGTACCGGTTTGTGTTACAAACCGGTACTAACCTGCCACCCCAGGCACGTTAGTACCGGTTTGTAACACGGCCCGGTACTAACGTGCCTCACGTTTTCGCTTCCCGCCAGGGGAGGCACGTTAGTACCGGGCCGTGTTAGAAACCGGTACTAACGTGCCTGGGGTGGCAGGTTAGTACCGGTTTGTAACACAAACCGGTACTAACCTGCCTGGGGTATAAAACCCCAGTCTTCTTCCTCCTCCGGACTTAACCGTTTTTACCTCTCCACTTCCGCCGCGCCGCCGTCGTCCGCGCACGCCGCCGCCGTCCCGCGCCTCCCCGTCGTCTCGCCGCCGCGCCGCCGTCGTCCGCGCGCGCCGCCGCCGTCCCGCGCCTCCCCGTCGTCTCGCCGCCGCGCCGCCGTCGTCCGCGCGCGCCGCCGCCGTCCCCCGGCCCCGCGTGCCGGCCGCGCCGCCATCCCCCGCCGCCGCCATCCCCCGCGCGCCGCCGTCGACCTCGACCACGCCGGCGCCACGCCGCCGCCCGCCCGCACCGCTGCCCCGACGGTGCCGCCGCCACCTCGCCCACGACGCCGCCGCCTCGCCCCCGACGCCGCCGCCCCTGCGTGTGTACGTGATGTGCTGACGTCAGCACCCAGGGTGCTGACGTCAGCACATTTTTTTTTTAAATTGCTTTAGAAATATATCATATTTGTTAGAAAAAATTTAGATGTGTTAGAAAAATTTCATATGTATTACAAAAAATTCATATGTGTTAGAAAAAATTCATATGTGTTAGAAAAAATTCATATTTGTTAGAAAAATTTAATATGTGTTAGAAAAAATTCATATGTGTTAGAAACAATTCATATTTGTTAGAAAAAATTCATATTTGTTAGAAAAATTTTAGATGTGTTAGAAAAATTTCATATGTATTACAAAATTTTCATATGTGTTAGAAAAAATTCATATGTGTTAGAAAAAATTCATATTTGTTAGAAAAATTTTAGATGTGTTAGAAAAATTTCATATGTATTACAAAATTTTCATATGTGTTAGAAAAAATTCATATGTGTTAGAAAAAATTCATATTTGTTAGAAATATTGTAGATGTGTTAGAAAAATTCATATGTGTTTGAAAAAATTCATATGTGTTAGAAAAAATTCATATGTGTTAGAAAAAATTCATATTTGTTAGAAATATTGTAGATGTGTTAGAAAAATTTCATATGTGTTAGAAAAAATTCATATGTGTTAGAAAAAATTCATATGTGTTAGAAAAAATTCATATTTGTTAGAAAAATTTCATATGTGTTAGAAAAAATTCATATGTGTTAGAAAAAATTCATATTTGTTAGAAAAATTTCATATGTGTTAGAAATATTGTAGATGTGTTAGAAAAATTTCATATGTGTTAGAAAAAATTCATATTTGTTAGAAAAATTTCATATGTGTTAGAAAAAATTCATATGTGTTACAAAAAATTCATATTTGTTAGAAAAATTTCATATGTGTTAGAAATATTGTAGATGTGTTAGAAAAATTCATATGTGTTAGAAAAAATTCATATGTGTTAGAAAAAATTCATATGTGTTACAAAAAATTCATATTTGTTAGAAAAATTTCATATGTGTTAGAAATATTGTAGATGTGTTAGAAAAATTCATATGTGTTACAAAAATTTCATAACTTACTCCTATCATATACTAGGATAAATGACGAGACGTAGCGAGGATGAGGAGTTGCTTCATAATATGATTCGAGACGGTACAGACCCTGTAGAGTTTGACGGCAGTCAATTTCTTGATTTATCTGGACAAGGAGGGAATGGAGATGATGAGGAAGATGATGATGGAGACGACCAAGAACAAGAAACTGGTCTTGACGAACACAATGAGACCGAGGTATACATAAGGATTTTGATCGGGCATCTGGATTAATTTTGTATTAATTATTTTTGTATTAAATAATAGTTTAATTATTTTCAGGCATCTGGATCGAAGCCTCCAAAACGGAAGCGAGGCTGCAAGAGAAAGATGACCGGGCATACCCTGGTCACAGCAGTTACAGATGATGGTGAACCAACGGAACCGCCTGGGATTAAGACTTCTTATGTGAATCAATGTGGATATCTTGTTAGGGAAAACATCCCCATCAAGTACGAGCTTTGGAGGATATCGAAAAACAGCGATCCAAATGTTCAAGTTCGACAAATAGTCCCGGAGTCAGAGAAGGAAATGTTATGGAAACAGGTGACTACACACTTCACATTTCCGGCAGACAAATTAGACAAAGTCAAGAATTGGACGATGAGTAAGATGGCTAACCAGTTTCAGTCATTTAAGAAGAAGTTGAAAGCCAATTTCGTCAAGAAGAATCTCACACCAGATTTTGAGAAGGTGTACCAGAACCAAAGGCCGTTTTGGGATGAATTCGTAGAGAATCAGTTGTCGGCCGACTACCTGAAGCGAGTTAAAACTAACACAGAAAATGCCTCGAAGAAAAGTCAGTTCCACCATCTAGGACCAGGAGGTTATGAGAAGGCGATTCCGAAATGGAAGAAGATGGAAGATGAATTGATACAACGAGGAATCATACCGCAGACACTCTCGTGGCCGTTACGAGTGAGGTGGTACTTCTATGCTCATGGAGGCAGACTAAACATGGAAAATGGTGCGTTTATCACTAGCGATGCCATAGCCGAAGCGATCGACAGGCTAGACGAAGCAATGAAGAAAAAGGAAGATGGATCTTTCAAGCCTGATCGAGAGAAGGACGAGCTGACTTACGCTCTTGGCAATCCGGAACACACTGGTCGGACTCGAGGCATGGGCGTCGTACCATGGAAACGTGGCTTCAGTCAGGATATACAGACGTACCGAAGCCGTTCCAGAAGCAAGAAAGCCATCCAAGAAGAATTGCGTGAGCTCCATGACAGGCTGGCTCAGGTTGAAACTAGAACAGCCCAAGAAATAAATGAACGAGTAGATCAGCGCCTGGCAGAAGTCCTAAGCCAACACCAGGGACAACCTAGTGCTCCTGCAGGCGGCGAGAATTTGGAGATCAGCCCCGCATCTCAGCGTCGTAGCAGCATTGCTTCCACCAAGGCCGCTGAAAGATATCCCGTAGATGACATCACTACGAGGACGGACTGTGAGCTTCTTTATCTTGTCGGGAAGAAGATGAAGGTATGTGCTGAAGGTGTTGCTGAAGTACCGGTCCCGGGCGAGAAACTTCACAACGTGCCTATTCCCGAAGGGTACGCTAGAGTTTTGGTTGACCGAGTGGCTGGTGTTTGGGCTGAAGACCTTGCGATCCCGATCCCTACAGGTGACGGTGGAGAGGAACTGCGAGATGGGTTGCATACATGGATTGCTTGGCCTAAGGAAGACATCAGATTGAAGCCAGGAACAACAGATTCAGCTGCAGCATCGGCTACGAGGGACCCCAGCATGGATCCACCATCTCCACATGGTCCCGACAACGACATGGACCCGCCCTCACCAATTGGTACAAGGGGCCCCAGCATGAGTTCACCTCAGCCGAAGAAGAGGTACGCCAAGGCTCCAATGCCGCCGGCTCCTAAGCGGCAGAAGAAGAAGAAAGAGAATCCTCCGCCTCCGCCTCCTAAGCTCGCGTACGAGAAAACAGATGAGGAAACCGATGCGACCGTCAGCCAAGAGGTTGCGGATTTTTTTCAGAAGGTTAAGGACAAGAGAAAGCCAAAGCCGAAGGAACCGGTTGACCCGACAGCCGTAAGACACTTTATTAAACAGGCCAGACCCGCGGTGAAAGAGACGGCTTCGGACTACGACCGCACAATCATGAAGTCGTACAAGAAAGTCGAAAATAGAAAAAGTGCATCGTCGTCGAAAAGCTCTCAGTCAAAAGGCATTGCACAGCTGGGACAACAATCGAAGCAATCGATTCCTCCGCTTGTTGTGCTATCAGAGGAAGAACAACAATTGGTTGAGATTATGAAGCAAACCAACCTCACCAAAGCTCAACTGCGAGGTGAAGATGATATTCCAATACACGAGGGAGGCAAGAAAAAACCGTTCGAATTGGGGCAATCACTGGTATGGCCTGAGCTGCTAGCACACCTAGGGACCAGAATGTATGAGTTCCACAATTGGTACATGCGAGAATCTGGAAATGGATTGACCATGTTCGCAGCACGGATCAGAAATTCACCCTATCGGCCGCCATGTGATATGTGGATTGATTTCGAAGATATCCATTTTTTATACCATCAAGATGCCCTTTCCAAGTCTCTCATGAGTGCATGGATTCTGTAAGTATTTAATAAAATGTTTATATTGTACCTCTAGTTGTCAATCCTATCTAACTATATGTTATTGTGTATCATGTAGGATGGAGTATCAACATTGCCGGAAGAAGGGATACTATGGCATTGGCTTCTTGGATCCGGATATCTTACACATGGAGAATATTGCAAATTATCCCAATCGAACGACAACAAATATTTTCAATGCCTTGATGGCACAACATACATGTTCATTGATACTTTTTCCGTACCTCTTCGGGTTAGTCGTAGAACATATTTTACTATTTCTATATTCATTCATGTTACGGTTCTAAATGACATCTTTATATGTACAGGTTTCACTGGATCCTCCTTGTACTCGAGATTAATCGAGGCCGGATTACGGTGTTCGACTCATTGAGAAAGCCGATGAAAGACTATCAAAGCCTAGTTGATACTCTTAACAAAGCGTGGAAACGCTTTGTTAAAAACCAAGTTGGAGTATCAGATACGGACGAGCTTCACTGGAGGCTTGACTTTCCGGTACGTTCAAAGTTTCATATTAGTCTTATTTCATTTAGTCAAACATCGAGAGTGTATTACATAACCGATTGTTCATATACGTGTATATATAGTGTATGAGACAGGAACAGGGAAACAACCTGTGTGGGTACTACGTATGCGAATTCATCCACGGATTTGTAGGCCCGAAGATGATGACGGAAAAAGAATTTGACGTACGTAAACTTCCTACCATTTTATTAAATTTTTATTATGCAAATCTGTTTATTAAGACTAACGAAGATTTTTCTTGGCAGGTTATGGTAATGACAGAAGACCTCGTTTGTAACATCCGGAAAATTCTACCAAAACAAATCGCTCGTCAAAAAATTTGTTTCAAATATTTTCCGTTCAGAGCTCGGAAATTTTCCTATCAAATCCGCCGTTCCGGCACAATCCCGTGAAGCCCGGCCACATCTTCTCGATTTCCGTGCGCGTGGGCCCGATCGATCCCGTGCACAGCACCGTAAAAATCTTCCCCTTTTTCCTCTCCTTTTTCCCTTTACTTTTTCTCTTTTCTTTTTCCCTTTTCTTTTCTTTCTTTTTCCCTTTTCTTTTCTTCTCTTTCTTTTTCTTTTCTTTTTCCTCTTTCTTCCTTCTCCTTCCTTCTTCCTTCCCCCTCCTTCTTCCTGCTGCCGCCCGACGCCGCCCCCACCTCCCACTGCCGCCCGTGCGCCGTGCCCCACCATCCCTGCAGCCACAGCGCCGAGCCCCACCGCCCCTGCTCCTCACCAGTGCGCCGCGCCCCCACCTCCTTCGCTGCGCCGCCGCGCCGCACGGCACAGCCGCGCCGGCCAAGCCGCCGTCCCCACCGCTGCCGTGCCGCCCACCGCCTCGGCCCCGCCACAGCGCCGCCCTGTGCCGCGCCGCACGCGTACGGCCGCAAGGCGACGCCGCCGTGCCGTCCCGTCGCGGCACACCATCGCCGCGAACCCCGCCGGCCCCAACTCCATGGCCGCCCGGCCAAGCTTCCGCGCCGCCGCCTATAAAAGCCACCCGCTCGCCCCTCGCTCGTCCACCGGCACCAGCACTGCCTCCCCCACCTTTTGAACCACTCCCCGCTCCGAATCTCGCCGCCGCCGCTGCCAATCACCGCCGCCACCAGAGCAGCCGCCGCCACCCACTGCCGCCGCGTCGACCCGCCTCCCCGCGCTGTCCCTGCCCAAGGTGAGGGTGGGAATGAGATCCCCTCACCCCCCTCTTCCTTTCCCCCTTGTCCCCGGCCGCCGCCGCGCCCCGCAGCGCCGGCGAGCACCGCCGCCGGCCGCCTCCCGTCCCCCCCTCCTCTGTTTCAATTGAAACAGAGAAGAAGAAGGGCGTTTTGCCCATAACCCCCTGGACCTTTCAAAAATTCCTTAAGAACCCTCCCACCATATGGATTCTTCCAGAAAACCCCCTGGCGCCCTTAAACCCTTTCAAAGGGACCCTTAACCCTTTATTTTTAATTACAAGAGGGTCCCTATCCATTTTAAATCCACCCTATCTTTGTACAAAATTACGAATAGGTCCTTACCCAGTTACGATTATTCACAAATAAGCCCTTCCCAGTTATAAATATTTTATTCAAGTCCTTATTCCTTGCCAAACCACCCCTAGCTCCCTAAACCACCCCTAAGACGTTTGTTTGACGCGTCATTTCATGCGCCAAACTTCACCCGTTTCTCCCCAAATTCGACCATGGCCCCTCCACATATATTCCGGCCGAGCTATACAAAAATCTCCCAAAAATAATCTTTCCATGATTTAATTCCTATTTCCCTTTCCCGAGCTCATTTAAAAATCATTTTTCCGTTTTTCTTTTCTTTTCTTTTATTTTAATGTATGCTTGCTTGTGTGTACCGTAGATCACGGAGTGAACGAGGAGCAGCCCCGCGAGGAGTTCGGAGGACCATACCCCGAGCCGGAGTACGCAGGCGAGTACCGCGAGCCGGAGCCCGAGGACCCGTACCGCGAGCAGGCACTTCCGGACGACTTCGAAGACGGCAAGTTCAATCCCGTCCTTTGATGCATATTTATCCTATGTTTTACAAACACAACCCGTTGGCCTATTTATAAAATGCATTGTTTTATTGCAAGACCCGGTTGGATAGCCACCCCTTGATTGCTATGAATATTCCTTGATCACCTAGGTTATCATTAAATATGACTTGCTCTGTTTGGATGATAGCCGTGCTAGATACGCTTAGGATCTGTTACTATTACCGCTATCATATTGCAAATACTCATGTGTTTTAAAATAAAGAATGGTGTGAGTGTTTAAAAAAAAGGGTGGGTTTTGGTGAAAATAAAATAATGATGGAACCGATGGGATGGATGGTGTGTTCTGTGTGAAACACCAAATTGGTGAGCTCGTGCCTGTGTGGCTGAGCGGGATGTGGAGATATCCATCTTGTCAATGTTTTAAGGACCGAGTTGATTGTCATCTAGCCTGGCCCAGTTTAGTGCTACCGCCCTACCGTTGTATGTGGCAACGGCTCAGCATAAATCCCACTAGTTGGTCGGGTAGCCAATGGGTGAGCTGAGAGCAATGGGAGAACAAGGAGCAGGAGTACGATCTATGTGAGTTACGTCCCGGTCATGCCTCGTTGAGAGGACATGGACCCCTTGGTTGCTTCCATGTTGGCTAGTCCGGCTTAGCTAGGTGTGGTAATGGCTTTGACAGGTCCGCGCCGACATTTCGGTGTTCGTGTTGCGGAAACCGTTGGGGTGGGTTAAGTGTACAACCTCTGCAGAGTTAAAATCTATTCGAATAGCCGTATCCACGGTATTGGATGAGTCACGGCTTGGGCCTGAAACTAGTATTGGGAAAAGGGTGGGATCTTTTGGTGTGAGTGTTTTGGAAAGTGTCCGGCAGGTGTGCCGTGAGCTACGGCGGACGGGGAGTCCGGTAGCATAAAATGTGGATCCTTTGTGGAGGATCAACCCACTTGTTGATAAAAATCTGCTTTTACGAAAACCTGTTTAAAATAAACCCTTGCATAAAATCCGGCTTTTACGCAAATTAAACCTTGGCTGTATCCTTGAATTATCCTGTGCATAATCTTTATGTCCCCTCCGTGGACTTGGTTGGACTTGCTGAGTACGTTCGTACTCACCCCATTTTCATTGCAACAGAAGAGGATCCGGACTTTGTCCCTGAGGAGTTCGAGTAGAGGTCGTGTCCGCACCCGACGTTGCCTGTGGTGTGGTTCCTATCAAGATGCTTCCGCTGTTCCTCGTCGAGATAGGGCTAGACCCAGTCATAGTCTATCTCTGGTTATGTATTGTTGTACTTTTAATTTCTGTTATCGTCTGTATCGAGTACCGTGCCCCTTTGAGGTCGCACGATGACTGAACCATCTATGGAATAAATGTGTATCAGCCTCCTGAGACTGATATTTGTATCACATTTAGTCTCTACTTAAGTGGGGACGCTTCAGGTGGTATCAGAGCCGTCGTTGGCTGTAGGACGCGACCATAGGGACCGAAACCCTTAGAAGCCTTTCCTAGCTAAGCCTTCTCCGCACAGACACTGACCTTAAGTCTTTGTCCTGTTCCAGATGGCTGACGACGAATGGAACGAAGGAATCTGCTTTGCAGAACCGGGTCTTCCTAAGTTGATGCTACTCAGCCTGGAGCGCGTCGGAGTTTCAGACGTACCGGAGTACATGTACCGGGAGTATGACTCCAGAGGCACCCTTCGGTGTGACGTAAGGATCTTCGTGGGAAAGAGCACCCTCTACCCCGATGTGGATCCTTGGACCATCGTCACCACGGGCTTTTGCTTCTCGGACACTTACCGAAAGGCCGCCCGTAAAGTCCTACGACGTCTGCGCGTCGTCTACTGGCGTCATCTTCGAGAGAGCCCTATGGGATTTTTCCCACCTACCGGAGGAAGAGGACGCTCATGGATCGAGCAGATGAGAAGACTCGGAAGGGAAGAAGAAGACCTTGAAGACACCGTCACCCACCTATCCACTTATCTTGCCGGCTTAGATCACCTCTACATCGAGCAAGCAGCGCAATTGAAGCACCAGATTCGCAGGGCGGAAAAAGCGGAACATGAGATAGAGGAGCAGCGAAAGGAGACCGCCAGAGCTGAAAGGCGAGCGGAAGGTTACCTAGCTACTCTCCAGGACATCTGGCAGAAGGAAGCGCAAGAGAAGGAACGTCTGGAGGCGTACCGAAGAGAGAAAGGACTGCTAGAGGGTGAGCCCGAAGAAACTCATTTGGATAGGGGTACGCAGACTGAGGATTGGCTATTAGGGCAACTCCTACCCCCAAAGAAACGCCGATGCTGGAGTGAGGAAGATTCTCCGTGAGAGTAGAATGGTGTTAGCTGAGCTAGAGCTTCCCTCTGAATAATGGATGTACCCGACCTAGTTGTCGAGTCAAAATCTTGTACCTTCATGTTGTACTCTAGTTGCTATGAGAAACAAGTTGTTCACCTTATCCTTATTTTCAGATGGCCGAGGAATGATGGACCCATGGAGTTTGCCAGGAAGAGCCGGGTTTTCCCCGCCTTTTGATCAACTCTCTGGAGCGTCTTGGTATCTCTGAATGCCCAAGGTACTACAGCAGGGAGTACGAGCATCTTGGCACTCTCCGCTGTAGGGTGATCCTTTCCGTTGCCAGAAGCACCCGCTACCCTGATATTGAGCCATGGAGGGTGACCGCTACGGGGTTTCGACATCAGGATACCTACCCTTTGGCTATCAGGAAGGCCCTCCGTTACTTGTGCCGGATCTTTGAAGAACACCTCATCTCCACACCGATGAGACTCTTTCCCCCGGCTGTCAGAACTCCAGTCTGGCAGGCCCGCATGAGGAACCTGGAACGCCGCCGCCATCAAGATGACCTGTTGTACCATGTGGTCGCCTATCTCGTATCCTTGGATAGGCTTTTCAATGAGCAAGCTGGGTTTCTAAGGGAACAAATCGGTCGAGCCGAGCAAGCTGAACTCGCAGTGACAATGTACCAAGTCCGGGTGGCTCAAGCCGAAGCAAGAACCGCGGCAGCCATAAGCAGTGAAGCTGTCGCACATGAGAGTCTCAGACAGGCTCAAGACCGGAGTATGCAAGATTGGACCAGAAGCGGGACGCCCGTCCCGGTAGTTGGAGAAGCCCGGATCCTAATTGGGACCCCCATTGCAAGATGGGGAGGACCTGGTGGAGCCACACCAAGCACACCCGGAGGTGCCGGGGAACCAGCAGCACCCGCCGAAGAAGGAGCCCCTGCACAGCCCCAGGAAAATGGGATCCCAGAAGACGATGAACTACTCATTCCCCTGGAAGAACACTCCGCCCCGGAAGAAGGCTCGCCCCGCGAGTAGATTGCACCCAGAGTTGAAGCCGTCGTGGCCCGAAGTTTAGTGTTGCACCCTAGTTGCGTAGGTTGTACCCCAGTTGTGTCGTTGTAACCTCGGTCGTGTAGTTCGTGTTTTGGCCTGTCCAAGTGTTGTACTCCCTTTCCCTTTCAAAGGAATAAAATCGTTTGTGCTTGATGTTTGCTAGACGCTGTGCTTGTGGGCAGAAGGAGGATTCTGCCTTTCTGTTTTTGCGAACTAAATAACTTAAACATCAATAAACTCCAAATCCTAGTCTCTCATTTGTCCTCTAAATCTACAGATGGTCAACACGCGTGGACCCAGGGCTTCCCGGAGCCGAGTCCCAGCTGCTAGCAACAACGGGCAGAGTGCACCCCATGAGGAGCACCAGGATGAAGTGAACCAGGAAAGGAGGGAGGAAAGTCAGGCTAGGTCAGAGCAAGCGCCACTGCCACGTGCCGCTGACTGGCTGCAGGTGGTGAACAATCAGAACCTGATAATGGAATCTGTGGTCAAAGCCATCGCCAACCAGAGGCCCCGCGGGCAGGGTATGAATGAGAAACTGTCAGAGTTCCTCAGGACTAAGCCACCTACCTTTGGCGGGTCCACCAACCCCCTCGACGCAGATGATTGGTTAAGGGTGATTCAGAGGAAGTTGGAACCACTTCACTGTGAGGATCGTGACAAAGTGCTCCTGGCCACCCATCAACTGGTTGGGAATGCTCTCGCATGGTGGGAAAACTACTGTGCCGCCACCCCAGATGCCACAGTCATCACCTGGAGGGATTTTGTGGATGAGTTCCGCCGCTACCATATCCCCGCAGCCACCATGAAGCGCAAGGCGGATGAGTTTCGAGCACTGCAGCAAGGCAACAAGACTGTGGAAGAGTACACCTACCGGTTCATGGAGTTAGCCCGCTATGCACCAGAAGAGGTGGATAGAGATGAGAAGAAGCAGGAGATGTTCATGAAAGGCCTGGACCCAGAGCTCAGGACTCTGCTGACCCCTCAGATTTATCCTGACTTCAACACACTAATGAATAGGGCTATTCTCACGGAAAAGGCCAAGGCAGACGAGAAGAAGGATCTCAAGCGCAAGTTCCTAGAGAACAAGGCTCGCCAGCAGGATCGCTTCCAGAGAACCAAGAGCTATAACCCCCCACCACCCAGATCCCAGACGCCGATGCAGTACCGCACTCAGTCCCGAGCCTCAGGCTCACAGGTCACCAATCCCACCTTCAGAAGCCAGAGTGCCAAAGCTCCACAGAACAGTGCCAGTCAGGCCAGCAACAACAGGGCTTGTTTCAACTGCCGTGAGACCGGACATTATGTGGCCAACTGCCCCTATGCCAGCAACAAGCCAGCAGCCCCAATGTACTCCAACTCGGTGAATGGACC
The DNA here is from genome assembly GCA_015476505.1 of Urochloa ruziziensis. Lineage (NCBI taxonomy): Eukaryota > Viridiplantae > Streptophyta > Magnoliopsida > Poales > Poaceae > Urochloa > Urochloa ruziziensis. The sequence continues at coordinate 71,553,994 of CM027119.1, read as the reverse complement.
GAAGCCAGCTCTGTCAGGTGCCAACCGTGTGCCTGTCCGCAGCAACAACCCCGGCAACAACACCAACAACCAGCAGATGAGGCAGCCCCAACAGTCCTATGGACGAGCCCGCGTCAACCACATCAACGCACAGGAAGCCCAAGGGGCTCAGGGCGTAGTACTTGGTGAGTTCCTAGTCAGCTCAGTGCTTGCCACAGTTTTATTTGATTCTGGAGCATCACATTCTTTCATATCATCAAGTTTTGTGGATAAACACAATATACCTACAGTACTACTAAAGTTACCCCTGTTAACCCGAACACCTGGAGCCGACATCAAATGTCAGCTAGGTTGTTCTAGGGTAAGGATCATTTTAAGTGGGGTAGAGTTTCTAGCTAATTTGGTAGTACTCAAGTCCAAGGGGATAGATGTAATACTTGGAATGGACTGGCTGACCCGGCATGACGGCCTTATTGGATGTGCCGCTAGGACCATACAACTAACCAGCCCCGAAGGAGTCCAAGTAACTTGCCACACCCGAGAAACAGGATCAGACCCGATGGTTTATACCTTGGAGGCCAAAACCATAGCAGAGGTTCCAGTGGTATGCGAGTATCCAGATGTGTTCCCAGAAGAACTCCCCGGAATGCCGCCAGATAGGGACATAGAATTCATTATCGACCTTGTCCCAGGGACATCTCCTATAGCTAAGAGACCATACCGAATGGCCGCGGCAGAACTAGCGGAGTTGAAAGAACAGTTGAGGGAACTTCAAGAAAAAGGATTCATCAGACCTAGCTCATCCCCGTGGGGATCACCCGTTCTTTTTGTGAAAAAGAAGGACGGAAGTATGAGGATGTGTGTGGATTATAGGTCCTTAAATGAGGTAACCATCAAGAACAAGTATCCATTACCCAGAATAGATGACCTGTTTGATCAGCTGAAAGGAGCCAAGTACTTCTCCAAGATTGATTTAAGATCGGGATACTATCAGCTTAAAATCAGAGAAAGCGACACCCCTAAGACGGCATTTGTGACAAGGTACGGGCAATACGAGTTTACAGTGATGTCTTTTGGACTAACTAATGCCCCGGCATACTTCATGAACCTCATGAACAAAGTGTTTATGGAAGAATTGGATAAGTTTGTTGTCGTTTTCATTGATGACATACTTATCTATTCCAAGAGTGCCCAGGAGCACGAGCATCACCTGAGAGTGATTTTAGAAAAGCTGAGAGTACACAAGCTGTATGCCAAATTTAGCAAATGTGAATTTTGGCTTGAGAAGGTAGCCTTCCTTGGCCACATACTGACGGCCGAAGGAGTGGCCGTTGACCCTGAGAAGGTAGAAGCAGTGTCAAACTGGCAGCAGCCCACTAATGTGAGTGAGATAAGGAGTTTCTTGGGATTGGCCGGATATTATCGAAGATTTATAGAAGGGTTTTCCAAGATAGCAAGACCCATGACCGAGCTGCTCAAGAAAGAAAAGAAGTTCGTCTGGACAGAGTCGTGTGAAAGAAGTTTTCAGGAGCTAAAGAAGAGACTGACCTCAGCCCCGATACTGACCTTGCCAGATATTCAGCGGGACTTTGTCATATACTGCGACGCTTCCCGAAACGGGTTAGGATGTGTACTTATGCAGGATGGGAAGGTAGTAGCATATGCTTCCCGCCAGCTCAAGCCCCATGAGCAGAATTACCCCACCCATGACTTGGAATTAGCAGCAGTGGTTCATGCCCTGAAAATTTGGAGACACTATTTGATCGGGAATAAGTGTGAGATTTACACGGATCACAAGAGCTTGAAGTATATATTCACCCAGCCAGATCTGAATTTAAGACAGAGAAGATGGTTGGAGCTTATCAAGGATTACAATCTGGAAATTCATTACCACCCCGGCAAGGCCAATGTTGTGGCAGATGCCCTAAGCAGAAAGACCTATGCACCCAAGAATGCCCATCTACAAGAAGAAATGGCTCGGCTAAATGTGCACATTGTATCTCCTAAGTCTTGCCCGCAGCTAACAGTGCAGCCCACCCTAGAAGAAGGTATCAGAAAGGCCCAAGAATCAGACCCAGACTTGGTGAAAATTCGTAACCATACGGGAGAAAATAAAGCCCCAGATTTTAGAGTGGATACAAAAGGAACCCTATGGTATAAGGATAGAATTTGTGTGCCCAAGCAAGGAAATTTCCGGCAGACCATCATGGATGAAGCCCACAACTCACCTTACTCTATTCACCCCGGAGCCACCAAAATGTATATGGATTTGAAACAGAAATACTGGTGGAATGGGATGAAGGCAGAGATCGCCCAGTTCGTCGCCCAGTGCGACATTTGCCAGCGAGTCAAAGCCGAGCACCAGAAACCGGCAGGCTTGTTGCAACCATTGCCTATCCCGGTTTGGAAATGGGATGAGATTGGTATGGATTTTGTGGTTGGATTACCCAAGACTAAAAAGGGAAATGACTCTATATGGGTGATAGTGGACCGACTCACCAAAGTGGCCCATTATTTACCCGTACGGACCAACTATGGAGGCAAGAAGTTAGCGAAGCTCTATGTGGAGAACATCGTAAAGCTACACGGAGTACCGAGCAGAATTGTCTCAGACAGAGGGACTCAGTTCACCTCCAAGTTTTGGAAAGGTTTGCATAAAGCCATGGGAACCAAGTTAGATTTTAGCTCAGCTTATCACCCACAGACAGACGGCCAGACGGAAAGAGTAAACCAGATTATGGAAGATATGTTACGGGCTTGTGCCCTGACCTATGGGAAAGACTGGGAACGGAGTTTACCCTATGCAGAATTTTCTTACAACAACAGTTACCAAGCCAGCTTAGGCATGTCGCCATTTGAAGCTCTCTATGGAAGAAAGTGCAGGACCCCTTTGATGTGGTCAGAAGTAGGGGAGCGTACCTTGGTCGGACCAGACTTTATAAAAGAAGCAGAAGATAAAGTAGCCGAAATCAGAGAGAAGCTAAAGGCTGCTCAGTCCCGTCAGAAGAGTTACTCAGACAAGCACAGGAGGGAATTAAGTTTTGAAGTGGGAGATTATGTTTATCTCAAGGTCTCCCCGATTAGAGGGACCCGCCGATTCCAAGTTCAAGGAAAGTTAGCCCCTCGATACATTGGGCCATACCAGGTGCTTGAAAGGGTCGGAGCCGTAGCATACCGCATTCAACTCCCCAATGAATTATCAGACATCCATCCAGTGTTTCACGTTTCCCAGCTCAGAAAATGTTTGAGGGTACCCGAAGAAGAACATATACCGGTGGAAACAATAGATTTGCAGAAGGACCTCAGATACCAGGAAGTACCCGTCAAGATCTTGGACACCGTCACCAAGCACACAAGAAATTCCACGGTACGGATGTGCCGAGTTCAGTGGAGCAGACATGGCGAGAAGGAGGCCACATGGGAACGCGAAGATGCGTTGAAGAAAGAATTCCCCCATCTCTTTAAGGATCCAGCCGAATCTCGAGGACGAGATTCATTTTAAGTGGGGTAGGTTTGTAACATCCGGAAAATTCTACCAAAACAAATCGCTCGTCAAAAAATTTGTTTCAAATATTTTCCGTTCAGAGCTCGGAAATTTTCCTATCAAATCCGCCGTTCCGGCATAATCCCGTGAAGCCCGGCCACATCTTCTCGATTTCCTGTGCGCGTGGGCCCGATCGATCCCGTGCACAGCACCGTAAAAATCTTCCCCTTTTTCCTCTCCTTTTTCCCTTTACTTTTTCTCTTTTCTTTTTCCCTTTTCTTTTCTTTCTTTTTCCCTTTTCTTTTCTTCTCTTTCTTTTTCTTTTTCTTTTTCCTCTTTCTTCCTTCTCCTTCCTTCTTCCTTCCCCCCTCCTTCTTCCTGCTGCCGCCCGACGCCGCCCCCACCTCCCACTGCCGCCCGTGCGCCGTGCCCCACCATCCCTGCAGCCACAGCGCCGAGCCCCACCGCCCCTGCTCCTCACCAGTGCGCCGCGCCCCCACCTCCTTCGCTGCGCCGCCGCGCCGCACGGCACAGCCGCGCCGGCCAAGCCGCCGTCCCCACCGCTGCCGTGCCGCCCACCGCCTCGGCCCCGCCACAGCGCCGCCCTGTGCCGCGCCGCACGCGTACGGCCGCAAGGCGACGCCGCCGTGCCGTCCCGTCGCGGCACACCATCGCCGCGAACCCCGCCGGCCCCAACTCCATGGCCGCCCGGCCAAGCTTCCGCGCCGCCGCCTATAAAAGCCACCCGCTCGCCCCTCGCTCGTCCACCGGCACCAGCACTGCCTCCCCCACCTTTTGAACCACTCCCCGCTCCGAATCTCGCCGCCGCCGCTGCCAATCACCGCCGCCACCAGAGCAGCCGCCGCCACCCACTGCCGCCGCGTCGACCCGCCTCCCCGCGCTGTCCCTGCCCAAGGTGAGGGTGGGAATGAGATCCCCTCACCCCCCCTCTTCCTTTCCCCCTTGTCCCCGGCCGCCGCCGCGCCCCGCAGCGCCGGCGAGCACCGCCGCCGGCCGCCTCCCGTCGCCCCCCTCCTCTGTTTCAATTGAAACAGAGAAGAAGAAGGGCGTTTTGCCCATAACCCCCTGGACCTTTCAAAAATTCCTTAAGAACCCTCCCACCATATGGATTCTTCCAGAAAACCCCCTGGCGCCCTTAAACCCTTTCAAAGGGACCCTTAACCCTTTATTTTTAATTACAAGAGGGTCCCTATCCATTTTAAATCCACCCTATCTTTGTACAAAATTACGAATAGGTCCTTACCCAGTTACGATTATTCACAAATAAGCCCTTCCCAGTTATAAATATTTTATTCAAGTCCTTATTCCTTGCCAAACCACCCCTAGCTCCCTAAACCACCCCTAAGACGTTTGTTTGACGCGTCATTTCATGCGCCAAACTTCACCCGTTTCTCCCCAAATTCGACCATGGCCCCTCCACATATATTCCGGCCGAGCTATACAAAAATCTCCCAAAAATAATCTTTCCATGATTTAATTCCTATTTCCCTTTCCCGAGCTCATTTAAAAATCATTTTTCCGTTTTTCTTTTCTTTTCTTTTATTTTAATGTATGCTTGCTTGTGTGTACCGTAGATCACGGAGTGAACGAGGAGCAGCCCCGCGAGGAGTTCGGAGGACCATACCCCGAGCCGGAGTACGCAGGCGAGTACCGCGAGCCGGAGCCCGAGGACCCGTACCGCGAGCAGGCACTTCCGGACGACTTCGAAGACGGCAAGTTCAATCCCGTCCTTTGATGCATATTTATCCTATGTTTTACAAACACAACCCGTTGGCCTATTTATAAAATGCATTGTTTTATTGCAAAACCCGGTTGGATAGCCACCCCTTGATTGCTATGAATATTCCTTGATCACCTAGGTTATCATTAAATATGACTTGCTCTGTTTGGATGATAGCCGTGCTAGATACGCTTAGGATCTGTTACTATTACCGCTATCATATTGCAAATACTCATGTGTTTTAAAATAAAGAATGGTGTGAGTGTTTTAAAAAAAAGGGTGGGTTTTGGTGAAAATAAAATAATGATGGAACCGATGGGATGGATGGTGTGTTCTGTGTGAAACACCAAATTGGTGAGCTCGTGCCTGTGTGGCTGAGCGGGATGTGGAGATATCCATCTTGACAATGTTTTAAGGACCGAGTTGATTGTCATCTAGCCTGGCCCAGTTTAGTGCTACCGCCCTACCGTTGTATGTGGCAACGGCTCAGCATAAATCCCACTAGTTGGTCGGGTAGCCAATGGGTGAGCTGAGAGCAATGGGAGAACAAGGAGCAGGAGTACGATCTATGTGAGTTACGTCCCGGTCATGCCTCGTTGAGAGGACATGGACCCCTTGGTTGCTTCCATGTTGGCTAGTCCGGCTTAGCTAGGTGTGGTAATGGCTTTGACAGGTCCGCGCCGACATTTCGGTGTTCGTGTTGCGGAAACCGTTGGGGTGGGTTAAGTGTACAACCTCTGCAGAGTTAAAATCTATTCGAATAGCCGTATCCACGGTATTGGATGAGTCACGGCTTGGGCCTGAAACTAGTATTGGGAAAAAGGGTGGGATCTTTTGGTGTGAGTGTTTTGGAAAGTGTCCGGCAGGTGTGCCGTGAGCTACGGCGGACGGGGAGTCCGGTAGCATAAAATGTGGATCCTTTGTGGAGGATCAACCCACTTGTTGATAAAAATCTGCTTTTACGAAAACCTGTTTAAAATAAACCCTTGCATAAAATCCGGCTTTTACGCAAATTAAACCTTGGCTGTATCCTTGAATTATCCTGTGCATAATCTTTATGTCCCCTCCGTGGACTTGGTTGGACTTGCTGAGTACGTTCGTACTCACCCCCATTTTCATTGCAACAGAAGAGGATCCGGACTTTGTCCCTGAGGAGTTCGAGTAGAGGTCGTGTCCGCACCCGACGTTGCCTGTGGTGTGGTTCCTATCAAGATGCTTCCGCTGTTCCTCGTCGAGATAGGGCTAGACCCAGTCATAGTCTATCTCTGGTTATGTATTGTTGTACTTTTAATTTCTGTTATCGTCTGTATCGAGTACCGTGCCCCTTTGAGGTCGCACGATGACTGAACCATCTGTGGAATAAATGTGTATCAGCCTCCTGGGACTGATATTTGTATCACATTTAGTCTCTACTTAAGTGGGGACGCTTCATCATTGAACCGGAACGAGTCAAGGCAGTTCAAGAACAACTAATGGGATTTCTGCTCGATGAGGTCGTGAATCCGAACGGTGAATTTTATACGGATCATAGAATAAGCATTGGTTTAATGGATCCTGATCGAGGAAAGGACGAGGAGGAAGAGGAGTTCCAAAAGAAGAAGAAGAAAGATTAGCTTAATTGGTTTTTCTTTAATCGAAACACTTGAAAAGTTGTATATATATGTAATACTTTTTAGAAAGCTAACTAAGTACATGTAGATTATATATTATTGTAACGTAATATTACTTTATACGCAAGCGCATTAGAACGGATACGATACGAATACGCATTGTAACGGAAACGATACGAATACGCATTAGAACGGATACGATACGAATACGCATTAGAACGGATACGATACGAATACGCATTAGAACGGATACGATACGGAATACGCATTAGAAATAAAATAAAATAAAAGAGAAAAAACAGTTTAGTACCGGTTGGTATTACCAACCGGTACTAAACTGCCTCCCCGGGGTGGCGGGCAGCGCACGCAGTTTAGTACCGGTTGGTAACACCAACCGGTACTAACGTGCGCGTTTTAGTACCGGTTCTGGAACCGGTACTAAAAGACTGCCACTTTAGTCTCGAAACGTTAGTACCGGTTCCAGAACCGGTACTAAACTTGGCTTCCCAACCGGTACTGAAAGTCGTTTCTGTAGCAGTGAATGCATATCGAGCCACGCAAAGCAAGCAAGCGAAGCCATGCATTGAAACAAAGTAACAAGCCATTAGATTGGGTTAGGTGTATCTTGCAGATTGCGTATTTTGATTGTTTATACTCCTTATAGAAAGTGGTGGTCGTGGATTCGTCCCCGCCCGAGCCGCTTCGCTTATCACCACAGCGCAAATTCAATTAAAATCAACAGACTTTTTATCCCAACGCAGCTAAGAAAACAGGGTATACGTCATGTCCCTTCTTACTACTCTTGTTACATACGGACGCCATATTTGACCGTCAATTACTATTAGCGCAAATGATGATGTCTTCTCGTTCTGTCCCTCTACATACAACATTCAAGCTAGTCGTTACACATTTTAATTTGTTGTATGCAATCGTGCATGCATTGTTTCTGTTATGGGACTGATATATAACTGAACTGTTCAATTTCCGGTTGGCAAAGCAACACTGATGATGAACAGAAAATTAGAATCGTGCGCCATCCATCGGCACTTCTTCTAGACTCTAGGACATCGTAGATCTGATCTGAGCTAGCTATCGATCTCACATTCACGCAATCACGCATGTCGTCCGTGGTTGTTGGGGATATATGAAAACTGCAGCATCGGTAAATCGCCGGCACCTAACTGCGCTGCTGCAGGCTGCAGCATGATACTCCAAGTACGTCTCGCTCATGATGTTGCAATCAGGGTTTTTTTTCCCGACCGGAAAGGCCAAACCGCCGCCCACCGGTAGCGGTTAGCCGGACCGGTTTGACCGGAAACCGGTAGAAACCGAACAAATTTAAAAATCAAATTAAATCCGCAGTTCAACCGGTTTCGAACGGTTAGCCGGCCGGTTTGAGCGGTTAGCCGGCCGGTTTGAGCGGTTTGACAAATTTTCAAATTTTAATTAAAAAATAAAAAATAAAAGAAAATTTCTAAAAAAATTTCTAAAAATAGTTTAAGGTGCGTAGAATCTAATGGTGTCAAAAAGAGAACATTTTTAAGAAGTTTAAGTAGCGGTTTAAGCGCATTAGAAGTTTAACGTGTTGATTTAGTAGGCTGTTTGAACTTCTAATACAAACAAAAAATACTAAATGAACTAATATTTGAAAAATTTTGACACCATTACAATCTACTCACCTTAAAGTATTTTTAAGAATTTTTTCTAATTTTTTAATTTTTTAAATTTAAATTTGAAAATTTTAAATTTGGCCGGTTGGAAACCGACCCGTACCGCTACCGGTCCGGACCGGTTTGACCGGTTACCGCGGTATCCGGACCGGTAGCGGTCGGGATTTTTAACCCTGGTTGCAATATATTTCATCGTCGTAATCTCTGCATCTGAGATCACCAACGAGATCGAGACATGATCCCGGTCGAGAGCCCGTCGTGCTTCCCTAATTAATTGCCAGCAGTTATGGCTAGCTGTACGTAAGCTCCACGGCCGTGTATGAATAATCTCTCCACACGCTGTGCCCGTCGTGTCGTGTGTCGTCTAAATCAGCACCAGGGAGAGGGGGGCCATCGATGCATATGGTGGGACCGGCCGGACTGGACTCTGAGATATGGCTGCTTGTCCATGCCATTGCGTAGCGAAGGCACATTTTGATCGCGATCGCCTGCACCCGCCCCATACTATACCCCGATCGACGCACCGCACCTACCACTACCACCCAACACACACTGGAGTAACAAGGCGTGATCCGGCTGCGCAGCGCCGCCCGCCGCAGCCTATATAAGACCCGGCCGGGGCAGCGGGCCACTCCATCACTACCGATATACTATATATATACAACAACAAACAGCCTCGCCGCGCGACGTCTCGTATCGCCATGGACTCGGCGGCGACGGAGACGACGATTCCGCTGCTGCAGCCGGCCGTGCAGTCGTCCGCAGACGGCGGGGGCAGCTGGGAGCTGGAGGCGATCCTGGCCGACGCGTCATCGCCGTGGGCGCGGCGCGCATGGCGGGGCGCCGCCGTGGAGCTGCCGCTGCTGCTGCGGGTGGCGCTGCCGGCGGTGTTCGTCTACATGATCAACTACGTCATGTCCATGTCCACGCAGATCGTCTGCGGCCACCTTGGCAACCTCGAGCTCGCCGCCGCCTCCCTTGGCAACACTGGAATCCAGACCTTCGCCTACGGCCTCATGGTACGTCCATATATATATGGTGCCCCTGCTGCACGGCAGTTAACCTCTCTTTGTTGCGGTTAATATCCATCTATATATATATATATATTGATCGATCATGGTATAGTATGCATGATATGTCACCACTGCTTGAGCTAGGGCCTTTAATTTTGTGTCGACGGTACGTCGGTTCAAAATGGGTTTCTCCTAACTTATATTATTTGTTGTGTTCGATTTGATGCATGATCGATGTGGAAATCTTACTTTCAATATGGGCCATTAAATTATTGCATGATATGGAAAAAACTACTTAGGTTCAAGATAGAATCATATTATTGACCATCTATTTAATTGCACATGGGATGATGGCGTTGTCATTTATGCAAAGTATAAATAACATATATATAGAACAAATAAATCATAACCAGCATTCAATTTAAGTTATGGAGATCAACATGTACAAACTGTTTGGTTGCAACCCTGAGCCAGGTAATAGGTGGCACCGTACCAGGCAGCCCAGTTTGGGTCGTTATGGAGATGAACATGTAATTGCAAATCATATATGAACTACGAAATTGTGGCTAACTAAAATCTCGTATACTCAACAACAAAAAAGGCAGTTAAGCTCAATTACTATTCTAATAGCTCGTGAATTATTCGTCAAGAATTGGAAAATCGGAAGCAAAATAGAAAAAAGAAGAAGAAGCAATAATCGAACATAGGAACCGCCAGAGGGCAAAGCCAAGAAGAAGGTTCTGGGGGCAAGTCCGCGATGAGCGGACGTTGGCAATTGGTGCTTCTTGTTTGTTCCATTACCAAGCTGGCCAAGTCAGTCCAATACATTTGCTATGGGCATGCCCGCGTTTGAGTGATAGAAAAATAATTTCATATGTAAGACATTATAATGCGCACTACTCAACATAAATTATTAGTGGAAATGTCATATCGACTATCGAGCAAACCATATGCATATTAACATCTCCTAATATATTTATATTTAGGGATATATGTCCAATATAATAGCACTCGAAATCATTATGTTCAAAATTACACGTGTGTACCTGCTGGTTCGGCAGCGACGTCGATGCTACTAGACGTCTACTCCCTCCGTCCCAAATTAATTGTCGCTGGACAAAAACGCAGTAACCAATGCAATCCGTAAAAGACCTGAACACCCCTAGTAGATGCCGGCTGTGCTTGTGGTGATTCTGTGGCAGGGCATTCTTTTTTCCTTTATGCGGTTCCCGAGAGCAGAAGTGGAGGGTGGGGTGTGGAGGAATGGATGGTGGTGGTGGAGTCTGCCATTGCTACTGACATGCAGGATGTGACAGGCAGAGCAGGGTAGGCTTTGGCGACGATGATTTGGGGACAAGAAACTGTAGCTCTAATGACCATTAAAACGGAACTGAGGGAGTAGACCCTCGAGCTTCATTTCCCGTGAGTGCAGATTGGTCATTTGACGATGCCCATAACTGATTGCTGACTGCTGCTCCCGTCAACGGGACCGTGAGTTCGGTTATTCGGTAAGGGTTGGACGACCATACAGCCAGCGCACAGGCACAGCTGCAGCCATCCCCTCGTTTCAGACGATGTTCATTGCGCATGTGCAGCTTGCTCACCAATCCAGCACTGACACCACCCCTGATACCTCGTGCCCTCCTGCAACATGTGAGGGAGAAGAGAGAGGAGCTAGGCACCTAAGTATTCTTGTAATATTTTCTGACCATATAGCCAAATTTGTTTCGTTGTGGTTGTAGACATTCACAATTGAATGTTCAAGACATGATATTTCTTTAATTTAAAAATTAAACATAATATAGAGACTCATATTGCTTGATAAGGTGGGTTGCTGGGTCGTTGCTGGGTTGGTCGACGTTGATGCGCCCCACCTACAGGCGTGCACCTGTACACAGTGCTCATCGTCCGTGTGCAACACTGCAACTTGTTCACTGCCCGTCACGTGCGTCTTGCAGTTGGTAGTTGCAGCAACACACCGACGCCGTGCCAGAGCATGGGAGCGCCTGTACCTCGTGGGAAACGTGAGGAGAGAGATCGAGGATCCTCTACCCAAGCCACGTGAGAGTAGAATCAGCAAATAGCTAACGGAAAATTTTCCACAGGATCATAAACCAACCATTAATTCGAAAATTGCATGGTGGCGAAAACTCATCATTTTTTATTTTTGACTAAAATTATTGAGATGACTTCGAAGATTATGATACCGAATACTACACTATAAAAATATATCTAATGATACTTATCTGGTATCATAAATATTAGTATTTTATTGTATAAACTGGCAAGACGGCTTGCGCGATTTGCGCGGGTAACTAGCATTTACAAACTATAGTCCATCATTCAAATTTGTTTTTTTTTTTTTGCATTTCAACAATCACGTACCCTGTCTCTCTCTCAAAAAATAAACTAATAATCACTTCGTCGTCTCAATGGACGTGTACGCTTTGCAGCTGGGGATGGGCAGCGCAGTGGAGACGCTGTGCGGGCAGGCCTACGGCGCCCACAAGCACAGCATGCTGGGTGTCTACCTGCAGCGCTCGACGGTGCTGCTGATGGCCACCGGCGTGCCCCTCGCCGTCATCTACGCCTTCTCGGAGCGCGTGCTCGTCTTCCTCGGCGAGCCGGAGCGCATCGCCAAGGCCGCCGCCGTGTTCGTCTACGGCCTGATCCCTCAGATCTTCGCGTACGCCGCCAACTTCCCCATCCAGAAGTTCCTGCAGGCGCAGAGCATCGTGGCCCCCAGCGCCTACATCTCCACCGCCACGCTGGCGCTCCACCTGGCGCTGAGCTGGGTCGCCGTGTACCGGTTGGGCCTGGGCCTCCTGGGCGCGTCGCTGGTGCTCAGCCTCAGCTGGTGGGTCATCGTCGCCGCCCAGTTCGCGTACATCGTGGCCAGCCCGAGGTGCAGGGACACGTGGACGGGGTTCACCACCCAGGCATTCTCTGGCCTTGGCAGCTTCTTCAAGCTCTCCGCGGCGTCTGCTGTGATGCTCTGCCTCGAGACTTGGTACTTCCAGGTCCTCGTCCTCATCGCCGGCATGCTCAAGAACCCCGAGCTCTCCCTCGACTCCCTCTCCATCTGGTACCTGATCGACTACCTGAGAGCATATTCGTCTCTCTTTTTTTTTTGTGTTCAGCTTGGCTTTGGATAATCCTCTGTGATTTGGGCCGAGTGAGTGATGATGACAATGTAAAACTTTGTTCCATTTCTTGCAGCTTGACCATACATGGATGGGTGTTCATGATCGCCGTCGGCTTCAACGCGGCGGCGAGGTGCGCGCGTGCTCGCACTGGCCTGTTTTGATTCGTGTGCACGCACGTTCTGAAGTGAAGCTTAATAGCCGTGCTATTCATGGTGCAGCGTGCGGGTGGGGAACGAGCTGGGCGCGGGCAACCCGAGGGCGGCGGCGTTCTCGGTGGTGGTGGTGACGTCGCTGTCGCTGGTGGTGGCGGCGGCGTGCGCCGTGGCCGTGCTCTGCCTCCGGGACCAGCTGAGCTACTTCTTCACGGGCGGCGAGGCCGTGGCGCGCGCCGTGTCCGACCTCTGCCCGCTCCTCGCCGTCACGCTCGTCCTCAACGGCGTCCAGCCAGTGCTCTCCGGCGTGGCCGTGGGCTGCGGGTGGCAGGCGTTCGTGGCGTACGTCAACGTCGGCTGCTACTACATCGTCGGCGTGCCGCTCGGCGTCTTCCTCGGCTTCTACCTCGACCTCGGCGCCAAGGTAAGTGGCTTGGCCAGGCAACGACAGAGAGCACTCCTGCCATTTCAGAATGAACCCGGAGCTCGGAACATCAGAGCCCAGTACTATGATCAGATCAAAAGGCTAACATTGCTGTTAAATTCCAGGGCGTTTGGAGCGGCATGGTGATCGGGGGAACCCTGATGCAGACGCTCATCTTGCTCTGGGTCACCTTCAGAACCGACTGGAACAAGGAGGTCCGGCCATTGCTCTCTGCCTTGTAGCCATTGATAGCAGTCGGCAGTGTAAAGATCCTGAAATGTTTGTTGCATTCTGACTGGACTGCAGGTGGAGAAGGCCAGGGCGAGGCTGGACAAGTGGGATGACAAGAAGCGCCTCCTAGAAGATTATTGAACGTCTCGTTTACTACGAGCAAACGTAGCGAGGACTTGTGGATTTTTTTTTTCTTTTCTTTTTTTTTTTTTTTGGTCAGCGGCGCCCGCGCCGGGGACGGATCATTCGGATTTTGGAGCATGAATGTGCAACGTCTAGGTGGCTTTCTTATTAATCAATTAAAGCATTGATCAATAGCACACGCGAGCCTTGGATTTAAAGAGAGCTACTGCCTGCCACGGTCGACAACCGAAGTTGTCTTTTGGGTGTTTATTTTTATGTTTGTATTGTTTCTTTTCTTCTTTCCTTTGACCGCACTCTTGCTATGGCGCTTGGCGGTTCTAAAGTTGTATTCTTATTTGTAGATGTGTCTGCTTTCCCCTCTAATAAATTGGCCGGCAATAAATTTCTTGCCGTCCATTTTGAAAAGAAGAATGTATATGTACGTATGGCTAATGTACTTTGGTCGATTTGCTTTACGCTAGCCTTTTTCTTATTTTTAAGGTGTAGCCCAAGGTCGCCTACTGCACCGTCGTTCTGCCACCTTATCGATGTCGAGCGGAGGCGATAATAAAAGAATAAAAAGGAAAAAAAACGTGAGAGTTAGGGGGTGTTTAGATGAAAAAAAACTTTACACCCCAAAAGGTTTTTTTTACACATGCATGGCATAACAAATGTAGTCGAATAAAAAATCGCATTACACAGATAGTCAGTAAATTGAGAGACGAATCTAACGAGCCTAATTAGGTCGTGATCAGACAATAAATTGCTACGTTAATGCTACAATAATATGTGCTAATAACAGGTTAATTATGCTCATTAGACTGTGACAAGTTCTGTACTTAGTTTTTTTTTGTTGGTATCCGAAAACCCCTTCCGATATCCCACGTATGTGACATTTATGTCAATTTTTTTTCATCTAAACACCCCCTTAGTTACAATACCGCGGATTGCCGGATTCTACTTGTCGTAAGAAAATGATGGCTAAAGAGGTGAGGCCATAGTTGGACACATTTTTGGGACTTGTTAGTAAACGAGGACAACGCAGGAATTGAAAACAATAGAGAAAGTACTGAGTACATATTCCAGGCTCTGTTTAGTTGGCGCAGATTTTTTTTTTCACCCATCACATTAAAAAAAATCTTACAGGTATGAAGTACTTAATGTGAATGAAAAAAGAACTCATTACATGGATGGAGTGTATTTCGTGAGACGAATCTAATGAGCCTAGTTAATCCATGATTTGCAACAGTGATGCTACAGTACCTATCCGCTAATCATGGTTTAATTACCCTCATTAGATTCGTCTCGCGATTTGCAGGCGAGATCTGTAATTAGTTTTTTGTTATTAGTCTACGTTACTGCCTCTAAATGATATTTTTTCTTCTAAATTTTTTGCAAAAGAATCTAAACACAATCTCCAAGCATATGTCTTCCTGTCTCTTACTCCAAAGTCAAGGTACTTTGTGTTAGATACTGTACGATTCCACTCAAGTTGTGGCAGGAATCTTGCTGATCTTGTCAGTTTGAACTTGGTAGATCAAGATTCCATAAAGCTAGCCATGTCCTCAGTGCTATATTAGTATACTATCACTACTAGTAACTGAACGGTCATTAGGGCAGAACGGTTATTCCCTGGTTTCTACGTCCGTCCGATGCGAGAAAAATGTCTGACGCCACCACGGTGCGCGCCGAGACGGGCTGCTCTCTATGCTGCCTTGCTCGGGTTCTAATTAAGTTGAGCCGCGGCTCAGTAAGTCCAAGCAAACCTCGAGGAGCTCGTAATCTCTGTCTCCACAGCCTGGCGGCTGGCGGGTTTGGCACTAGCGCCAATGAAACAAGGAAATCAGGTGGAGACTGGCCCAGGTAACTGCGCTAGGACCAGGAGTGCCGACCACTGAAACGTTCTGAAAACAAAAAACAGAGACACTAATAAACTAGGACCACGCGTGGGCGCATATTAGCTCGCCATCCCACTGATCGATCGATGCCTGAATGCCTGTTGCCTCTCTGGTCTGTAGTCTGTACAACGTGAAGCGTGATCGGAGACCGCGGGCGCTCGCATACTCGGGTCGCCCATGGACTCGAGCCCGATGCTGCAACGGGCCAACGGCGAGCCGCCGCTGTCGTCGGGCGGCTGCGGTGACGGCATGGGGGCCTGCCGCCGGGAGCAGCTGGAGGCGATCCTTGGCGACGAGGCCGCGCCGTGGCCGCGTCGGGCGTGGGCGGCGGCGGCCGCGGAGCTTCCGCTGCTGCTGCGGCTGGCGCTGCCGGCGGTGGCGGTGTACATGATCAACTACGTCATGTTCGTGGCGACGCAGATCTTCTGCGGCCAGCTCGGCAACCTGGAGCTCGCCGCCTCCTCGCTCGGCACCACCGGCATCCAGGCCTTCGCCTACGGCGTCATGGTACGTACGTTCTCTTGTCCACTTGGGTCTTCATATAGATGTTCAAATTATACATAGTTCGTGATGAGCAGCAAGTCTTTAATTTGCAGCTCGGGATGGGCAGCGCCGTGGAGACGCTCTGCGGGCAAGCCTACGGCGCCCGCAGGTACGACATGCTGGGCGTGTACATGCAGCGCTCGGCGGTGCTTCTGGCGGCCACCGGCGTGCCCCTCGCCGCCGTCTACGCCTTCTCCGACCGCATCCTCGTCCTCCTCGGCGAGCCGGAGCGCATTGCCGGCGCGGCCGCACTGTTCGTCTACGGCCTGATCCCTCAGATCTTCGCCTACGCCGCCAACTTCCCCATCCAGAAGTTCCTGCAGGCGCAGAGCATCGTGGCGCCCAGCGCCTACATCTCGGCCGCCACGCTGGCGCTCCACGTGGCGCTGAGCTGGCTGGTGGTCCACAGGCTCGGGCTGGGCCTCCTGGGCGCGTCGCTGGTGCACAGCCTCAGCTGGTGGGTCCTCGTGGCGGCCCAGTTCGCGTACATCGTGACCAGCGCGAGGTGCAGGGAGACGTGGGCCGGGTTCACGGCGCGGGCCTTCTCCGGCCTGTGCGGCTTCTTCAAGCTCTCGGCGGCGTCCGCCGTGATGCTGTGCCTGGAGATCTGGTACTTCCAGATCCTAGTGCTCATCGCCGGCCTCCTCAAGGACCCGGAGATCTCCCTCGACTCACTGTCCATATGGTAAAGCACTGAATTTTCTGTTAAAATTTTTTTACAGGAAATCTCTTGCCGTTCCATTCAAAAAATTTGCTGCTGTGTACTTCCAATTTCACTTCATTTTCGCGGTTCTCCTTTTCTTGTTCTTGTCCCCCTTTTCTCACAGCATGACCGTGAATGGATGGGTGTTCATGATCTCCGTCGGCTTCAACGCCGCGGCGAGGTGCGTGCACGTTGTGTGCGTGCGTCAGTCACACGTACTTGACCACGTACATACTCCCGCCTGTTTGTATTTTTTTTTCACTGTCTCTTTGCACGTACGGACAGCGTGAGGGTAGGGAACGAGCTGGGAGCCGGCAACCCGAGGGCGGCGGCGTTCTCGGTGGTCGTCGTGACGTCGCTCTCGCTCGCGGTGTCACTGGCCTCCGCCGGCGCCGTGCTGTGCCTCCGCGACCGGCTGAGCTACCTCTTCACCGGCGGCGAGGCCGTGGCGCGCGCGGTGTCCGACCTCTGCCCTCTCCTCGCCGTGACGATCGTCCTCAACGGCGTCCAGCCAGTGCTCTCCGGCGTGGCCGTGGGCTGCGGGTGGCAGGCGTTCGTGGCGTACGTGAACGTCGGCTGCTACTACGTCGTCGGCGTGCCGCTCGGCGTCTTCCTCGGCTTCTACCTCGACCTCGGCGCCAAGGTACATAAGTTAGCCGGCCGTGGCCCATGGCTGTGGACTCTTGCCATCTATGAGTTCAGAGCTCGGAATAATTGTGTTCTGACGGTGAGTCGATCTGCCATCCGCGCGTGGCCGACTTGTCAATAATATAATTGCAGGGGGTTTGGAGCGGCATGGTGGTAGGAGGAACCCTGATGCAGACGCTCATCTTGCTCGTGGTCACCATCAGAACCGACTGGAACAAGGAGGTGATCTGTTCATTACTCGATGTTCTGCCTCATTATTGCCATTTTGCCCTGATGCTGGTCAGCAGTTCAGGGACTGAGCTGGAAATACTTTTGCCTCATGCGGCTTGCATCCCCAGGTGGAACACGCCAAGACGAGACTGGCCAAGTGGCAGGACAAGAAGGAGCCTCTGTTACAAGATAACTGAGAATAGTCCCGAAGTTGTATTACTTCTTCTTTATCAATTCTAGCAAGATGGCTCGCATGAATAGCGTAGGTAGCTAATATTTTTTTATGCCAACATTTGAGGTAATTTTTACTTCAAAAATAAATGTGAGCAAATAAGTCTATTTACTCGTGTCATTATAATTGTTTAGACCATCCTAATGTGTAATCTACTTTTTTCATCATAATATTCCGTGGCATATTCTTTTTTAAAATGATGGATTTTTGGAGAAAAGGGAATACCCTATGAAACACATGTATTGTATTTAACGTACCTAATTAAAGATATTTTGTATTAAAATAATATAGTTTTAAACATTTTATCAGCAATTTACAACTCTGTTTGAGAGCATTAGTTATGGTGACAAACAATCAATAATTGTTTAGACAAGATCTAGGCGAGTGGATATCGGAGATCGGAGATTGCTGCCCCGTCATACAGAGGAAAAAGTTCTCTATTGATGCAAACGTTGTACCTAGAGGATAGGGGTAGAGGAAGAGAGAAAAATAGAAATGAAATAAATAACGTCTTCCCTGTCAAGGTCTTGCCAAGATCTGCATCTTCGGCCGAGGTCGAGGTCTGTGTCGTCGCGCTTGCGGTTTTGGCTTTTTGGCGGTGTTATGACTTACGAGAGGTTATGCAATCCAGGGCTGTTTGAAACAACAAATTAAAAAGGGTCACTATAATTTGATATTGGAAGGAGTAACTTATAAAAAAATGTACTATCTTTATACTAAAAAATACTTGATGTCATTTTTATTTTTGCAGTCTTCCAGTTTTTTCAAGACAAACGCGCATATATCATATATTATTTCTATTTCCAGTCTTCAGACTGGATATTTAAAAGTTAATCCATTAAATAAGGTTTCAGAAGTGTTCATCTTATCTGGACATCTACTAATCTGGATTTAGGACTAGCAATAATGCAACAGTGATGAACTAGTTCACGGCAAGGGAGAGAAAGCCAAACTGATTCCGCGCGAGTCCTCGGATCTGAGGCATGTGCGAGCGAGAACGGTGATCGCCCTGCAGCCTGGGATCACGCGCTGGTCCATGCATCAGCTCGCACCGAGACAGTGGTCACAAAAGCAAAGATTCCCCGCTACTTTTGTCAGTTACAAAAAATTATTGAATGTTTTTTATTTGCAATTCAGACGAAAATCTGAAGGCGTCTTCTTCTGTGCAGCTAAAACGAGCACGTTTATTTTTAGCAGAGCACGCGCCAAAATGTTTTCTTCAGAACGGACACAGCTCGTGACGTCCTAGATATTCAAAGACGCCAGACCAGAAGAAAACTCGGAATCGACAAGACACAGCGGAGCTAGCGGCAACCTTTTGCTGTGGCGTCGTGCCCGGACGCCGCCGCTTTTTCACCTGCCACACGGTTGTCCTCACTCACTCCTCACCGGACCAAAATTCACCTCCTCACCTAGCTTGCGCGAGCGCGATGCGACACATCACCACACCATCTTATCACAAGCTAGACACAGGCGCGCACTCAAAAGATCTCGCGCACTTGCGGCTGCCGCGGCCTATCAATCGCGAGCTATCTCTATCAGCCGATGGGTCGGACGGTCGGCCGCCACGCCGTCGACGGCCGGCTGGAGGCTCTGCTCTCCGGTGCCGGCGGCGCCTCGGCCGAGCCATGGCTCCGGCGCATGGCGGCGGCGGCGGCGCTGGAGCTGCGGCTGCTGGCGCCCCTCGCCGCGCCGGCCGTGGTGGTCTACATGCTCATCATCGTCATGTCGTCCACCACTCAGATCGTCTGCGGCCAGCTCGGCAACGTCCAGCTCGCCGCCGCCTCCCTCGGCAACAACGGCATCCAGGTCTTCGCCTACGGCCTCATGGTACGTACCGGAACTAGCACTTGCGTATAATTGTACGTACATACACAATGTCTACGTACACACGCATGAATAACTGTCCACTTCTACTCGCTCGTGCAGCTTGGAATGGGGAGCGCGGTGGAGACGCTGTGCGGGCAGGCGTACGGCGCCGAGAAGTACGAGATGCTGGGCGTGTACCTGCAGCGCTCGACGGTGCTGCTCATGGCAACCGGCGTGCCGCTCGCCGTCATCTACGCCTTCTCGGAGCCGCTCCTCCTCCTGCTCGGCCAGTCGCCGGAGATCGCCGGCGCCGCCGCGGAGTTCGCCTACGGCCTGATCCCTCAGATCTTCGCCTACGCCGGCCAACTTCCCCATCCAGAAGTTTCTGCAGGCGCAGAGCATCGTGGCGCCCAGCGCCTACATCCTCGCCGCCAGCTTCGTCCTCCACGTGGCGCTGAGCTGGGTCGCCGTCTACGTGCTGGGCCTGGGCCTGCTGGGCGCGTCGCTCACGCTGAGCCTGACGTGGTGGGTCCTCGTGCTGGGCCAGTTCGCGTACATCGTGTGGACCCCACGGTGTAGGGACACGTGGGCTGGGTTCACCTGGGCTGCATTCGCAGACTTGCCTGGGTTCGCCGGACTTTCCATCGCGTCGGCGGTGATGCTGGCGCTCGAGGTCTGGTACTTCCAGGTGCTCATCCTCCTCGCCGGCATGCTGCCGGACCCGCAGGTCGCGCTTGACTCGCTCACTGTCTGGTGGGTACCCACTTTCTTCCTTTGCTGACTGTTCTTTTTTCATCAGTATGATGGTCATCATATACTGAGCTGTTGAAAGTTCAGCGGTCCTGACAGTGTTCGATGGTAAACCAAAATGCTTGCAGACAATGCTAGTCAGATACCTGAAAACAGTTTCCTGAAAATCCCTGCAATGCATCTCAGATCCCCGAGAAAAGTTTCCTGACAGTGTTCACGCAGGCCATATATTTTCTTGCCCGTGTTTAGTTCCCACCCAAAATCTTTTCACCCATCACATCAAAGGAGAATCTTAGATGCACGAAGTATTAAATGTAGACGAAAAAGGGAAAAAGTTATATGGATAGGCTGTAAATCGCGAGACGGATCTAACGAGCCTACTTAATCCATGATTTGCAATGGTAATGCTACAGTAACCATCCGCTAATTATGGATTAATTACCCTCTAATTACCATCGTTAGATTCGTCTCGAGATTTTCAACCTATCCATATAACTTTCCACCTTTTTCATCTACATTTACTACTCCTAAATTGGTAAAATCAATACCCGAAATCTTTTCATGAAAATTTTTCATCGACTAAACACGGTCCTTGTGTTTGAAAGAAACATAATTTTTGCTTTGTGAAAGCCATTCCATCTGCACGGACTCTAGGTGCTCATCGTTTTGTCTGCGCTGCAGCACTTCGATCCAGTCATGGGTGTTTATGATCTCAGTGGGCTTCAATGCAGCTGCCAGGTTGGTTCATCTTTCATCTCACTGTACTTTTCACCAACTGGGGACGTATTTTCTAAGAAAAAATTACAGTACATTTAACGTACCCCACCCCACCCCACCCCCCGATTCCATTTCCGAACTGACAGAAACACTGAAAAATGAATGAGAAAGTATTTTGCACTACACATTACCTCACCGTACACTCTCATCTGAAGTTCTTTTGCACTGCAGTGTGAGAGTAGGGAATGAGCTGGGCGCCGGCAACCCCAGGTCCGCTGCGTTCTCTGCATGGATGGTCACCATCTTGTCGGCGTTCGTATCAGCAATAGCTGGTCTCGTCACTTTCCTACTCAGGGACAAGCTCAGCTACATCTTCACCTCCGGTGAGGTTGTCTCAAGGGCCGTCGCCGACCTGTGCCCCTTGCTCGTTGGGACCATTCTGCTTTGCGGGATCCAGCCCGTGTTGTCAGGTAAGGTTTCAGCTCGTGTTGCTAAGTGTAGTATTTTCAGACTTCAGACTTATGGAAAGTTTACTAGCTACTAGATTGAACATGTTCCTGGGCCTTCAGCTTGACGTGTTAATTCAGTATAAAGTCAACATCAGACTGTTCATCTTTGAACCACAAAATTGTAATGAAAACTTGAGTTGAGTGATGTTTTGTGTTCTTCACACTGACACTGAATATTTATTCACTGGATTGATGAAGGTGTGGCCGTTGGTTGTGGGTGGCAAGCAATGGTAGCCTATATCAACATTGGATGCTACTACTTCATCGGCATACCCCTCGGTGTGCTTCTTGGATTCAAGTTTGACTTTGGAATCAAGGTACGGCTGACCCTGAACATGTTACATTTTAAATCTGCCGTCTACCGCATTGGAGACAGTAAAAATCACCGTCCATATTCAGTTGACTTGTCATCACTCATCAGTTGTTGGCTGGAGAAACTGGGAAACGGTTGAGTACTTGTCCCGTAGACCATCTGCAAGTGTGAAAACAGAGTTTACTCTGATAATCTGATATCTGGATCACATTGCAGGGATTGTGGGGAGGCATGATTGGGGGCACCCTGATCCAAACACTTATTCTGATCTGGATCACGTTGAGAACTGACTGGAACAAGGAGGTAAGTGATCCACCGCCTGACCACCACCTTAGGACCACCACCTTAGAGCAAGTATTATAAGACGATGTAGGCGGGCTGTAGGAACTGCTACATCAGATTTTTGATAAGTTAGAGACAGATTTTTTATGAGTTAGAGAAAAGAGGTGGACTGTTAGCTTTTAGCCAACTTATGCACAGTTCCCAAAAATATGTGAGAGAGTAAGGTGGTTCATGTATTAATAATGATTTAGCATGTGTCTATTATAGAGTGAGATATTAGTTGGCTACATGTGATGGGGCAAAAACATTCAGCTCGCTGCTCTTAGCCATGCTCTTAGATGACCATTAGTCCTTGGTAATCGAAGTCGTCTAGCTGACAAATGATCCTCAAATCTACCTCTCATGCTGAATCGTACGTATCTAGGTTATGCGCCAATGCAGAATTTTAGGGCAATTATTGTTATCAAGTTCATTTCGGCTCTGGAGTTGATCGATCTTCTCTGAATTTGGCATTAAGAAAAGAAGTTCTTTTCTTCTGTAAATAACTTTTTTTTCTCATCTGAATTCAGGTTGAGGAAGCGCGGAAAAGATTAGATAAGTGGGACGACACAAGGCAGCCTCTTCTTGCAAACAAGGAGTGATGATGTCACTTGTCAGACTCTTCTAGATACGATCTAGCATGTGCTCAAGTTGATGCAATATCTTTCAGTTGCCATCTCTTCTGCCACTGCTAACTGCAATGATACACCACGCAATTCAGAGATGTACTGATGCTTAATTAGCAGTTCACTCACTTCTCCTATGATATTATGCTAATAGTATTTCAGAATTCATAAACTAATCTCGCCACCTAATCATGCTAATCTGAGGCCCACCAATTGCAATGCAGTAAGGTGATGGGGGTAAATAGTAGAAAATAAATTACGAGAGAGGTTATTATTTCCAAATTTCGTCCCTTTTAACATTTTGAAATTCTGAGTACATGTGTGAAATGAGTAAACCTTCCATTGTGAAAAGCATGAGTTTTGAAATAATCTAATTAGAGAAAAAGAATGGTTCTCTTACAAGTGGAGTACTCATGCATGAAATTATTAGATTCTTGGATCCACCGTGCTATGGTTGAAAAAAAAAGAAAAAGAACAAAGGGACTGGCGGAGATCTAAAAAGGGTTTGGTAGGATGTCAGTTCTTACTGAACCTCGTCAACAATAAACATTGTACAACCGTGTTGTTATTCTTGAACCGGTGGACTTGATGGCTGCTCACCACCTTGTGACATGTTGGAAAAATGGATGTGCACTAGAACTTGCGATACCAATTTTTTGACAGCTGAGCAACATGGTCCATCCTAAATATAGTGTGCGAGTGCGAGTATGATGTTAGTATGCTTATCTCACATGCATATACGTTGGCACTTAGCTTTCTTATAGTGAATAGAAAAAATGTCTCCATGAACATGACCGGTAGGCCGTCTATGCTCTGCTCTATGAGAGGAGCATCGACAAGGTCATCCTGCTTCTTCTGCTCAGATGTAAGTCTCTTCTTTTCTCTCTTAGATCTCACACACTAGCCATTACTTTGTGTTTCTCCCATGACAGTAGCCCTGACGTAGCTGGTAGCAAATTCGCTATGACCTATTTATTTCAAGCTCTAATTCATTTCATGCTCTTTTTTCTTTTTTGACAGTACTTCTTTTGCAGCAATCGTAACTTTCACCTGGCCAGTTGGAGGCTTGGAGCATGGAACCAGAAGCAACATGGTTACCTTACGACTCTCAGCTAGCCCATTATTGGAGCATGGAACCAGGTGACGACCTTCAGCTGGCCAATTGGACAACAGAGGAAGAAGCAGCAGTACTATGGGCTCATCATAGTCTTGCCGTCGATTCTGCCGGAGATCAGCTTGTCGAGTATGCAGAAGCAGCAACGGCCACTCCACCGATGGCGATCGTTCCGATGGAGAATTCAGCTCATCAAGAACTAGAGGTCGATCTCCACAACATGGTGCTCAAGATCCACACCGACCCGATCCATACGTTCGAGAAAGTGGCGTGGGAGTACAAGCTGGACGTGGACATGATGAAGATGAGGATCCACAGGTACCCTCCGAGCATCCGTGCCCTCGGCGAGCTCTACACCGCGCCGACGACGGTGTCCATCGGGCCCTACCACCACGGCCGGTCCCACCTCGCGGCGGCGGAGAAGGTGAAGCACGTGGCCGCCTACCACTGCATCCGCGAGTCCGGCCGCTCCGTCCAGGAGGTCTACGACGCCGTCGTCTCCGCCGCCGCCGACGCCCGCCGCCTCTACGACGGCGCCGGCGCCGGCTACGACGACGGCGAGTTCTTCCCCATGATGTTCTTCGACGCCTGCTTCCTGGTGCAGTACATGCTGACGTGTACCGACGCGGGGACGGAGAAGATGGACCCGGCGCTCAGGAGCTTCTTCGACGCCAACGACAACGACGTGTTCCGCGACATCATGCTGCTGGAGAACCAGCTCCCGTGGCGCGTCGTCGAGGCCGTCATGGCGTTCCGCCCCGTGCCCGTGGCAGAGTTCGTCGCGTCGCTGCGCGGGTGCCTGCAGGACCGCAAGGACTACAACTCCGACGACGAGAGCGAGAGGCCCTTCGCCCTCGACGAAGGCGCGCCGCACCCGCACCTCCTCGGGCTCCTCCGGTTCCACATCGTCGGGCGGAGCGCCGCCCGGCCGCCGGCGCTGCCGGAGACGGACGCGATCTCCTTCTCCGTCAGCACCATCGAGCTCGCCGAGATCGGCGTCAGGCTCGCCGCCCACAGGTCCACGACGGAGCTCATCCACATGGGGTTGAAGAAGACAGGGAATCTCTTCGCGGAGCTCTCGCTGGCGCCGCTGTCGCTGGACGGCACGCGGGCGAGCCTGCTGGTGAGCATGGCGGCGCTGGAGCTGTGCGCGACGCCGAGCTTCCAGGACGCCGACGACGAGGACTCCGCCGTGTGCTCCTACCTGCTGCTGCTCGGGATGATCGTCGACAGGGAGGAGGACGTGCACGAGCTGCGGCGGCGGCGGATCCTGCAGGGAGGCGGGGGGCTCACCAACGGGGAGGCGCTGGCCTTCCTCACCAGGCTGCAGGGCCTGCGCCTCGGGTCTCGGTACGTTCGCACCATGGAAGAGATTGAGGACTACAAGGTGAAGAGGAAGACGAGGACGAAACTGCACGCGTTTCTGTACAAGAACATCAAGACCATTATTACTGTCGTCTCTGCTGTTGCTGCACTTGTTGGGATAGTTGGCACGCTCAAGTCACTCAAGGTCGTCCATTGATCGATCGATGTTCAAACTGTTATTTACTGAATGTAAATTCCATTTGCAGTAAAATTAGATATATATGATAATGTCTGCAGCATCTTATCCTTGTGATTCTGTAGGCGATAGAGAAGTGTGTTTGTAACTCAGTAAGGGTTCTTGTGGTGGAACCTATCCCTTCCTGGATTTATTTCAGGATCGACGCTGTTCTTTCAGTGGTAGGCGGCGTGTCCGTCACCGGCGATGCGCCAGTGGTGACTCCGTCAATCTCGAGGATTTGCCGGCTCAGTCTTTCAGAGGTACTTACAAGGGTAGGGTTGCATGTGTGTTCGTAAGGACGAGTGTGCGCGCGTGTTTGTGAGCGTCTGATTCGAAAAAAGAGTAATGTTTGTCAGTCAGCATCGGGATTTGCAAGCTAGCTGTGCATATAACGGGATTGGGTAGTCCCTCCATGTCGATACTAGGGTAATGTATAGCTAGACACGGCTGTCGCCTGCAAATCCTTCGCATTTTCTTCAAGTCTTCTACGCCCACCCCCTAATTAAACAGCAACTTGTGCAAATTCTAACGAGTTGATACGTAGGATATAACGTGGTTGGCGGTAGCTGTACATCTTAATAGTGGTTATTGGTCACAGCTATAGACGATGCCACGCCAACCATGTGAGTAAGTTCAGGTATCAAGATCAAAGCATATAAATTAAAATGATGGCATAACCTAATTGGGGTTGTTTTTTAGCAAGCTCTCGAGCAGGCAGGTGTGTTCTGCGATTTCAATATTGTGGAAGCAAGGGACGTGAAAGGTTTAGCCTGAACTGCCCAGTGGACTGACCCCAAAATTTGTGGGACAGCATTATTGATTGCTGCGCCCATCTCACACACACACAATGTCGATTTGCATCGAGACACTTGACGTGCACGTATATTTGTAAACACTTGCACGTACTTCGTAAAAAGACATTATCAAGTTTGTTTCGCTAGGCTGGACTGGAAAGTTTGTGGAGAGAATAATCTGTTGTGCTGATTCAATAGTATTCAGTGAGAAAAATAATCCGCTGGCCAAGCGAACAACACTCTTTCATTGATTTCTTGACAACACTCTTTCATTGATTTCTTAAGAAGATGTCCATTGATCATTTATGAAAAAAAAGAGGGCCCGTTCCCTCAGACCCTGCATACAAGATGCAACGTACCTTTAGTCTGTTTCTATTTCTATTTTATGCGATCATTACATGGAAGCATGTAAATAAATAAATAACTTATTGCGGCCGCACCGCCCTAATATAGATTGTTGTGTTTAGAGGCGAGCAGATATTTGAAGCCCATCAAAATTAGCACTCCCCTTCGCATCAAACCGATGGGAGAAAAAAAAATATTACAAGATGTACATCATCCTTAAAATCACTCAAGCGCCCGAAGCGCATAGCTAGCACAATGCAATCATTCAGAGAGGATGTAGTGTATTTAACGGTTTGAATCTGTATAAATCTATATCTTTTATCCTGCTGTAACTATCGTGATTCTTCTACCAGTCAATTTACTACCTGGGATTTCTCTCGGTAGGTAGGTTGCCGCAGTGGCAGAGCTAGGATCAATTCTTAGGAGGGGGGCCAATTTGCCTCTCGTCGAAATCAGGATGTACACAAATGCTAGAGGAATTACAAGGTGTACATCACCCTTGTGATTTTGGATAAGGCGAGCAGATATTTGAAGCCCGTCAATACTACCACTCTCCTTCTCATGAAACCGAAGGGAGAGAAAAATTGCAAGATGTACAGCACCTTTTCAAATCACATGGAGTACAAAATCTTTTCTTTATTTGTCCTGGAAAAGCTAGTGAAATCTCATTGAAAGCTCATCATTTGATCGCGCGCCACCCGTACAGCTTGAAATTTGGAACCATGGATTTAAACTGCTCTCCTTCTCTCAGTGAAACGATACCAAATAAAGAGAGGCAAGATGTGTGATCATCGTGACAGAAAGTTCACTCCAGAAACCGCGTGGCCCATCGTTTTTACTCCCGTCACGGGCTTGAAAAAACTCGCAAGTTTTCGAGGGGCGCAGAACTTGGACCTGCAAGAAACGAACAACCGTAAGCAAGAGCCTGCCTGCTTGAGAGCGAGGCATGCATTGCCCCGGCGCCGGCCTATTATAAAACAAGCACACACGTCCAACCGACAGGTGCAAGAAGATCATACCACCAAGCTCCTTCGTTCTCCTCCGCCTCCGGCCTCCTATAGCTCGTCGATCCCCATGACAACCACGCCGCCGCAAACCAAGACGACGATGCAGCTGATGGCGAGTGCGGCGGCGGCGACGACGCCATCCGCGTCCGGCGCCGCGGCCTACGCGAAGGTGGAGAAGATGGACGCGGAGGAGGCGCGGCACGTCAGGGCGCAGTACCTGATCCACAAGGTGCTGGAGGAGGCGAGCACAGCAGCAAGCAGGCCGCCGGCGCCGAGGACGAGGAGGCCCCCGGTGCTGGCCAGGGTGAGGGCGAGGGTCGGCGTCCGGCTGAAGAAGCTCCGGCTCGCCATCCGCGGCGTCAGGGCGCGCGCCCGCCGCGCCGTGCGGAGGCATCTCCGCAACCTGAGGAGGCTCGTCGCGCGCGGAGGAGGGGGAGGGCAGGGACAGGGAGGATCGGTAAAGCCTGCTCAAACAGCGCCGTCTACCTCCTGACGCCTTTCTCCCTGGCGCGCGCGCCGCAGCGACGCGTGCATGTGGAGGCCAGTGCTCTGTCCGGCGTCGAACAACGCAATCATCACCGTGTTCTGTTCGGCTTGGAACATTGCATCGAGCACTGTCTGTCACGTGACAGCGTGTGTTGTATACTTGCATTGCATTGTGTGCACTACTTGTCTGTGCTGTGCATGAGCTCGATCGCACCGAGACGAACAGACAGAGACATTGGCTGGTGACGGTAGCAGATATTCCCCTGCTATGTAGGACATGAATTTGGTGTGCGGTTGGTGATGTTCTGAGACGGTATCATTCAGACATGACAATCCAATTAAATCTGTCTGACAAAGCTGCATTGGCGCACCGCGCGCGAATGGGCTATCTGCCGATCGACTTTCCGTTTCACCCGCCACGGTTGTCCTCACCCTGCAACGTGCAAGGCGCGAATGGGTCTTACTTGTAATTTATCACGAGCAAGCTGCACGAGCACACCGGGGAGGTCTGGGCGTCTGGCAGTTCTTGCCTCGCCGCAGCTAGCACACCTAGCTACATATCACAGGCTCGCTCCCAAAGTACTACCCGGCCATCAATCCATCCATCATCCATGGGACGACGAGCGGGCGACCATGCCGTCGCCGGCGAGGCCACCGACAGCCGGCTGGAGGCGTTGCTATCCGGCGCCGGCGAGGGCGGCTCAGACTCCTGGCCGCTGCGCATGGCTGCGGCCGCCGAGCTGGAGCTTCGGCTCCTGGCGCCGCTGGCCGCGCCGGCCGTGGCGGTGTACATGCTAGCCATGACAACCACGTCGTCCACGCAGATCTTCTGCGGCCATCTCGGCAACGTCCAGCTCGCCGCCGCCTCCCTCGGCAACAACGGCATCCAGCTCTTCGCCTACGGCCTCATGGTACCACCATCCAACAATAATACTGCATCAATCAGTACTGTACATCTACACAGTATACAGTACGTGTGTACTCGTGACTGTATCCGTACATGTACATAGCCAAGCTTGATCGTACGTTTGCAGCTTGGGATGGGCAGCGCGGTGGAGACGCTGTGCGGGCAGGCGTACGGCGCCGAGAAGTACGAGATGCTGGGCGTGTACCTGCAGCGCGCCACCGTGCTGCTCACGGCCGCCGGCGTGCCGCTCGCCGCCGCCTACGCCTTCACGGAGCCGCTGCTCCTGCTGCTGGGCCAGTCGCCGGAGATCGCCGGCGCCGCCGCGGAGTTCGCGTACGGCCTCGTCCCGCAGGTCTTCGCCTTCGCCGCCAACTGCCCGATCCAGAAGTTTCTGCAGGCGCAGAGCATCGTGGCGCCCAGCGCCTACATCCTGGCGGGCAGCGTGGCGCTCCACGTGGCGCTGAGCTGGGTCGCCACGCGCGTGCTGGGCCTGGGCCTGCTCGGGGCCTCGCTCACGCTCAGCCTCACGTGGTGGGTGCTCGTGCTGGGCCAGTTCGCGTACATCGTCTGGAGCCCGCGGTGCAGGGACACGTGGGCCGGATTCACATGGGCCGCCTTCGCCGACCTGCCCGGGTTCGCCAAGCTGTCCGCCGCGTCGGCGGTGATGCTGGTGCTCGAGGTGTGGTATTTCCAGGTGCTCATCCTCCTCGCCGGAATGCTGCCGGACCCACAGGTCGCGCTTGACGCGCTCACGGTGTGGTGGGTCCCTATAAATCCTACTCTTTTTTTAGTGCTCTTGTTTTTTCTTTGCTATTCGAACTCCATGAATTACGTGTGCGCTCGGTGCTTTGTCTGCAGCACTTCCATACAGTCATGGGTGTTCATGATATCTGCAGGCCTCCAAGCTGCTGCCAGGTTGGTTCACTTCATTTTTTTTTGTATATTTCTCCCTGTTCTTTGGGTCATGGCTTCTCAAAACATCACAATTGAAGCATGTGTCGATCATACAAAGACACGAAACGTGTCCTTCGCCTCCTTGCCACCTCGACGGCAAGCAGCCGGGCCCCAAGCGCGTTCTTACGGCCGGCAGTATAGTGCCCCATGCATTGACAGAGAACGAGACAGTGCACCGTACGTACGGTGTCTCGCTGTATCCTACATGTAGAGACACATGTCTCCGAGCTTCCGAAGACCTTCAACCCCGGTTTCCTCCGGTGCCGCCAAACCCACATGCGCGAACGCGATCGATGCGACGGCTCTGTATGATGAGTGATGACCAAGCCGTGCGTTCAGGCTTTCACACAGCTCCATCTTCCATGTGTGTCTACAGTAGGGTACTAGGGTACCTGGATTTGCAAGAAAGAACGCGCTGAAACTATTTTTTTTCTTTAAAGAAAATGAATTCTGATCTGAAGAAGTTTTGTTGCATATGCACTGCAGTGTGAGAGTCGGGAACGAGCTGGGCGCCGGCAACCCCCGGTCCGCCGCCTTCGCCGCGTGGACGGTCACCGCCGTGTCGGCGTTCGTGTCGGCCGTAGCTGGCCTCGTCACCTTCCTGCTCAGGGACAAGCTCAGCTACGTCTTCACCGGCGGCGAGGCCGTCTCGCGCGCCGTCGCCGACCTGTGCCCCTTGCTCGTCGGCACCATCGTGGTCTGCGGCATCCAGCCCGTGTTATCAGGTGAGTGAGTCTGTGGATTGTGGATTCTACCTGAGTTTATTTCTGAATTCTGACTGAAGAACTGGTGGTAAAAAAAATGTTTGTAACTGAACTTCTGAAGGTGTGGCCGTTGGCTGTGGGTGGCAAGCAACGGTAGCGTACATCAACATTGGATGCTACTACCTCATCGGCATACCCCTCGGTTTGCTCCTTGGATTCAAGTTTGACTTTGGCGTTAAGGTACACTGCTTCGGCAGCTCAGTTCATCGGAGATTGCAAACTCGCCGTCCATTTCCAGTTGACCTGTTGGCTCTAAGCTCTGGAGTCAACTGAGGAACGGCTCTGGGTACTTGTTTGTGAACCATCTGCTAGTCTGAACACGGATCTTGCGTTGCAGGGATTGTGGGGAGGCATGATTGGGGGCACCCTCATGCAAACACTTATTCTGATCTGGATCACGTTCAGGACTGATTGGAACAGGGAGGTAAAGCCACCTCTGGTTATCATCATATTCCTCGCCTCGGTTGCCGCCTCGTTTCACTGACAGATGATCCTCAAATCTACCTCACATGCCGACTGCTGAGCCGCATCTAAGTTATGCGCCGATGCGCTATTTTAGGGCCATTATTTCGTCCAAGTGCCTGCTCGATTGTGTGGCCATCTTATTTTGTTCGATTAGTCTTCTATGGATTCTGCACAGCAAAAAAAGAATGGAACATTTTAGTAGTAATTTCATTGTGTTTCCTCTCTCTGAATGTAGGTCGAAGAAGCGAGGAAAAGACTAGATAAGTGGGATGGCACAAGGCAGCCTCTTCTTGCAAACAAGGAGTGATTGGTGTTGTTAGCAGTGGATGGAGAGTCAACATGCTACTGCAAGTTGATCCAAATCTCTAATATTTTTCAGAAGCCATCTTATCTGCCACTGCTAACTGCAATGATAGACCACCCAAATGAAATTCAGCAATGTACTAATGTGTAGGTCAGTCAGTTTCATATGAGATCATGCTATTTCAGAACTGGCACATTAATCCCCCTCACCTTTTGAGTAATGATACCCTTTTGAGGCACCGACCAGAATGCTTTATTATTCCTTGCGACAATCATTACAAAGAAATATGGCAAGCTGCCTTAATGAATAAGTACTAAATGAAGCAACTTCGCTTTAGTTACTAAAATTGTCTCCCTCTTTTTTTCCCCTAAAAGAAACAGGTACTAAATTTTAGTCTATGAATATCTTGGCATAGGTGTGGCTATGAATCAAACATGCTGATCTGATCTCTAGAATACTTTCTCGGTACCATCTTATCAGCCACTGCTAACAACAATTATAGACCACAAGAATCAGTAATGCAATGATGCATGCTTCAGTCAATTTCATATGAGATCATGCATGCCATTTCATTAATCACAAGCTAATACCTTGCCTTCACCTAATGATACTAATTTGAGGCACCAATTGCAACGCTTTGCTAATCCTTTGGTATAGTTATTTACCAGAAATACTGCAAGTTGCCTTGCTTAATGTTACACTAGAATAAAGCTATTGCGATTGCTGAAATTGTTTAGTCCTTGAACCCTAGCATTGTCCTGCAGGCAGCAGACCTGGTTACAATTAGAAAATTCTGATGCTGCAGGAGGTAACAACCGAAGAGACAAATGGACGCTAGGCCTTGTCTTGCCTCATCCTTTGGTACATGAGGAGCCACTAGTTCAGATGATAAATTCAACACAAATTTATCAACAGAATACAATAGCTTTCAACTCTCATTAACTGGACAAATGGCATGCATTAGCATCCAAGGAGAAGTTTTCTTCGCCGACCTGATCAAGCGTTCACCACTATGTGCATATATCTTATGGAACCTCGTGGCCGTGCTGTGCTTGCTGAAAATAAATTATATTTTTTTTCTGCAAGGCTGGATATTCCAATGAGCCGAAATGACACAAATTCAGGCCTGAGACGGCAGGGTTTCAGATGAACAATGTTAAGCTGGCGACTGCGTGTCTACAATAGCATGACAAAATTGAGCAGCTGTGAGAAGTTCTATATTTTTTATCATGTTATAGTTAGGCGTTAATCGAACCCAACACAAACTCACATCAACTCAAAAGTTAGCTCAGGAAGTGAATCATAAGCATTGATGTTAAACAACACAGAATCAGCTGATAAAAAGAAGTAGGATGACCTGAAAGAAATGCTCTGCCGGGATGTGCCAACGTTTTGACCTGCTTGAATTTAGTAAGAGGAATCATGCCTCAACTAGTTCTTTCAGTGACCTCACAAGTCACGAGTGCGGGCAGGGGCGGCATGTTTAGGTGATGATGGAGGTCAGAAGCTGACCATTTTGGCCTTTGGGCGATGCATCAGAAAGCAAATAATTTCCAGGCGCGAAGCGAGACATCTAGTGCAGGCCTGCCTAGGCCCGGGTGCGTTTTGCCTCTGACGATCGCCATTGTTTATGCCTTCATCATCGGTTGACTTGCATCGGAGCACAGC
Organism: Urochloa ruziziensis; assembly: GCA_015476505.1. NCBI lineage: Eukaryota > Viridiplantae > Streptophyta > Magnoliopsida > Poales > Poaceae > Urochloa > Urochloa ruziziensis. Next base: position 71,520,791 of record CM027119.1, on the reverse strand, counting down.
CCTGACATGTGTGGATTGGCAGCAACGGGAATCTCTGAGGAGACCCGTTCGGAAAGGGCCTCTCCGGTTGGTTGAGATTCTGATGAGAAGCTGGGCAAAAAAAAAAGGAGGTTAGCTTTCTTATTAAAAAAATTACAATATTCTGGGAAGTGCTTTGCGTTTCAGCCAATCCAGTGGTGAAGCTTGCAAATGGCTACTAGTGATATATGTATCTCAAATCAGAACCAGGGACGAACCTTATGGTGAAATTGGCATGGCATTGGAACTGACCCGGGTTTCGCCTGTTCTTGTCGCGATCAAGTTGTTTCAATTTCAAATTCGTCTCTGTTACGTTTGAGGCTTGATGATAACATGGAACGGGAGGACATAATCCTCGCGGTCACACTAGCACCGTGGTACTTCGCAGGTCCGGACTTTGATGTTTAAATGCTGGAAGAAATTTGGAATCCATGGATTGGAGTACTCTGTCTCTGTTTGAAGGGAGAAAGGGACAGACAGCTACATATCAGATCAGATGGGGAGCACAAAATTCTCCGAGTACCTATAATTTGTTCGTCATGTATAGAACCTAGATTTTTCTGAGACCAATGAATCTGAATGTGTTCCTCTTCTCTTCAACGAGAGAGACAGAGAGACATGCCGGGGTGGAATGAAGTTTCCTATAGGAATGATGTGACCATCTGAATGTGCTCCATCGTTTTTTGGCATCTGTCATGAGCTTGAAAAAAAATTGCAAAATGGTTCAACGATTAAAAGAATAATCTTGGAGATGCAAGAAATAAACAATGCTTATGAATATTGACACGGCCTGTCCAACTAATACCCTCATGATCTCATCAATAATTCCAGAAAAATACTGGCCACAGCCAGCCTGCAGGAGCCCTACCAATTTGCTCAGCACCAGCCTATATAACAGGCGCACACGTCCCAGGCCAGACGGCCACAGCTGCAAGAAGCTCACACCAAGAAAGCCTCTCCTGATCTCCTCCCATCCTCCTCGTCGCGCCACCTCCGCCATCGTCGCTGCCTAGCTACAACGCGGCGCCGATCGCGAAGATGCTGCTGCTGAGGGCATCGTCGACGCCGTTCGCGTACGCGAAGGTGGAGAAGGTGGACGCGGAGGAGGCGCGGCACATCAGGGCGCAGTACCTGATCCAGAAGGTGCTGGAGGAGAAGAGCCCGGTGGTGCGCTCCCGGCCGCCGGCGCTGGCGCGGGTGAAGGCGAGGATCGGCGTGCGGCTGAAGAAGATGAGGCTCGCCGTCCGGAGCGTCAGGGCGCGGGCGTGCCGGACCCTGCAGAGGCACCTCAGGAGCCTGAGGCGGCTCATCGCGCTAGGAGGTCAGGGATCAAGATCAGGGGAGCCTGCAGGGTCTCCTTCTTGATCCCTCGCTTTCTGAAGGAAAAAAAAAATCACATGTTTTTTTTTTTTTGCCTTTTTCTTTTCGGATGTTTTTGTGTGGATCAAAGCAATGGCTAATAACATTCGAGCTTTGCTGAGAGGTCTGGGATCACAATCTGTATCTGTTTAATTAGGTGGTGGAAGGAATCATATATACATACAAAATGTGTAATAGTAGTAGTAATCAAAGCAATGCATGTTCATGTTTTCCATTTTCGTGCCATGCTGTGTTCTGGAATCCTGCTCTGCCAGTTCTGCAGAAATCAGTGATTTCTTATTTCTCCACTAGTTTCTTTCCTTACAGATTTTTCTAGTTCCCGGTGCATTGTATCGTGTCCTAATCAATCTTCTCCAACAATCCAGCAATCTCTGTATCCATTCATCCACATTTTTTGGATCTGCAATTTGTTTTTTTTTTTTGTGTATGTTCATGCACTCTGCAGTATGGTTTGCTTTCCAAGCTGATCTGGAGCAGGATGGACATGATAGATAAAAAAACTCTCATCTTACCTGCTCTTTTTCTATGCAACTCTGAATCTTCAGTTAGTTACTTGCGCATAAATTCCACTTCTGCAATAAATAAATTTATGCTAAGTTCATGCATTTTGTGTTTTTCCCATCATCTTCTGGAACTTGGTTCGACAAAAGAAGCGGCAAACTTAGAGGTCACACTTATCTTAACAAATACCTACTACCCAGGGGATTGGGGCATGTGTCCTGTTGAGAGGCCACGGAAAGAGTCTGATCGGTTGTTTATGGTAGAGGAGAAAGTAGATTCCTGGTCCTCATCCTGCCTTATTATTTTTGGGCATTGAACAGCTGACAACACAGTAAACGTAAACGATTTGAAGCTAGGCAACTCATGTTCTCCACAGTCAACTGCTAATCATCATAAAACGATGGCATCATAAACTTGACGGGAAAAGGGAGAAAATGTACTGAATATCCATCAGAAAGTTCGAACTTTGGAGGACCAACAAAGCGCTTGATTCCAACGTTTGAGTTTTTCTTAGAGAGAAAAAAATGTTCTCTAAAAAGGAAAAAAGAAAAAGAGCAACGCAGAAACGACCGAAGCCGTATCCGTATGGCATCAGAAACCGGCCTGCACTAAACAAGGCGATCACACATCACAAACCGTCACTGATTTTTTTTTAGAAAAAAGATAAAATTCTGACCTTTTGCGTCATCCGATGCATACGGCCATTGTTGATTATTACATTATCATGTCAATGATATGTTGAAAAAATAGTAGAGGTAAAAGATTATAGACTATATGATATCACAACCGTCGCTGATGATTCAGTGGCCAGCAAGTCAGCACTGTCAACAAGAGATTGGCGGTTGTATCGCTGCCAAAGCAGGCCCTTTGTGTAAACAAAACACAGTCCAACTCCACACTCCGTTTTTTTGGACACTAAATGGCACATTTAGAAAGCTTCATTTTGAAAGTTTACTGATCTTCAGTGCAGTTCAATTTGCTATGAATAAAACTGCAGCCGAAGAAGTCAAGCTTAGCTTTGCACCCAGTTGATGGATGAGAACATGTGGCCTGTCCAGTGCAAAATGAAAAGAGAGTGGCCGGTTGTTTATGGTAGAGGAGAAAGCAGATTCGTGGTCCAACTCACGCTGGATCGCTGACCATTTGGCGTAGAAAAGCTGAGCAAACAATGATGATCGTCTAAGCAACTGGTGTTTCGCCCACGGCAGCCACTAATAATGATAAAAATGACCTCATCATCAGCTTCGCAAGGAAAATAGAGGCCATACCAAAAAAAAAAAAAAAAAACCCGATGGAAAGTTAAAGAGCCTATGAAACGGTTGATTGGACATGTTTAAAGAATGCGTTTGAACTGAAAGTTTATAAACTACATGACTGTCGGAAAAGTTCAAGCTTTGCTTGAAGGCCGAGCAAAACGCTCGATATGACGTGTTTTTCTTAGGATTCTATTTGAACTGAAAATCCAAAAGGAAACAGACAAACAAAGAAAATAAAAACGCTCGGCTCAATTTGAAAGCACTTTACGCTCTGTTCGTTTAAGGCATCGTTGACAAATGGCACCAGGACGTCAAGCTCACGGGCGGCCATTCTCACGCAGAAGCGGGTGAAGCCGGATGGCGTCAGCGGCGTCTTCCTCCGGCACTAAACAAGGTGGTCAGCACCTAATGACCTAATCACAAGCCGCCATGGACGATTCAGAGGTCAGCAGCGCAGCAATGTCGGGCTGCGATTGGTGGTCTGGTCGTCTTCTTGTCGGTCAAAGCGGAAAGCTTTGTTTAAATTTAAACAGTCCAAGCTTGTGAAACTAATTTCCTTTCAGAAGAAAAACGAGCTAGAAGCATAGTAGGATTCTTTTTTTTAATTAAGTTTCAATAATTGTACGGTGCTGAAGTTTCCTCCGTGCCAGAACACTGCATTTTTCTTGTGCGGTTTTACAAGCAGGTGTATGATCTTGTATTCTTGTGAGTTGTGACATCAATGGTCGGCTTGTCTTGAACGCGCCTGGCAAATACACGAGTGATGGTCTTAGCAAACAATTTAGCGACGTGCATGAAGATTGCGGATGCCAAAATCGGAGCAGCCTCGCGTCACAATTTAATATGAATATTCGAAGATTTAATAACCTTGGGTGTTAAGGTGATTGCTGCGGTTGCGCTTTGTAGAGAACCGAACAAAATTGCAACAGTGGGAATTAATGGTGTGGGTGTCAGTGTCACTTTGACTTATTTGGACACCAACTCTTTGAGAAAAATGTGAAAAAAAGACCGGTTAGAATGGATGTAAAAAAATATTTCATTCACAATGTCATGCGTCAGATAATTAGTTTGGGTTAGGTTGCAAAATGAGATAGGTTGGGTTCAACAGGAGGAAATATTCCGTCCCGCGGGGTCCGCAGCAGGCGCTCCTCTCTTCCCTCTTGCCTCTCTTTTTTGGAGTTCAGCACACCTTTTAAATCGTAGCCCAAACGGCCCCGTTACGAACCGGGCGGGGGAGGCGGGATGCTTCCGAGCAGATTCTGTTTCAGCGGCCCGGCCCGGCCCGGCCCATATAAACCCCGACCCGCTCCACGCGCGCCTCGTCTCTATCTCGTCGCATCGAGATTCCAAAGCCCTCCCTCTCGCTCTCGCCTCCACGCCCTAGGGTTTCGCACCCTTGCCGGGGACGCGATGAACCAGCCGCCGCACCAGCCGCCGATGAACGGGCAGCAAGGCCCGCCTCCGCCGCAGGGCTCTGGGGCGCCGGCACCGCCTCCGCAGCAGCAGGCGCCACCACCGACGTACTACCAGCAGCCGCAGCAGCAGCCACAGCAGTACTACCAGCCCGGGCCGCCCCAGCAGCCGTGGGGGCAGCAGCAGCAGCAGTATCCTCCTCCGCCGCAGCAGTACGCTCCTCCGCCGCAGCAGTACGCACCTCCGCCACCCCAGCAGTACGCTCCTCCGCCGCAGCAGTACGCTCCTCCGCCGCAGCAGTACGCGCCCCCGCCACAGCAGTACGCGCCCCAGCCGCAGCAGTACGGGGCCGGGCCGGGGAGCGGCGAGATCAGGTCTCTTTGGATCGGAGATCTCCAGTACTGGATGGACGAGGGCTACCTTAACTACCATGCCTTCGCTCCTGTGGCGCCACAGGTGATACTTCTATTTCTCCCTCTCCGAGAACTGTGAAATTGTAAATCTTACGGTACACGCTTGTATAATCGATCTAGCTGTGATGTGCGTGCGGTTGTAGTAGATGTGATGCTCTTATTTATGTTAACTATTTATTCTGGTTTTGGATACAAATGTCCCCTTTCCTGTTTCGTTTGAGGGGATAGGAACACATACATTGCATACTATCATAATCCATACTCCGTATGTTATGTTTTAAGGGCCAGAATCACGCATATCATCTAATCACCTAATCATAGGCTGTAGTCACTGATACTAGGTTGTTTTGAACTTTTAATGCTATGGTTCTGTAATGTGCAATTTGCAATGTGTTTCTTATATCATCCCAGTTGGAGTGTAACATGTTGATGAATTCATAATGTTTCTATGGAAAGATTTGTAAGACAACCTTTCTTGATATATTGGGATTGGTAATTCATTAATTTGTTGCTAGGTCACTTAAACTTTGTTTGTTTTGTCACCTTTTGAAGTTCAATGTCTGCTTTAAATAACAACTTTCATATTGTGAATTTTAGTTGATCAGTTGTTTGTTGTATGATGGAGAACATAATCCTTTTGTTAAAATATCTTTTATTGGTGCTAATACAATACTAACTGCAGATTGCCAATGTGAAAATTATACGGAACAAACAGAATGGCCAGTCTGAAGGTTATGGTTTTATTGAGTTTCACACACGAGCTGCTGCAGAATATACTCTTACGAATTTCAATGGGCGGATGATGCCGAATGTTGATATGGTGTTTAAGCTAAACTGGGCTTCTGCTAGCGCTGGGGAGAAGCGTGGAGACAATGGTTCTGATCACACAATATTTGTTGGTGATTTGGCTGCTGATGTTACTGACTCCATGTTGGAAGAGGTGTTCAGAGCCAACTACCCTTCAGTTAGAGGCGCCAAAGTTGTTATAGACAGGGTCACTGGACACCCCAAAGGATATGGTTTTGTGCGCTTTGGAGATCAGAATGAGCAGGCACGTGCTATGACTGAGATGAATGGAATGCCATTATCTACAAGGCAAATGAGGATTGGACCTGCAGCTAACAAGAAGAATATGGATGCTCAGCAGACATATACAGCTAATGGTATGTACCTGTGGAACATTTTCCTGTAGGTTTTTATTCCCCTTCTCTGTTGTTTCATACTTTCTTGCATAGAATCCTATAGTATCCTATGGGGATACTTTTATGACAGCATCTAAGTGCATCACAGCATCATAACGAGTACTAAGTCAACTCACATATTCTGATCTTTTTCACTGTTCTTGTTGGATGAACTAGTTTTCATAGCCATTTTCTTATTAGTCAGTGTCAGTCCACCTCAGCGTAGCCGGCATTGCTTCTGTTGCTATAAACAGGCATTTCCTTTTAGCTCTTTCCTTTATAAGTCTACAAGATTGGGATAACATAAACATAACCAAGTAATAAACCTCTGAACAAAATTCGTGTTTCTCAAAGCAGGATGCCATGCCATCATTTAGGGCCTGGAAATGTCTTCAGCTGTCTCCTGTAAGTTAGGTCAGTGTTTAATTTTGTGAGATTTTGGTTCTAAAGTACTTTAGAGGGCCAACTATGCTATATGTGTTCTCACTCTCAAATATTACCTTGTCTAGACTTATTTCTGGTCTTCCAATGCTTTCTGTTTTTTTAACTTACTAGTAGTGCACCGTGTTCCAGTACATGTAATAGTTCTTATCTATGATTTTACTTTCTGCATATCTTATTATTCTTTTTTTCTCTACTTTGAATTTCTTGTATCTGCAGTATCACTTAGTATTACACTTGTAGCTTATCTGGTTTACTCAATTTTCCATGTTTTGGTAGCAGTGCATAAAATATTTGTTCTTTCTTGTTCAACTTCTCATTGCCTGTACCTGCACTACTTCCACATGCAGGTTATCTGGTTTATTATTCCGTGCTGTACCATATTGCAGATTCCATTTGCTTTGATGTTTCATTAGTCTGCTTCAAGTACCCTTTTGTACTTGTGCATATTTGTTATCTGTGTATTTTTTGCTTTCTACGTAATTCAAATAGTGCTGATTTATGTCTTTTTATCTATGTTGTGATCTTGCTGGCCAAGCGATAGGTTTACTGGGGCTTGGTAGTTGGGGTTGGCATAGCAGCACAGTAAATTTTTGTTTCTGATTTACAATGTTTAACATACACTTGATAACACAAAATAAGATAATAGTTAAAATAAACTAAACCATTGGGAAGACACTTCATGCCTGCACTATGTTCGTTATTGAAGAAAACATTCTCTGGAATATAGTTGGGGTGATTTACCTCAGGGTGTCATGTTAGTCTGAGTCTGAACTACACTAACAGACATACTATAGGCCTATGGCAATTTTCTTCTGTTGCAGACAATTCGATACATGCAGTGAACAACAGCCCTTTGAAGTTTGAAGCAAGGATCACTTGTATTCTGACCTCTGACATCTATGGGATGCTAAGCATTTCTTTATTTGGTTACTCACATAAGTTCTTTGGGTTATTAGTATGTTAGGTTATTATTTTGTGCTGACAACCGCAACACGATGGGTCTCTACTCTCTAGTGTTCAATATGTTAGTTCCTAATCAATTTGCTATCTTTGTTTCTGATGGTGTCTGTATGTGTTGTAATTGCAGGAGTGTACCAGGGCTCTCAAGGAAATATTTCAGAAAATGATCCCAACAATACAACAGTGAGTATTTTTTTTTCAGAAAAAGAATGAAACTAGGGATTGCTGTTACCTTATCTTCCATTATTTTGCAAAAATAGGTCTTTGTGGGTGGGTTAGATTCCAATGTAAATGAGGAGTATCTAAGGCAAACTTTTACTCCATACGGAGAAATTGCCTATGTGAAGATTCCTGTAGGCAAGCGCTGTGGATTTGTTCAATTTACCAGCAGGTTCATAAATTCTTGAAGCTCTTTAGCGACCTTTGCGACTTGGTATCTATAGCTAGTTCTTTGTTGCTCAATTCGCTTGCCATACTCTTAGGTCCTCTGCTGAGGAAGCAATTCGTATGCTCAATGGGAGCCTGATTGGTGGGCAGAATGTTCGGCTTTCATGGGGTCGTAGTCCTCAAAACAAACAGGTATTGTGTGGAAAGCAGAATCTTAGCTTTTGCCAGATGCTCGCTATTTAGCATTGTTTAACCCGAGTTATAATCCCCTTAGGCTCCCCAGCAAGATGCCAACAGCCAGTATAATGGAAACAACTACTATGGATACCAACAGCAAAGTTATGAAGGTTATGGCTATGCTGCACCCAATGCACAAGACTCGAGCGTTCAAAACTACTATGGATATCCTGGTTATGGCAACTATGAGCAACAGCAGGCAGCACCTCAGCAGCAGCAGCCACCGCCAGCACAACCAGCACAAGAGGAGCAGCAGCAGCAGCCTCCACCACCGCAACAGCCTCAGCAACCCCCACATCAGGTAGGATTACTCCCTTAAAGTCATGCCTTTAAGAGTTGAACCAGCAAAATAAAAAACGATGAAAGACTGTCTACTTGAACCATGAAAAAGAGAGCTTTGTAGAGTGTAGACAGTTCCATTATGTGATCCTGGAATTTGTTCATGTTCATATGTTGACTTTCTTTTTGACTGGTATAAATAACTTTGTTACTTTTTATTCTGCAGTGACCACCTCTGTGGGGATGATTGCTTTGCGCACCTTTGGAGCGTTATCAGCTATCAGATTAGAGGACCGTAGAGTTGCAAGTGCAGTTCACTGCTCATGATTCGTCCTATAGATTAGCAGTTATGTAATTGCACGGGCTCGGTTGAATCTGTTCTTCGGGACCAGGGTTATCTGCGATGGTCCTGATGTTTCTTTTGAAGATCTTAACTAATTATTGAAGCATGTTATGTCTTTGAAATTTATGTTTTCGTTTGGACCGTTGGTCTGCTGCCTTTTTATTTCTTTATTAGAAAATATATGGCCGATTTGTGATTTGTTTCCTTTTAGGTTATTTAATTTTCCGTGACCTCTTCCTGTCACATTGAGGCTATATAAATATAACCTCCCTTAAAGCATCTCCAAGAGCCTAACTTTTCCCCTAGCTAAATTTAGAGTTTTTCCAACCCTGTAAAAAAAATATAGAGCCTCCTAAATGGTTGGGAAACCAACAGACTAGTAAATCTTAGTAAATTTTGAGAGTAGAGATAGCTAGTGGGAGCAGCTAGGCAAAAATTCCTAACGTTGAGGAGGTGATAGCTAGCCAGATGCCAACTGACTAGTGAATCTTAGTAAATTTTGAGAATAGAGATAGCTAGTGGGAGCGGTTAGACAAAAATTCCTAACGGAGAGGAGGAGATGGCTAGCCACATAGAATAGAGAGGAAAATGGAAGTTGTTGGATTTATTTTTTTAGTGTTTTTCTATTTTTATATATCTAAATGAATTTAGCTAGGTAGTTGGAGTTGATGGACGCGTGGAATCTGAAATCACAGAACAAAGCCCGTGTTTAGTTCGGGTTTCGATTTTACCAATTTAAGATTAGTAAATGTAGACAAAAAGGTGGAAAGTTGTATGGATAGGTTAGAAATCTCGAGACCAATCTAACGATGGTAATTAGAGGGTAATTAATCCATAATTAGCGGATGGTTACTGTAGCATTACTATTGCAAATCATGGATTAAGTAGGCTCATTAGATTCGTCTCGCGATTTACAGCCTATCTATATAACTTTTCACATTTTTCGTCTACATTTAATGCTCCATGCATCTAAGATTCTCTTTCGATGTGATGGGTGAAAAGATTTCGTTTTGGAACTAAACAAGGGCAAAGGCCACAAAGGGCAAAGGCCACAAAGATCGGGCCTGAGCACGCTTTTGGTGTGGACGCGTGGTAATCGTCGGATACACGCTACGTTTATATGGGAGAGAAACGAAATGCCAAGCAGGTTGAAATCGTCCTTTTGTTACCGCTGTGTTGCATAAAGTATGACCACAAAGGTGGTTTCATGCTCTTACTACCATTGTAAATAGCAACACTGTCTGTACAATTTAGCCGCATTGCGTAACTCTACATTCTTTGCACAAGGATACTAGCAGTCATTTCGCATCGTTTTAAATTCAAGAAACAAAAGAGTAAACTTCTAGTGGCATATTCCTTTTACAACTGTGCGCCGACAACGCAGGTTATTACTGTTTTTTCTTAATCCCTGGATATGCCTGATGTGGGATAGTATCTCATATATTAACTCACAGAGAACAGAAAACAATGCCGCAACACGGTCAAAATTTCACCCCCTCCGTGGAGGTCGGTGGAGAGCAAGTTATTACCCAAGTTAACTGTGCATCTTACTCAGGAGCTTTAGGGCCAAGGCCTCCTGCTGAGCGAGAACATCACCATCCTTCACAGCGTTATCTTCGTCGTCGTCGCTATTGAAGTACCTCTTTTTGCCCTTACTAGCTACGTCTCGGCCTCTGTCTGACTCCGAGCCACTATCCTCTTCTGACTCAGCTTCTGTCTCCTCCTGCCTCTTGCGCTTTAGCTTCAACTTCTTCTGCAGCTTCTTCTCCCGCAAGCTCTTCTTATGTTCGAGCTTGTCCTCCTTGTCATGCTCCCGCATTTCTCTCAACATCTCTGCATACCGCTGGGATACTGGAGGCAAAGACAATAAATAAATATAAAGCTAAGAGACATCCTTCATGTAAAAACTACAGGCAGCATAGAAAAAGGGACAGTACAGACTTTTATCCTTGTGAACCACAGGTTCTGAAGCCAGTTCTTCAGCTACAGATGCGAGAGGTGGGATGGTGTTGCCCTCATCATCATACTTGACCCTTGTTCCCATTGGCCTGTGCACATTTATCTTCAGCTTCTTCTTTTTCAAGGGCTTTCCAAGTCTGACAAGGATAATTCATTAGTATGGCTACTAGATATTTGGTGGCCTGAAAGATGTTTTAGTTTGAAAATTTTGAGTTGCAAGGTACATACTCAATGACTTTATCTGGTTTTGTATTTGTATCTGTGGTAGGCTCCTTTGCACGAAGGACATCATCATCAATTCCATCATCCATATTAGCATCTGCAGTGGGCTTCTTGGGATAAAGTATGTCATCGTCTCCATCATCCTTAATCAAATCACTGTTGACCTGTGGATTGATGATAACTTCAGGTTTGGAACTGGATTTCATCTGCTTCTTATCAATATCCTCCGCATCCTTCCTTGAAACATTCTTCTTGTGGCTTATGAAGCGAATGGTGGGGGTAACCGGCAGACCAAGCGAAGCAGCATATGCAGCAAACTGCTCTGCAGAGAACCTGCTCAGATCGAACACCTTTTTGTCTTTCTGGAGATACACTGACTTAAGATATGTAACAAAAGCCCTTTTACCCAACTGCTGCAGATTGGGAAATTTAACCAGCACCGAAGCTATATTCTGAGATATCTGCTCCAGTTGTTCTGACTTTGGCTACATCAAAGAAATCAAGACAATAAGTGACAAATTAAATAAGAAACACATTAGATTAAGTAGTTTAGATGAAATGCAATAGTTGACCAATTCTATGGTACAAGCAACTATCAAATTTCTGACAATCGAACCATAATCAGTTTAACGACTAGAAACAGAATGTTCCTGCTAACCTTCCGTATATGAATAGGTATTTTGCTTTCGGCTGCCTTCAATTTTTCAAGCATTGCTTCTTCCTCAGGACAAAGGAACATAAGTGCTTTTCCTTTCTTATTGTAACGAGCTGTACGGCCAACTCTATGGATGTAGTAATCCATGTCTTGTGGGCAATCAACCTGCAAATGTGATAAACAGGTTACAACATGAAAAATACAGAAAAATTGTCGCATTTAAATAAGTGGCATACCTGTACCACCCAATCCACATTCTTTATATCCAAGCCTCTAGAGGTTAAATCAGTTGAGAACAGAACTGATGTAGATTCGTTGAAATCTGCAACTATGGCCTGCTGTACTACATATGCCATCCGTCCATGCATACATTTCAAAGGAATACCAGGACGAAGTTTCTTGAAAATCTCAAAAACAAATTTAACCTGCAGAAGTACCATATTGAAATAAATTAACAAAATTCACTAATAGATCTATATGACCATGCAAAACAAGTGTACTCTTCAGAGGAACAATAAATGATACCTGCTTGACACTAGATAAGAACACTATCGTCTTTGAATTTAGATGCCTTTTAATGAAGCTCCAGAGCATATTCAGCTTCTGCTCAAGAGGAACAATCATGGCATACTGCTCAAGGGTATCTGGGGTCGCTGTTCTAGCTTCCTCATGCACACTTATATATTCAGGATCCCTTAGGCTAACCCTTGCAAGGTCCTTAACTGACTTTGTTTGTGTAGCCGAAAATAGTAAAGTTTGTCTAACTTTGGGAATCTGAGAAATGATAGCATCAACCTGCCTTTTGAAACCATGATCGAGAATTTGATCTGCCTCGTCAAGCACCAACATCTGTTTCCCATAGGAAAAAAAAAGAGAGAGCAGTTTAGATTATCTAAATCTCCAAATTTGGCATTCAAAATTATCATAGAACATGATATGCCTGGTGACCTGGAGCTGTGAACAGTCAAAATTTGGAGTTTCATCGAAGTGCTGGAGTAACCGCCCAGGAGTGCACACTAAAATATTTAAGCTGTTCACACGTTCCTTCTCTTGCTCGATACCCTTGCGGTTACCAACAATAACACCACCTTTAAAGCTATGATACTTCCCCACAATCTTGATCACAGAAAAAATTTGCCCAGCCAAATCAGATGTGGGGGAAAGAATAATGCAGCCCACACCATCCTCCGGACCCCATCTCTCTCTGTACAGCTTCTCTATAACCTGCAAATGAATGGGTTAAGGTAAGCTCAAAAGGAATATTAGCTGCTATGATCAACCACACTTCTTTGTAGTGGACAGTGGACATGCAAATATGATGATTAAACAGGCAAAGTTTATCAAACACCAATTTACAGGGGACAGTTCATAATCTTCGGAGCTAAAATTGAAATTCTGATAGCAACCCATAGTCCTAGGGCCGTTTTTACTTCTGCTTCCCTAGCACCCGAACTTTAGGGATCAGCTTAGCAGTAGATTGAGCTTTACCGGGATGACGAAGGCCAGGGTCTTGCCGGAGCCGGTCTTGGCAGCGCCCAGGACGTCGCGGCCGCAGAGAGCGTGGGGCAAGGCGGCGCGCTGGATCTCGCTCATCTCCGTGAAATTCTCCTTCCGCAGCGCGTCCTTGGTCTTCTGCGACAGCGGCAGCTCGTCGAACCGCGTGCAAGCCCCGTACTCCGGGTACTCCCCGGCTGCCGGACGCGCTCCGGCAGATTTCGAGGGCGGCGGGGGCTTGGTGCCCGGACGGGGCTTGCCGGCTTCGATCCATTCGTCGAGGAAGCGGATCTCGTCGGCCTCCTTGAGGCGGGCCTGCTTCGCCGCGCCGCGGCGCTGCGGGGGGCGCATGGCGCTAGGGTTTAGGGTTCGGGAAAGGAGGGATGAAGGTTCTAGAAGGTGTGCGGCTCTGGTGGGGTTTTAGCCGGGGTGTGATCTGAGATAGAGGCGGGGTTTCTACTTTCTAGACGGTGGAACCATCTAGCAGCGTGCGGGAGCCACCGATTAATTTGGGGTGTATTTAGATGGGAAAAGGGCAGAAAATACGAAAAAAATGCTGTTTTTATAAAAGCGTGTATATTAGAGATATAAATTAATTGACACGGTTCTCTACGTGAATAACTTCTCGTGAAAAATGAAACGTTTCTGTGCTAGAATCTAAACACGGCATATGATATTACGATATTGACATCTTAGGCCAGTCTCAACGGAGATTTCATAGGGAGTTTCATGTGCTTTAATTTCTATGCCACGTCATCAAAATTGCTGATGTGGCAAGGCTATTAAATAAGAGAGTTTCATCCCTATGAAACTCCACTGGCACAATTACCTAGTTTCTAGTCTGAGTACCTTACCAGCTTGCTAACACAGGGAAAAGGACCACATGTTCATTGAATCTACTCCAAGATGCGCTTCGGCCGACCTGTGACTGTGAGGCTGTGACGTCACGAGCAGAGGCGCAGAGCCAATTTGTTCGGTGCTGCAGGATGCATCATCACTTTCTCCTTTTTTTTAGATTAGAAAAGCCTGCTTGTACAAGTTTATGCCAAGAAAATTCTTTACAAAAGGTTGCTTTGGATCCAAAATTCAAATGTTTCGCGCTGAATTCTCGCAAGTGAAATGGACTTGACTGGTAAAAAATGCTTCCTGTAGTTACGCGAGCGTAGGCCATGGGGACAAAGCTCTGCTCTCGGCAAGATATTTTGCAGGCAAAAGCTCCCTTCTTCCGTTGAACACACACGCTTCTTTATTCCGCGCACATGGGGGCCGCACATGCCGGACCCACCCAAGCAACTTGGAGCAGCAACTTGCGGCCAATTACGTGCCGGTTCGCGCGCTATTTAAAGGCAAGAGAGAGTGACGGCCCGATTAAGCCACCAAAAACGGCAATAAAGAATTCATCTCAGGCTGAGCTCGCCATGGATTACTACCCAATGGAGGAGGAGGTGATGCACCACCAGCATCCGGGACTTCGGGCGGCGCAGCTGCCGTGGCAGTGGCAGTGGCGCCTCTTCTCCCTCCTGTCCTCCCCGGCGGCGCTGCAGCAACCGCGCCGGCCGGCCAACCATGTCAGCTGGGAGGAGACAGCCGCCGCGCACCTCTTCTCCGCCAGCCTCCCGGGTAAGCAACCGAGCCCGTCCTTTCCAGCAACTAAGCAAGCTCTTGGCCTCTAGTTAATTTGCCTCTTCTTTGTTATTAGGCGTGCGCAAGGAGGAGATCAGGGTGGAGGTGGAGGACGCGAGGTACCTCGTCATCCGCACCGAGCTGGTGGACGGCGCCGCCGCCGGCGCGGAGGGAGACGACGGCGTCGTCGGCGGGAGGAGGGGCTTCGACAGGAAGTTCCGGCTGCCGGGGATGGTGGACGCCGACGGCATCTCGGCGGAGTACACCCACGGCGTGCTGACGGTGACGGTCCCGAGGATGCACACCCGGGCCCGGCCCGCCGCCGGCCTCCTCGGCGCCGGGCCGGACCGCGAATCCGCGGCCCGCGCAGCCTGAAATTGACTCTCTTTTATAATTCATCAAGTATTACTTACTACTGTTAGCTCAAACAAAAAATCAAGTATTACTACTAGTAGTATTGATTGATGTGCGGAATTAAGGAAAATTATTTATCCGGATTTGTTGTAAAATGGGAAGATTAGTGTAATAGCGTGCTGCTATGAAATGGACAAACGGTCTGTGGCTGTGATTGGCTCTCCAGCTAGCGGATATTGCTGAAAACCTTTTTTTTTTTGGCTCACGGTTGAATGCAACGTTTGACGGCTGATGATGGCGACGCGGGTGGCGGATGGCGCGCTGCCTTCGTTGAGATTTGCTGCGATGTGACGCCAACGTCGATTTTTTTTTATAGGTTCAGAACAACGGTTAACTGCTGCTTGTAGTTGTAGTGAAGGAAGGTGCGAACTGTGAAGTGTGAAGCGCACGGCGGCAGGAACCGGGAGCGAGCCGGCGGATCCTCTCTCGTCGTCGTCGGCAGCTCGCACTATGATGGCTCACCAGTGCAGTTTATGCTAATTCTAATGGCGGATTTCAAATTTACGTTTGCAAGACAGATACGTACATAAGCAAGGCAAAGAAGTAGCATATTGTTAAATTAAACTCTCAACTTCAAGTTTCAACGCATGTTTTTATGGCGTTAGAATTTTTATAACACAACCGCGGTGGTGTTTGAAAGTTATCCACGGTGCCCCCAAACATCTTGAGATGGCCAAAAGGCACATAAAACCCACAATATGAATGTACGGGGTCATCATGCACATCTTAAACTTGAACGTTTTGTGCGAGGTAAAACCTACCTTTTCCCACTTTTAGTTTCCATCCTTTGTTACTTCGGAGTAGATATTACAATTAGAACGGCCTCAATTCTTGCAAGCTAAAATGAATATACAGTAGAATCTATTTGATATAGATGGAGTAATTTATAAATGGTTAAAGCCTAAAACTACATAAGGTTTCCGCCCCATCGATTGCTTTGTAATGAGGATTCTCTCTGAGGTATTCCTACTTCATTACTATCTCCTTTTTCTTTACCGGAAACACCGTATGAATCCACACTCTTATATACATTTATATAAATACACGCACACTCAATCTACAAATGCTCTCCGTACAAGTATTTTCGAGAATCTAAACCGGTATATCCTGCAATTAATGAGTTAGCCACAAAAGTCTCGTATTCTCTTTATACAAGAGAAACATGTACAAAGACACAAAAACAATGATCCCCGATTTCTGCTGTAGATCAACCACAAGTCCATAATACACTATTATTCACCCCAACACCGTTTCTAGACCAACCATAGTACACTACTATTTGCCGCAACATAATTTCTAGACCAACCATAATACATTACCGTTTTGTTAACAATCTGGTTGATTGTATAGCGAAATGGGGTGTACTAATGCTCCCTCCATTTATGATGTTTAGGATAAACGAATCACTTCCTTTTTAAACTAGCTAGATGGTCCTAAATGTCGTATATTTATGGATGGAGATAATATAAGTTTAGAGTTAGAGAAACTTAATTGCAAGCACGCGACTGCAATGATTTATTCCAAACTTTGTAAGTGCTACTGAGAGCAAGGTTTATAATACAACCTGCTGTTGGCTGTAAGGATTTCTTGTAGCCTTCTCATAACCCACTCATATAGTGGTTAAGCCCTTTACAATTAATACATGACCCACATGTCTCTCTCACTAGCTTCCTTAGTTCTTGTGCATAAGCAGGCTGCAAGCTTACAACCCACTTCTCTTCTCTTTCCTCTTCTCACTCCACATCAGCATTTAGCCCACTTACAACCTTCTATAATACTTGCTCTAAGCTCATGCGGTCATGCCCGTTTATAGCAAGTTTACTAAGGCCAGTCTCAGTGGGAGTTTCATGAGCATTAAATAGGCTGCCATGTCACTATTTTTGATGATGTGGCAGTGTATTAATGAAGAGAGAGATGAAATGAGTTTCATGGTGATGAAACCCTCTCTACACAGTTACCTAGACAGCTTGTGTCTTGCATGTGTAGCCTAGGGAACAATAAGAGATGAAACTTTGCATTGAGAGAGGGTGTTTCATCATAGTTTCAAACATCCTTTAGATGATGTGTCACTCTAGTTAACTGTGTCCATGAAACTCCCACTGAGACTGGCCTAATTTCGCCCTCTGCGGGCTGGGAGGCCTGATGATGTGGCTCGTGGGCTCCGCTGGCATTTAAAGCAGCAGCCCGTTCAGCTAATGGCGTGAGGGAGCAAGGCCACATTAGCCAATAGCGCGCAGCTGCGCCGGCGTTGAGCGGGCGCAAGGCGAGACACTCGTGCCGCTCTCTTTCCTCTCTTCTCTCCGCCACGCAGGACTTCGCCCGCTCGGCGCCTCTTATAAAAGTTGCTCTTAGGCACCTCCCGTTACAAAAAGAAACTTGACCGCAACCAGCAATAATAATAGAGATGTGTCGTGTTAAGTTTGACAATAGACAAAAATCTAGGCGTTTACTTGAAAGAACTCCATCAATGGATAACGGATCTAGTATACCCACCTAGCTTCAAAATTGCGGAACGACCCCTCACCAAAACTGGAAACCCGCCACTCCAAATCCAGCGAGCGGGAGAACTCCGAAATCCAAAATTCCCCAACACACCCAACCCTAGTCCCCTTCTCCCCTTCCTCCTTCCCCTTCACACCTCCGATTTCGCGCGCCCTCGTCGCGCTCAACCTTCCAGAAGCTTCTGGATCCTAGGGTTTTGAGTCCAAATCCCGAAAAAGATACTTTCTTTCGGCTAGTAGCCTCCCGGGTTCGGGGACGGAGGCATGGACGGCGGCGGCGGGCGGCGGCGGGGATGGGGGCTCGAACAGCGGGAGGTTCCCCATTCTCCAGGCGAACCGGGACCCCGAGTCGAACTGGGAGGTTGACGTAGCCAAGAGCCTGGAGGAGTACCTGCTCAAGATCTGTTCCGGTGAGGTCACAGGCGAGGACGGGCTCCACTCCGTCAACTTTGCCGAAGGTACGATGGCGTGGATGGCCGGGGTTTCTTGCGGGTTATTGTTCAAGGCGTTCCTTTTCAGGGGTTGCGCCATTTGTTGGGGGTTTGGGGAGCTGGGAATTTGGACGGTAGAAATTTCGACACTTTTTGGTGTTAGTTGTAGATGGATGACCGCATAATTGGGACATGTGGATTTGTTTGATTTGTGTGTTTTTACTTTCTTTTGCTTAAATGTTCAGGGAAAATCAGCTTCTTTTTTTTGTTGAATTTTGTTGTTTTTCTCACCCAGTTAATACTACAGATGGAAACTAATACGGGTTGATTTTAGAAGAAAGTTCTTTTCTTTTGCAACTTCAAAAGCTGCCCTGTTAATTTATGTTTTCTTATCTTCAGCGGCGTTATTACTCCAGGGATCAGTTCAAGTATATAGTAGGAAGGTGGAGTACTTGTACTCATTGGTGCTTCGTGTCTTGGAATTCCTCTCACAAAAGAAGTAAGCAAAGATTGACGCTGTCTTCAAATTTACGTGTTGTGTGCTAGATTGCTTCTGCAGACACTCTATGCAATATTACTCAAACGTTGGCATGAAACTGACAGTGATAAATGCATGCTGCATTTTTGCACATCAAGTGTAAGCTTTGAAAATGTTATGTGGCATAAAAGTTTGAAATAAGGCATGTTTAGCTGTAGGGTAAGAGCGTGGAAAATATGATCAGTTTCCCCTTTATAGGAACTCAGTGGAGTTTGGTTGTATTTGTATACTTCAATTGTTGTACTTACTCCATGCTCGAGGGGGCAATGCCCAACACATTGCTAAATGAATACCTTTTGATACTTCTGGAAGATAGTAATCTGACCATGGTTATTAAGGCACCACCTTGGTGTTGCTTTGGTATTGCGGTGGTTGGCTGTTAGGTAGATGCCTCACCTAATGGTTGCATGGAGAGAAAGGAACGAGAGGAACACATGTATGTTGCTGTAATTGTGTCCCTCCTTGCAAAAGAGTCATTGCCATCCTCTGGACTCGAAGATGATACAGTAGAGCTGCTGCTTCTGCAATTCATGGTGAAGAAAGGACAGAAGAGATGAGAAGGGGAAAAAAACGCGAACACGCAGTGGCAGACAAGTGAGCCCAATGAACCGTTTCATAGCTCATGTACAACAGCCAAATGGGCCGTACCGGTTTATGTGGGCCTTGTAAATTCCTTCATTTTATCTAGCTCTTTTCATTTTACTCTGTTCTTCTCTGCAACCATCATTGTCTCGTTCCACATCAGCACTGGGCACCATTGCCGCCATCACTTCACCATTGCTGCTACTATTCTTCATCTCACCGTCAGTTCATCATCCTCTGCTGCCTAGTCTTGTCCCTCCCCCTCCTAGAATGGAGGGAATACTGCACTGCCTAGTGTATGCCTAAGACACCTAAGTGTCAACGCAGTGGGCAGTCACTTTATCTTGCCTAACTATCTTGATAACCTTCAATTGAATACATATTTGGAACGCCTGTGGGAAACAAATACTGCATACTCTGATAAAAATCTTGATGACTCCCAGCATGTAGAACTGCTAGGAGAAAATACTTTTTATTCGTCAAATTGTCATGGTATGTACATGCGTTCCTATGGTTCCCTAGATCAATGTGATACCTTGGGAATTTCTCCAATACTATCATATTCTAATCTTTTCTTATCAGCTATAAATAGTCTAAAGCATTTTAACTATACCAGGCAGGATCAGCAGGAAAATGGCTCAGCCCACGCTAATGAAAATGACCCTAGCACGACTCACGATAAAGAAGATGATATATTTATTGGGTTGGATGATGTCCCAGGTCAGTGCACCCTTCACAGAATCAACTGCTTACTTTGAAATGACATGGAGCTAAGAAACCTTTTATTCCCTGTTCAAATTTATCAGTGGAGGCAAGGACCTCGTTGGATAACAATGTCGATCGAGATGATTTGCAAAGAAAAAATGTGAGGCCACCAGCAAATCTACTGGTGTTTGAAGGAGACTGTCTGGATAGCGAAGCGAGTGAGCTAGACTCATATTTGGTAAACTTTATTTATATCCCTTTATTGCAACTGCAAAACTGGCCATTATTTACTTCCATACTGATACAGTTGTAGTTATTTGTGCATTACAGTTAGCTACATGTGATTTTTATGGAGATTTCCTTCTGCTGGATCCATGTGATGCGCCAGCTGTTTTTGAATTTCTTCAAGGAAAATGTTCTGGCAAAGAAAATAACGTGGCTCATCAAGGCAGCTCAGCGCCTTCTAAAAACCGACCCAGTGTTTTCACTTCTCCAAATGGAAGATCAGGGGGCACATGTCGTAAATCGGCGCCTGGGAAAGTCCAAGATCTAGATCCAACTCAGGAGAGTCTAGATCCAACTCAGGAGAGTCTGGATCCAACTCAGGAGAGTCCTGGCAAATCAAATGCAAATAAAACTCAAGATAATATCATTGCAGGCGGCAACGATTGGTCTGATCATGTTGACCATGGCTTTCCAGGTGATTACATACCACCTGACCCAGATGATTTAGAGGATCCTGTTGATCCTGTTGGGGAGGATTCTGATGATGAGGATCCATGGAAGCCTTTGAATCCCTATGAATCTGGCAACTTAAAGATTAGACCTTACAAGAGAGGTATTGGAAGCTGTTGTGTTGTTTCTGGACATATCTATTCTATTAAAGCCTTATAAAATTATTTTATGACTTATGTATTGAATCATCTTTCCTAATCTGTTTTGGAACAGCTAAAGGTTCTTTACGGCAGGTTATGGGCCCTGCAAAAAAGAAAACCCTCACATCTTTATTTCCTATGGCAAAGATGGATGTTGCCATTATACCCGAACATGCGAAATCTTTTGAAGCACAACAGTCTCAGCAGGAGGAACTTCATCCTTCCCAATCACCCCCTCCTTATGAACAGGTACTCAGTATTGTTACACATGTGTACAAGTCGATTAGACATCTGATTGTTGACTTATTTAGCTATTAGCTTATTGTTAACTATCCAACATGCAGCTTATGAGGTCACTTGTTGGAGATGAAGTAAATTTGCATGGGTTTGGAGATCTAAACAATGACACTGGACCCAATATTGATGTTACTGGTTGTGCTGGAATCGATGATCCAGATAGTCCAAATAATATATATGAAGACTTCACTGTTGATAACAGTCCGACATGTTCTTATAAGGTTCTTTTTCCACCCTTATATTTGCTGGTCTTCTATGGTCAGTTCAGCATTTTGGTAAAGTTATATGTTTATTTTACCTCTGTTCAGAAGGACGAAGAACATAATGAGACTCTAGGTTCTCAGGAGAACATGGATACACATGAAAACCTTGATGAATTATGTCAGAAACATCTGGTAAGTCTTGAGTACTGCTAATGGTTCCATGGTCCTTACACATCTATGCCTCTTGATCTCTTCCTTTGCAAACCCGGGCTATCAGATGACTGACCCAGAATCACAAGGAAAGATTAGAGGAAATGCCTACCAAGCTATATTCTACAGTCCACACCTACCCACCTGGACTCTGGCATGCACAAAAGCCTCAAAGCTTTCGTGTTAGAACTTAGAAACCACGTTTTTGCTACTGATTTCCAGAAACCAAACTGCAATTGAGAACTACCTATTTGAGCCGCGTGCTTGATTTATATTTGCTCTTCAACAATCTGACAGATTTCTTATACAGAAAACTTTGCTTGCTAGCATAGGTGAGGTTATCAGATATGAAGACTGCAATTGAGAACTGCCTATTTGAGCCGTGTGCTTGTTTTATATTTGCTGTTCAACAATCTGACAGATTTCTTATACAGAAAACTTTGCTTGCTAGCATAGCTGAGGTTGAACAGCAGAGTGAAATGGATGCTCGAGTTTCAACGTGGAAAGACAGAATTGAGCTTGCCTTGGAAGAGCAGGTTTGTTGCTGGGTTGAACTGCCTACCATTCTGCATATATGAACTTGTTTATTACTCAACCCCACTGCATCCTGTGTCCTCTCAGGATAAAAACCCACCTTTTGATATTGGTTCATATGGAGAGCAAATCCTTGACACGATATCATCAAGAACTGACAGTACAGGGATTGCATCTTTTAGTGAGATTGTTAGTGGTAGACCAAAGTATGAGGTTGCAAGAACATTCTCTGCCCTGCTCCAGCTGGTAACCCCCTTTACCTCTTCCAGTACCGTATAACCTGCCACAATCCTGCATTTCTAAGCCACATTATTGTTCTAGGTGAACGGCAGAAGTGTTGATCTGGACAAAGGACAAACCACGAACGAGTTGGTGTGTTATACAGCCGAGAATCCATTCCATGTAAAGCTCATCGGTCCCAACCGGAGGCCAGAAATGGAGGCGCGCTTTGCACGGAAGAGAGTCAAGTCCCCGCTGCAAAATCCTGGCAAAGGCGGCGAATCCTCCCTGGAGCAACAAGAGTCAACCAAGAAATCATCCCATAAAAACGGCAAGATTCCAGTAAAGACAGCGATCAGGCTGACTCCAGATGGCAAGCGAAGGCGAAGGTCAGCTGCTCACCTAATGCAGCCGATCAATCTGGAATCCAGTGGGTGAACAAATGTGAATGGCGGGCTGACTCATGAGCGTTTAGTGTGATTCTTCTAATTGTTGTAACCTCTGCGGTGGCTTCATAGGCAGGGTGGGCTGTAACCTGTAAGTTATGACTTAGGCCTAGCTAGCGGTTGTAAATGTACAATAGTTCATTGTGCCGATATGTATGTAAGGTATCAGCCCCAAGTTGTAATGCTAAAACGGCAAGATTTGTTGACGGACTTGCCTGTATGA
This sequence comes from Urochloa ruziziensis, assembly GCA_015476505.1. Classification (NCBI taxonomy): domain Eukaryota; kingdom Viridiplantae; phylum Streptophyta; class Magnoliopsida; order Poales; family Poaceae; genus Urochloa; species Urochloa ruziziensis. Next base: position 71,497,848 of record CM027119.1, on the reverse strand, counting down.
CATTTTTAGGTGTTTGATTCTGATTCAATAGACTAGCAGTTTGCCGAGTCTGACAAGTTGTTGGTGTGGTTCTCTCGTCTTTGAAACTGCATGCGTCAAACACAATTTCTGATGACTTGAAAATTTTCCGATTCAGCGTTATCTTGACTCTTGAGATTTGATAAAATCTGTTCTGAAAATCAATTTCTGCCGCCACAAAATGGTAACTTGAAAGAGAACGCGGTACATGAACACGCATAAAGCTGAATCTCGCACCCCCACACAATACAATCACATTCTCGGGTTCCAACCATCAAGACAATTGATCCGAGACATCAAGCCGATGATTCGCACACTTGCCACACAAACACAGAACAATCACACCCCCACACGCATAAAGCTGAATCTCACACCCCCACACAATACAATCACATTCTCGGGTTCCAACCATCAAGACAATTGATCCGAGACATCAAGCCGATGATTCTCACACTTGCCACACAAACACAGAACAATCACACCCCAAAGCCTGCAACAACTTTGCAAAAGCCCACACTACAAGTTCCTGGCTACCAAACAAGATTTTTTACAGGAGAATCTTTTATGACTAGATGGTCGTACAGTAAAACGGCAGAGGGTAGCCTTTCAGCTAGCTAATCACTGACGCGCCAAACATCAGAAGTGAGGAGACGATAGAGCGTGGAAGCCTCCTGAAGCCGCCGTAGATTGTTCTCATTCACGGCTCCAGTGCGGCCATGCCTTGCAGAAACAAGAGGAAGCCCGTTCAGTGGACCAAACACATCAGCAGCTGGGGGCAGATGGGATTAAGTAAAAACTAGCACAAAAGGAATGCTTCAAACTTCAAAGGGTTTGTTGCATTCACCTCTTGTCGAGCTCCACCTTCTTTTCCAGCTCTTGCACCAGATTTCCCAGCCTTTTGATGTGGCTACGCAGTGCCTTGGTGGTTTCATAGCCTTCCTTGGATTCACATAACTTCTTCAGAATATCAGACGCGATGAAGAACACGTCTGCTTTCTTCCTGAGCACATCATCACGGATAATAATGCATGCCCAAAAAAAAGCAGTTTATATGATGTGGATAAGTATATAATGTTCAAAACCATTCTCAGTCTAGTATGTTCAAGACCAATAATTGGGATATGCAGCCATGAAACAAGAAAAACTGGCACGTATAGAACAGGTCGCCCTTAAAAAACAGAAAGTGTTACAGGGAGGCACTAACTTCGACTAAGCCTCTGTTTGGCGAACATCCTAATAAATGATAACAATGATGGCATGATGCGAATGGCAGCAAGAGACTAACTAGCCAACTTTACAACTTAGATGCAATATGTGAAGTTGAGCAATGCACACTACATATAGATACCTCAGTAATTCCTGGAAGATGATTTCAGCTGATTCTGGAGTGTTGACTAACGCCTGCCTAAGATGTGGATAGCGTGCAATGTTCCTGAGAGTAAGGAACACTTGCTTCAAGACCTCCTGGTCAGGAATTCCACGGTTCAGCAAGTGGATTTGCTTCAGCAACATGTCTATGGCTCCAGCAGTGACTAGAGCCTCGCAGCATTTCTTGGAATACTCTGTAGCAGTACCTGTAGCAGAAACAGAACATACGTATATAACCTTAAACTGACAAAGTAATAGTTCAAATGAGACAGAACTAGGAGCATGAAACCACAATCCGATGTCGTATGATGAATCTGGATTTGAGAAAAAATAAAAATGGGGAGCATGAGGTTGTATTTACTCAATGTTGCGCAAGTTTGTCTAATGCTGTGTGTGTTCCGAGAGTGACTGAGCTTGAACAGTGCATCCACAAGTCTGTTGATCAGGCGCGTTTTATCATCAACTTGAGCAGAAGACTTCTGCAGTCTAGATCTTATATGAGCAAAATCTTTCTTCGAAGCTTTCCGCACAAGGTAGGCTTTGACATATGACTGCAACAGTCAGTTGGATGTCAATGAGAATATTGCACCATCTTAGGTAATATTGATTATGTTTGACAGATTTGGAATCTGAATAGATGCATGAAATGACATAAATCCTACTAACAAAAAAAGCATATATAAATCAGACATCGTCCTCTCTACTGTACCTGTATTGTAATAATACTTTTTCTAGTTCTAAAAGCAGCTTGTCGTCCTACCCAACCACGGAAATGAGACTGGATGACAATCACTGCTCGCTTCCTCAATTTAAGGAACAAAACCTTTCTCCACCATCTCTGCAAATAGATTTATCAAGTATGAAATCAAGTATTGATTTGTGTATATACAATTAACAAAGAGCCGTACAGAATCCAGACATCATCTGCCCTTTTACTGTACCTGTATTATACCAATACAGCTTCTAGTTCTAATAGCATCTTGTCGTGCGACCCATCCACGAAAATGAGTCTGGATAACAGTCACAGCTCGCTTCCTTGATTGAAGGAACAAAACCTTTTGCCACCATCTCTGCAAATAGATTTATCAGGTTAGCTCTTTTCGCACTTAAATGATACCATCCAATCTAGAAGCAGCAAACAAAATAGCACACATACTTGAATGACGTTGATGGAGAAGAGAATTCGATTTAGTTGTTTTCGTGCCAACCAACCACGGGCAAAAGACTGAATTGAGATCACAGATGTTTGGACAGACTGATGCAACAGGAACTTCCTCCACCATCTTTGTAGCCTTATGGCTGAATGTATCACAATCTTCAACTGAAGGCTTTGATGACATTTACTCTGTTGACGTTGGTCAAGTACACACATTCTTGTGTAGGTTCGCAGCGAAGAACCTGTATAAGTAATACCGGTCAATAATATTTAGAAAATGCAACACAAAAGCATATCCCAGCCTCCCAGGTGGTCTCCAACCATAACACCCTGTATGCAACAACAATATATTAAGAACAGTGTTAGATGTATACTAACCTAACAGTAACTTTCTAGCTAACCATCCTCTGAAAACTCGCTGAATCAGCACTGCGGAGAGCTGTTGGTGCCGACAAGCCTGATGGTGCAAGGAAAGTCTTATTGAGGTCTGGGTTCTTACAACAGCCTGAACTTGCTTTGTGAAGCATTTGCGTACTGAATAACACCGCCAATGGCTCTGGATTTTAATTGCAGCAGTTATCCTTAAGTTTCTGTTGTTCAAGAATCTTCTATATGCAGATTGTATCCTCTGAGCAGCCACTGATTCCACATTCTCGCTGTGCTGCCATGTAGCTGAAGCCATGGTTTTACCATCACCACTGCAATGCTCCTGAAGGGAAGGAGCAATGCTACTGCTTTTTCTTCCTCTAATCCAAATTCTTACAGCCTGCTGAATTATGATGGCAGATTTTCTCATCTGCACAAACCTATGCCTTTCCATTATGAAAATGAAATATCTGCTGTAGTTTTCTGAAAAGAATTGGAAGTCAGCAATATAACAGGGAAAAAATCAATGCATAAATAATGTGGAATTAGTGGGAGGAAGTACCATGTTCTTGCCAAGGAGTAGAGGCAGCAACAGTTAGACAACTATGGTTCCTTTTCAAGGTAGCTGCTGACCATGCCCTCATAGCACCTTGCAGGATAAATATTGCACTCTTGCGCTTGCAATATTTATTCTTTGCAATAAGATTTCTCGCCTTAGTCTGAATAATAGTTGCAGCCCACTCTAGAAAAAAGAAAAAAGAGGAATTACACAAGATTGTGGAAAATTATTGTGTTGCCAGAATGGCTAAACCATGGGAATACACAGACAAACAGTATTGTGTAGAGCTGTGCACAGCTATGAAATATTATATTTCACAACGATATCAATAATTTTCATTCAGCAGCAGAAATTTGCATAGTACGGAATAGACAAAGAACAAACCCTGGTTGGTAGATGAGCCATCTTTGTTATCAGTCTGAGCGGGTTGATACTTTACATCATTCTTTCCTAGAGAACTACGTCTTGCTGAAATCTTGGTTTCTGGGCTTTCATAGTCCAACCTCTTGCCGATAAAATTCTTTAGGTGATCCTATATAAATCAGAAGAAAATACTTTATGCATGTCAAACAGGACTTTAACACAAGGAGGGGGGGGGGGGGGGGGGGAGCTGAAAGTGAAAAAACATACCATTACCAATCTTTTGTCATTAATCAGATTTGAAGATAGAAAAGCTACCAAAATAATGGCACTCTTCTTATCAAATAATACACCATTAGTTAGGATACCACTAGCTGGAATGTCCTGCATATTGCAGAGAAAGGTTTGAGAAAGAAACTACTGTGTGTGCAAACAAACAAATAAACCACTACCTGAAGAACACCTGCAAGTATTTTTCCTATCTTGCTGGATGGACAGCTGGTGATGTCAGTTAAAGTATCAAGTTCATGACATGTGAACAATTCCGGTCGGCATCCAATTTGTGTTTCCTAGCAATAATCAACAGTAATGATGAGCACGTAGGAAGCAAAGTGCCACATAAAGGTTTAATAATAGTGCAAATAAAAAAATATAACCTTTTGAGGGAAAATATCAATGTTCAAATAATGCTTGATGAGACAGTTCAGTGCTGTCCTGTCAAACTGAGATGAACTTTCAACAGTTACGCCATATTTTGAGCATATCACCTGTAAATGTGAAAAGGAAAAACATACACAGCAATTAGGCAAACAAAGGCAGGGCTGGAAAGTTAGCACCACACAACTGGAAAAATAGCAAACCTAAAAGGATCCCAACTCTAATGGGCAAAGCATTTAAGATTAACAAGGAATCAATGATGTAACAGAGTTGCCTTTGCTTTGCAACATACTGAAGCATGAATCCTGTAAGGAAATAACTTATGTATACAATGTGGGACATGAAAACCCAAACCTGAGTATTTTCAACAGAAAGGAAACAGCAATGCTAACAGTCATTTTACAAACAAAAGGACACTTAAAATATGCAATTTTGAACGGTCTTGATACTTGGCTCGTGAATAGAGTGTCAGCCATTCACTAATTTTACAGGCAATCAAGCATAGGAAAGCTATTTTTACAACTTTCCCACAATCCCACTTAGTTTTGGTTCTTTCCTAACACAACAGTGACAACTAACACTAGTATAACAAGTGAAAACTTGAAATTACTGAAGTAGTGAAGCTACCTATGGACCGATATATTTCTTAGCACACAACTATGTAAGCAACAGAGAGAAAAGAAAGGAATCTTTACCTGAACCCAATCGTAAAGCAGCCCCATGTGTGACTTGTTCTCAGACATTCGTTGTTCCTAACATAAAAGAAATAGAACCCCTCATAAAAAGTAATTAACTAAAGTTTCCGATCAAATTGATATGCACAGAAGCAACCATATGTGGTAGCTTCATCAAGGAACTTTGGTCTATTGTCTGTGATGGAATAAAATAGGTACTCTGCATGGTACGTCGTCCCATCCCGTCCACATATTTGTACTGTTTTATAACTCACCATTGATGTTACTGGTACCCTTAGCCTGGTTAATTCACGAGCTAGTGACGTGCTTGTTAACAAAGGCAGCTGCACAGGAGCAGAATATAATAAGGATTAATGACAGACAGATCAATTATTCTGGAACCCGAATGAGTTAAGTGAAAACACTGCCTTGACAAAAAGCATTCTGAAATGTTTAGCATGAAGATTGCACAGCATCTTATAGTAACTATTATATGAGTATTTACAAATTACAATATAATTTACTAATTTTGCCTGAGAATAAGCATTAGGATTAGAAGATTAAATCATACACATAACCACTAAGTGGAAAGCTTTTAGTGCAAACCTTCTGATTTAGGCACCTTAAAGCTGTAGGATATTATTAGACTGAGAAGGAAATGAAATTGAAAGGTGAATGCTAGACTGTGCTCTATGCAGTTAGTAAAAAAACCATTAACAACAATGAGCAATCCAAAATTTCAGATCTTTGTGGAAAAAGAAAGGTATACATAATGTAAAAATTCAACAGGAGCAATAAAAATTCAAATAAGTTTATATTGAACATTTGACCTGCATATGGATGAATACATTCCACAGCAATGAAAGAATAAGTTCCTTATCCCCAGAAGCGATGTCTTCCGCCGAAATTGTGACTCCATCAGAATCAGATAATGGAACTCGGGCTTGCTTGATATATCGTATAGCAGTTTTGCAATTATTCAACCTCTTATTATTTTTATCTGAGGGAGGAACGACTTTCTGAAAAAAGAAAAGCATATTGCCTACTATAAATCAAATGGAACTACCATCTGACTGATCTATGTAGCAGAACGAAATCTTTACCGAAATTATTGATGCATCTGAGCTGAGCAGCTGAACAACTCTACAAAGAATTATGCCATCTTGGAGATCTTCAAATAGATCCTTTATAGTGAAATCATATTCTGATAGAGCAGGCTGATGACAAAATGAAAATTAGAGGAACCTAACAGATATGTAAACAAAAATTCAAACTACACCAATCCTGAAACAAACTCATATCAACCTAAAGCACAAAAGCAGATTGTTCAGCACAGTTATTCAGAAAGATCCAGGATACCTGTTCATAATTTAGTTTATATCCCATATTTTTTAGGTGCATCAGAAGGTCACCTTCTCCATGCATGGTCTCCCCCAAAGACTCTACAATTCAGTAATAGACTAACGGTAAAAGAAGAGAGCGGCAACTGGATAGAACACTTGCACGTCACAAAGAACAACAATCAAAAGCAGATGTTTTCGGTAATATTACCCTGAATGATCTGCCCACTAGATTTTACTTGGCCTCGGTGACTAAATAAAAGAGGGGATCCACCGTCAAGGCCATCAATTCCAGCTTCAAGTGGTAGAGCACCTTCTAATTTGGCTCTGTCTAGTGCAGCAACAAACAGAAAAATCCTTTTCAGTATGATACTGCCCATTGCTTCACTGTCATCCTGTACATGGTGCCCTTCTACCACCTTCTTGTGAGCAGAAGACTTTGCAGTCATGATTTGAGAAAACATCTGCTTCTCTAGAATTAGTTTTAGAAACTGAACCTCCTTGCCTTGCTTTCCTAATCCACTCTGCAGCAAGGAATCACTGCCGTGAACAATATTCAAGCCAATCCTGAGCCAATATGGATTGTAGCACATGAAGATCCTAATTGCTTTCTCTTTTAGCCTCAGATCAGTAGCAAGGGGGCAATGTGCTTTCATCTTCAATCTACCACCATCAATGTTCTGAAAACAGATGGGGGGATACAGCGTCAGTTAGAGCATTAACAGTTATCCTGTCTAAGGCTGAAAACTTTTTACCATGTAAGCACTAGATACAGACATACAGTTTAGGAATAAAATAATTGCATGAAAAGTAAGAGACTAAGAGTTTAAGATGCCCAACGTCCTACATTTTTAGCTATTCTTTTTACGTGGAAACTACAGCAAACACTCTTATATATAACAAAGTGACAGCACAATAAGCCAACATATAAGTATCATATCCACTTTGTCCATTTTGCATATATTGTTTTCCAAGGCGAGGCTATACTTTATCACACCTACACTAGAGAACTTCAACAGGTCACTACCACAAATTTTTTTTAAGAACTGACAGGCAGGTCAATCTGCCCTGCCCCATTTTATAACAAGGCACAGATAGCATACAGCGTTTAAGCTCCTTACAGGATTGTTTACCAGGAGCAGCGCTCTAATCACAGCCACGGAGCCACCCACAGCACTGAGAACAAGGGGCTGAGACAGTAAAGAAGAAGGAGGTGAATGCTGCTGCATCATCCAGCAACACAAGTGTAGAAAACAAGGATGCCCTGGAAAATTTTGTGGATGTAGTGTGCTACAACTGTGGGATACTGGGATCCCAGGCCATAGAGGTCCCTGATGTGGAAGTACAACTAATGGAAGATGTGAGCAATGGTGCCTTGAGTGTTATCAGTTTCACGCCACTACCACATGATCAATGTGATTGTTAACATGTCCAGTTCCTCAAATATAATCCAAAAAATAACCAGACAAGACTACAATTTGGTCTCAATTCGAAGACAAGTCGAAATAGGACGGGCCCATTTGTTTCAAATTTCTAACCTAACAATCCAAAATCGGTATGCCACAATGAGAATGTAACTGTAGAGTTTGAATCCTCGAATTTGTCTCACCTTACAGACTTGAAACATCATGAGGAGCACCTCCCCACACGCGTCCTTGCTCATATGCTTCTCCATCCTCTCCATGGCATCCTTCAGGCTGCACACCTCCCTCAGAGAATCCCGCAACGTGGCCACCATCGCCGGCGTCATCTCGTTCCTTGTCTCCCTGCTGCGATCACCACCACCGCGGCGCCTCTTCGGGCTGCGCCCCCCACGCGCCCGATCTCCATCGAACGCGTGGCGCCTGCCCGCAGCGCTGGGCTGCGCGGCCGCGGCGGAACCGGTTGCCGCCGGGGAGCAGCCGCAGGCCGCGGGGTCGCGGAGGAGGAGCGAGAGCCACGACGACACGGATTCGGCGAAGGTGCGGAGCGCGCGCTCGCGGCCGAACTCGGCGCGGCGGGCGGAGCGCGACTGGTCGATCTCGAGCGCGCGGAGGCGGCGTCCGAGGGCCGTCGGGGCCGGGTCGCCGTCGCCGGGCCTCTGGCGGCGATGCGGCGTCGGAGTGGGCGCGTGGAGGGGGGTTTTGGAGGCGGTGAAGACGCGCGGGGAGGCGGGTACGGGCTTGGGGTTAGGTCTCTGGCTGCGGAGGTTGGAGAGGTCGCGGAAGGGGGAGGAGGCGGGATCGCGGCGGCTCATGGCGGCCGGAAAGGGACGCTCTAGAAAGTTCGCGAAGGTTCTGGAAGGTTGGATGGGAGCGGGGGATTGGGATTGAAGGAGAGAGGTGGGGGCCAGATGATGGGGGCGGGAATTATAGTTGGATGCCGAACGGTCGAAATTCGAAATGCACACGCTCCTCTGTTGGGCTGGGTTTTCGGACGGCAGGGGAACGCGGCGGCCCGGGCGAATCGGCGCTGTAGTTGGCTGGCGCTGGGCCGCTGGCGAAGACGTCGGGGGGAGGGTAAGGCTGAGGGGGCAAATTGGTCATTTCCTCACCCTTCTCCATCCAGAATCCCCAAATACTCGAGCGGATTATTGAGATTACAGGAATCTGGGTATAGAGATCACAGTGATCTGAGCTAGAAACTTCTCCATTTGGATGGGATTCTGAGTTTTTTTAGCTAAAATCTATAATCAAAATCCGATCCAAACAATCCCTTAAATGGGCCTCATTCTATTGTGCACCAAGGCCTAGCAAATTTTTCTTTTTTTGCAAACTCTTTTAGACGAGGATAGTTCATGCAGAACAAAAATAACTGAATCATTGCTTTTAAAAAACTGCGACGGGATGAAACGTTTTTTTCAATGCATACATCTATCAATTAAAACTATGGGCCTATTTAGTTCCACCAAAAATGAAAAAAAAATTCACCTAGAGAACCGTGTTTTCACTTCTCTATGTGCGACCCAATGCAAAAAGTTTTCACATTTTTCGCCATTCTCACCCCCCAACTAAACAGACCCTATGAAAATCATTTCCAAGTTTATTACTCTTACCTCATTCCATTAAATGATAGTTTCCCAACAAATATTTGCGGTTACATACTCTCGAAAACCCAAAATATAACTAGGAGTAGGCAATAAACGGGTGACGAGGGCAAAGAAAACAGAGTTGTGTTTTATAGCAGCGGGTCCAAAATCTAAATACAGTAAGACTTCCTCGTGTAAAAGTTAGAATAAATGATTCCATTTATCACAAAGATAGTAAAAATGTCTAAATACATAACGTAGTAGTACCTTAAATCATCCGAGACAACGAATAAAGCGTATAAACAGAAACGGCCGATTTCCACGTTGGCTACAGTGTCTAGTCTAGAGTCTCCATCCCATCGCATTTGCGCTTGCAAGCACGGTGCATCCCCTTGGTTTCGAGCTCCATAGATGCCTACGCGACGGCACTGCACGGTATGATCCGCCCGTCACGTACGAGCACGGTGCCAGCCAGTGTGCCACGCGACTCGGGTCAAGGACTCAAGGGCTCAAGGCCCATACGGCGAGCGAATCCTGTCGCTGACGAGCGCTGATGCGCAGGACGCAACAGGCTTTTCTGACCGGCCATTGCCGGGGCGCCACGCAAAGATCACAGAGGGCAGAGGCGATCGCCCATACTCCTCCCTGCGGTCGCCGTCCTCTCGGCGTTCCCCGTTCCGGCAAACTCCCCCCCTCCTCCACGGCTCTAAAAGCACACAGAAAAGTTGCTGCCACAAAAGGAAACAAGCTTGGCGCCGCGCACCAGCCAGCTAGCCTCCGATATAGCTGAGCCGCGCCAAGGGGTGGCGGTGGTGCTGTGCCCACTCGCAGTCGCAGCTAGTAGGAACCAAGAAAGGCAGGCAAGAACCACCAGCGCACCGGCGGGCGGGGATGGAGCACTCGGGGGTGGGCGGGCAGGCGGTGGACGCGTACCGGAAGGCGCTGGCGACGGCGGCCTCGGCGGCGGCGTACGCGGTCATGGCGCGCGGGATGGCGCGGGAGCTCCTCCCGCCGGAGCTCCGCGCCGCGGCGCGCTGGGCCTCGTCGGCGCTCCTCGCGCGCCTCGGCCGGACCAAGCGGGAGCGCCGCACGCTCGTGGTCCGGAGCCAGGAGGCGGGCGGCGGCGGCGGCGTCGGGCGCGAGGAGAACCTCCTCTTCGACGCGGCGCGCACGTACCTGGCCTCCAGGCTCGACCCGCGCGCCATGCGCCGCCTGGGCCTCACGCTGGCCCGCGCCAAGGACGGCGACGGCCGCGCCACCTGGCGCAAGGTCCTCTTCCTCGAGCCCGGGGACTCCACCGTCGACGTCTTCGACGGGGTCCGCTTCCACTGGGCGTGCGTCGAGGCGCCCAGCGGCGGCGGCGGGGGGAAGAAGAAGACAAGGAGGGGCGAGCCCGGCACCGGCGGCGACCGCGACTTCGTCCTCGAGCTCAGCTTCGACGCCGAGCACACCGACCTCGCCATGAACCAGTACGTGCCCTTCGTCATGGAGGCAGCCGAGGAGGCGGAGGAGCGGGACCGCGCGCTCAAGATCTGCATGAACGAGGGCCGGACCTGGTACAGGGTGAACCACCACCACCCGGCCACGTTCGACACGCTGGCCATGGACCCGGACCTCAAGCGCCGCATCGTCGATGACCTCGACCTCTTCGCCGGCAGGAGGGACCACTACCGCCGCATCGGCAAGGCCTGGAAGCGCGGGTACCTCCTCTACGGCCCGCCCGGCACCGGCAAGTCCAGCCTCGTGGCGGCCATGGCCAACCACCTCCGCTATGACCTCTACGACCTCGACCTCTCCCACGTCCACCTCAACACCTCGCTCCAGTGGCTGCTCGTCGGCATGTCCAGCAGGTCGATCCTCGTCATAGAGGACATCGACTGCTGCTCCGACGCCATGTCGAGGGAAGATGTCAAGGCGCCGGCGCGTGCCGGAGACGGCGGTGCAGACGACGAAACCGGCAACGGCGCTGCATCGGACTACGACGCTCCCCTGCCTCCGGCCAAATCCAAGTCCAAATCCAAATCAAAGGACGATCAGGTAATCTGCAGCCGTCTGAACCAAACAAGTCCCACAATGGTAATCATCAGTATAGATCGATAATAAAGCAGCTCTTGATTCTAGTACAAAATCTGTTGTAATTTCTGCATGACGCTGTCTTTGGTAACTAACAATGGAGCTCATCGGCTCGAGACCCAACTGACCGCAACTCTGTTCCTGAATGCCGTCTAGGGATTTTCGGCGGAGGGCGTCACGCTGTCCGGCCTGCTGAACTTCATCGACGGCCTGTGGTCGACGAGCGGCGAGGAGCGCATCATCGTCTTCACCACCAACTACAAGGACCGTCTCGACCCGGCGCTGCTCCGGCCGGGCCGCATGGACATGCACGTCTACATGGGCTACTGCGGCTGGGAGGCCTTCAAGACGCTGGCTCGCAACTACTTCCGCATCGACGACCACGCGCTGTTCCCGGAGATACAGGGGCTGCTCGCGGAGGTGGAGGTGACGCCGGCCGCCGTGTCGGAGATGCTGCTGCGGAGCGACGACCCCGGCGTCGCGCTCCGGGGGCTCAAGGAGTTGCTCGAGGACAAGAAGAAGGAGGCGGTGCCTGAAGGCAAGCAGGGCGAAGAAGGAGCAGGGAAGGCATGAAGAAGTGCGAGTACAGTAGCGCGATCGCATCGAGAACTTGCTTGTGGAGAGAACAAGATGAACTGCAAGCTTTCTCCTAGTACTATTTTGTTTCGCAAATGTCATGTTGTGAGATTGTCACGTTGCTGCTAGACAGTGGTGAAGTGCTGGTTTATGCATGACTATCGTAGTGGCAGATGATGTGCTCTGTGTCCTGACTTCTATAAATCCTAAAATTGTTGCAGGGCACTATCGTGTAGGTCTTGTTATTTCATACTTTCATCTGCTGATGATAATTTTGTGGACTGGTCAGTGATCACCTTTGACCCATGCTGACCAAATATAGATTTTGCGACTGTGACGCTCGGTGTTGCTACTAATCGCTATTCAAAACAACCATCCTGAAAACGAGCTCAAAATTTTACCAAGTCCAACAGTAAAAACTCCAGCATCGCTTTGAAATCTATCACTTTCAGTAGTTCATTAACCCTTGCCCAGCCCTCACACCCTGCTAAAAAAAACCCTTGCCCTCACACTAACTAATATAAATTTGAATGGTATGAGTACTTAAAATTTATAAAAAAAAGCATTTGTGTTCTTACTCCCATTTTAAAGTGTAATTATGATTTTGTCCTTATTTTTTTAACTTTGTGATTTTGCCCTTCACTATTCACAAGTCAATTCAATGCAATTTTTCCCCTAGTCAATGATCAAAATAAAGAGGGCAAATTCATCACAGGCAAAATCACAATTGCACTTCAAAGTAGGGGCAAGAAGACAAAAAACCTTATAAAAATTGGAACATATATATCATAATCAAAATTGTTTACCTTACTGTCGGTGCCAATCCTGGGAGAGGCCCTAAAACAGCGATAATCACCAACTAAACCGCCGGAACCTATTAACCAAGCAAAAAACAAGTGTGGAAGCCTTGATCCGCTGTCAAGCTCGAGGGTATCCTGCCCCCCTCGAGCGAGGCGGAACTCCGCCTCGCTCGAGACTTCTCGCTCGAGGCCCGGAGGCCGCTCCCGATGCCCAAACTCCGCCTCGCTCGAGACCCCTCGCTCGAGGGCCCACTGACGGCTCACCTACCCGCGGACAAGGGCATTAAATGGCTCTGCGCGGTCTGGGGCAAGGAAGTCAAGCAGCGAATCATTAGCCCATCCCCGGTCATCTCCGCCAACCCCTGACCCCGTGCGGTCATTTCCGACACCGTGCGGTCATCATCTGACCCCCTGCGGTCATCCTCTGCGTCATGCAGCGTGGTGAACCTGTGTGGCGTCACGGGCCCGAGCGATGTGACAGCCCTGTACTGTCACGCTCCCCCGTTCTACCAACTCCGGTACGGGGACCCCTCGAACGAATAGAGGGAACCCTCGAACGGGCCCGTGGCCTGTTGTACTTGATGATGACGACCCACACCGACCCATAAAATCAGAAGCGTAAGGAGCGCGCGTCAGGTACAGGGAACGTCGCATCTTCCGCCGGAACGCCATACGCCGGGGAGTCGCCTAATCCGACAACACAAGCCAAGACAAAGGTCACGCCCAAGGTCACGCCCCGTCGTACGCCGTCACTGTACTAAGTACTGTCCTCTTACTGTTTGTAACTGCCCCTCTTTGAGCTATAAAAGGAGGAGGCAGCCCCACGGAACAAAAGGACCGACCAGAGACCGATTCACACACTCACTACTTAGTTCAAACCAAGAACACGACTCTCGCTCGTTCTAAGGGACCTGGAGGCTCATCTTCCTCTCCCGCCAAGCTTGTAGCCCCCCTACTGCGAGCACCCCCGGTGCGAGGCAATACAAGTGCGCAAGCACACCCTGCTGGACGTACGATCGATAGATCGGAACCAGGATAAAACCTCGCGTCACCATATTGCCCTTGCATCGACCATCGAGAGACGGGACACAGCGCACTTTTCTGCAGGTGATTGGAGCCCCGCGCGGTTCCGGCACCGACAGTGGCGCGCCAGGTAGGGGTCATCGCGCTGTGATCAACTTCTCGGCCCACCAAGTTCTCTCGATGGTGATCCGTACCGAGCGCCTCGTCGACCGCTGCTCCTACGGTTCATCCGACCCGCTCCCGGCCGGATTCACTATCTGGTTCGGGAGCCTGGGGTTTGAGGCAACCGGCAACGGTTATCTCATGCGGCTCCTCCCAGGGGATGCGGCCACCACGACCACGACCGCCACGACAAGCCCGCCGCCGCCACCGACGCCCAGGCGCAGGAGGCGCTCAGGGCAACGTTCACGGCAAGCACGCATGGAGCGGCGCCGGGTTGCGCGCGCACGTCGTCTGGACGACGTCGACTTCAGCGAAGGCACCATTGCTGAAGGGACGAAGGCCACGACAACGCCTGCACCTCCGGCCACGCGTCCGAACGAGGAGGGCGAGGCCGAGCCGCCGCGTTTCCCGTATGGGATGCGTGGAGCAGGCATGGCGTACTCGTCGTCCATCAGCACGGCGATGGACGCCTACGACGATCTTGCTGGACATCACTTGCTCTCGATCCGGAACCTTATCGCGACCACGCCGGGCGACTCATACCTCGGCACCAGCAGTGACGAGGTCTCGCAGGAAGACCCGGAGTGGGAATATCTCGAACTTCGCGACTACGAGGCTTTCGTGGCGTTCCAGGCCGCGGCGGACTACTGCTTCGACTACTCTGATGACTCGAGCACAGAGGATCACGACCCCACGCGGGAGTGTTTTGTCGCGGCAGTGATCGAGCCGGACACGGAGGACAATGGCATCATCGCGCCGCGAGAACCCGCGCGAGAACCCGCGGGAAGCGCGGCACCCCGACGGTCGGCACTCCCCACGACCGGAGACGCCGCGCTGATTCAAGCCCAGCTGATCCAGGTGCGTGAACTCGAGGCCAGCCTCGAAGAAGAGCGACGCCAAGTTCGACGGCTGCGCGCGGCCCTCGAAACGGGGCGACCAGGGCCCAGCAACTTCGCGCAGGAGGTGGCACGCACCGCGCAGGCGCGAATCATGGCCGACGACCACGGGGAAGACCCCCTGGCCCTCGCTAGGACTAGTCAGAAGTTAATCGCCGCGGCTACGCTGATACGAGCGATGCCGGAGCCATCGACGCCGCAGGGCCGCAACCTGCGCCGCGAGGCGCAAGTTCTGATCGAACAGGCCGCGGTACAGCAGGCCGAGAGCTCCGCGTCACGTATGAGATGCTCCGACAGTACGGGAGTCGTGGGTGGAGCGCAAGACCGGGCGGAATCGGTACGCACTCCTCTCAAGAGCCCGGCGAAAGCTCCTGTAAAGGAGCGCATGTTGGACACGCGTGCCGGCAAAGACGACGCCCGTCACATCCTTAACAAAAGGAAGCTCGACGCCACCACCGGCCAGGGGTACCACGCTCGACGTGGAGGCCGCTACGACAGCCGGGAAGACAAGAGCCCGTCGCCAGAGCCTCCTGGTACGCGGGTGTTCAGCCGCGAAATCCGGACGGCACCGATACCTCCGCGATTCCGGCAACCGACCACCATCGTCAAATACTCTGGGGAGACCGACCCTCGAGTCTGGCTCAACGATTACCGCCTGGCATGCACGCTGGGTGGTGCGTCCAGCGACGAAGTCATCATCCGCAACCTGCCCCTCCATCTCGCGGACTCGGCGCGAGCGTGGCTGGAGCAGCTGCCCCCGAACCAGATCCATGACTGGAACGACCTTGTGAACACCTTCGTGGGCAACTTCCAGGGCACGTACGTACGCCCGGGGAACCCCTGGGACCTTCGGCAATGTTGCCAGAAGCCCGGCGAATCCCTGCGGGATTACGTTCGTCGCTTCTCCAAATGCTGCACAGACCTTCCGAACGTCGGAGACTCAGAGGTGCTTCACGCCTTCCTCCTGGGCACGACAAATCGAGGCCTGGTGCGCAAACTTGGACGAAAGCCCCCCACTACCGTTAGTGGGTTGTTCGACATCGCCACGCGGTACGCCTCCGGCGAAGAGGCAGAGGGCGCTAACTTCGTCGACAAGAAGGGGAAACATGTGGAAGGAACGCCTGTGGAGGGAAGCAAGCCTAAAGCCCCCGCCAAGAAGATGAAGCAGGGAAAGAAAGGGAAGAAGGCGCAGCAGGTGCCACGAGTACCAGAGCCAGACGACGACTCCGACGAAGCCCTCGCGGCGGACCCCGCCCGTAAGGGCCCAGGGGGTCAGCCTCGAGGCCCGGGGGTCTTCGACGACATGCTCAAGAAGCCATGCCCATACCACAGGGGCCCGGTCACTCACACCCTCGAACAGTGCGAGATGCTGAAGAAGTACTACAACCGCGTGGCCACAAAGAACGACAACGACAAGGGAGACGCCGACGGCAAGGACAAGGGTGGATTCCCCCAGGTGGAGAATGTGTTCTTCATCTTCGGGGGGCCCACGACCAACATGACGCCTCGGCAACGCAAGCGCGAACGACGAGAGGTTCTAGCGGTGCACCGGGCGGCCCCGAAGTACCTCGATTGGTCAGAGGAAACCATCTCCTTCAGCAGGGAGGATCATCCCGATTTCATTCCGAATCCGGGGCAATACCCGCTCGTCGTCGACCCCGTCATCGGCAATACACGCTTCTCCAAGGTGCTCATGGACGGAGGCAGCAGCCTCAACATCATGTACGCCCCCACCCTGGAGCTCCTGGGGATCAGCAGGGACCAGCTGCGCCCAAGCAAGGCGCCGTTCCACGGCGTCGCCCCGGGGAAGCGGGTTCAGCCCCTCGGACAGATCGACCTGCCGGTCTACTTCGGGACGCCGGACAACTTCCGCAAGGAAATCCTCACCTTCGAGGTGGTGGGGTTTCGGGGCGCCTACCACGCCATTCTCGGGCGGCCATGTTACGCCAAGTTCATGGCCATCCCAAACTACACCTACCTCAAGCTGAAAATGCCGGGCCCGAAGGGAGTCATCACCGTGGGGGCCTCGTTCGAGCACGCCTACGAGTGCGATGTCGAGTGCGTCGAACACGCCGAGGCACTCGCTGAAGATGAAGCTTGCGTGGCCCGTCTGGAGGAGATGGTTCACGAGACCGACAACCCCGCGCCAAAGCACGTTGGCAGCTTCGAGCCAGCCGAGCAGACTAAGGACGTACCTCTCGACCCCAGCAACCCTGACGACAAGACATTGAAGGTCAGCTCCACCCTCGACCACAAATAGGAAGTGGTGCTCGTCGACTTCCTCCGCGCCAACGCCGACATCTTTGCGTGGAGCCCCTCGGATATGCCCGGCATACCGAGGGAGGTCGCCGAGCACTCCCTTGACATCCAGCCCAACTCCAGGCCGGTGTGCCAGCGCCTTCGGCGCTTCGACGAGCAGAAGCGTCGAGCGATTGGAGAGGAGCTGCGCAAGCTCTTGGAGGCCGGATTCATCAAGGAGGTTTTTCATCCCGTGTGGCTAGCTAATCCTGTACTAGTTATGAAAAAGAATGGGAAATGGCGGATGTGCGTAGATTATACTGGTTTAAATAAAGCATGTCCCAAAGTTCCTTTTCCTTTGCCACGAATCGATCAAATCGTAGATTCCACCGCGGGGTGTGAACTCCTTTGCTTCCTTGATGCGTATTCCGGTTACCACCAAATAAAGATGAAAGAATCCGACCAACTCGCGACTTCTTTCGTCACCCCTTTCGGCATATACTGCTACACTACGATGCCGTTTGGGCTTCGAAACGCAGGGGCCACGTATCAGCGATGTATGCTTCGGGTCTTCGGAGACCAGATCGGGCGCACCGTGGAAGCATATGTCGATGACATCGTCGTAAAATCCAAGAAGGCGGACAGCCTGGTCGACGATCTGCGAGCCGCTTTTGAAGCGCTCCGGGCCGCCGGTGTGAAGCTCAATCCGGAGAAGTGCGTTTTCGGAGTGCCGCGAGGCATGTTGTTGGGTTTCATAGTCTCCCAGCGAGGCATTGAACCCAACCCCGAGAAGGTCGCTGCCCTCGAACGGATGGGCCCGATTCGAGACTTGAAAGGAGTCCAACGGGTCCTGGGGTGCTTAGCGTCGCTCAGTCGCTTTATAGCCCGGCTAGGGGAGAAGGGTTTACCTCTGTACCGGCTCCTGAGGAAACACGAACGTTTCTCCTGGACCCCAGAGGCGCAGGAAGCTCTCGACAAACTCGTCGCGTCACTCTCGAGTTCACCCATCCTTACGCCACCAAGGGACGGGGAAACACTCTACCTATACGTGGCCGCGACGACCCAAGTGGTTAGTGCGGTCATCGTTGTGGAGAGAGAAGAAGAAGGCCATGCATTGCCGGTACAACGACCCGTGTACTATATCAGCGAGGTATTATCGGAAACCAAGACGCGGTACCCGCAGATCCAAAAACTGTTGTACGCGGTCGTGCTGGCTCGAAGGAAACTAAGACACTACTTCGAGGCGCACCCAGTGATCGTGGTCTCGTCGTTCCCCTTGGGAGAGGTAGTCCGCAACCAGGACGCGTCTGGAAGGATTATCAAATGGTCGGTGGAACTGATGGGCGAAACGCTCACGTACGCACCACGCAAAGCCATCAAGTCCCAGGTGCTCGCGGATTTTGTCGCCGAGTGGACGGATGTTCAACTACCCCCGCCCCAGATACAGGCAGAGTGTTGGACTATGTACTTCGACGGATCCGTGATGAAGACCGGAGCAGGGGCGGGACTGCTTTTCATTTCACCTCATGGAGAACACATGCGCTATGCGGTACGGCTGCACTTCCCCGCCTCCAACAACATGGCAGAGTACGAAGCCCTCCTCAGTGGGCTCCGAATCGCCCTCGAGCTGGGCATCAAACGCCTCGACATCAGAGGGGACTCACAGCTAGTCGTCGACCAAGTGATGAAGAACTCGAGCTGCCATGACGAGAAGATGGAAGCGTACTGCCACGCAGTGCGGCGCCTCGAAGACAAGTTCCTCGGCCTTGAACTCAACCACATCGCGCGCAAATACAATGAAGAAGCGGACGAGTTGGCCAAGATAGCATCGGGGCGAACCACCATTCCCCCAAACGTCTTCGCCCGCGACTGCTCGAGACCTTCCATCGAGCCCCTACGTCCGGACGCGGCGTCGGAAACGTCCTCGAGGGATGCCCACGTCGAGCCAATGGACGAGGACCCCTCGACACCAGGCGTCGAGACCCCCCAACCGAAGACACCGCCGCCTGAGGAGCGAGAGGCAATGGAGATCGACGGGTCCCCCACCTCACAGGACTGGCGTCGCCAATACGTAGACTGGATCGACCGCGGCGCGCTGCCCTCGGATCGAACCGAGGCACGACGCATCGCCAGACGAGCAAAGTCGTTCGCCATGGTCGACGGCGAGCTGTACAAGCGCAGCCCTTCTGGGGTGATGCTGCGCTGCCTCCCCATTCCCGCCGGACGACAGTTGATACAAGACATCCATGCAGGAGCGTGCGGGCATCACGCGGCAGCCCGAACCCTCGTGGGCAACGCCTTTCGACAGGGTTTCTATTGGCCCACGGCGGTTGCCGACGCGATAGAGGTTGTGCGCACTTGTGAAGGGTGCCAGTTCTATGCCCGCAAGACACACCTCCCGGCGCATGAGCTACAAACCATCCCCATCACGTGGCCCTTCGCCGTATGGGGGTTGGATCTTGTGGGTCCGCTGCCAAAAGCGCCCGGGGGCTTTACCCACCTACTGGTTGCCATTGACAAGTTCTCGAAGTGGGTCGAAGTCCGGCCCGTTACGAACATCCGATCCGAGCAAGCGGTGCAGTTCTTCGACGACATAATCCACAGGTTTGGAGTGCCGAACTCGATAATCACTGACAATGGCACCCAGTTCACTGGCAAGAAGTTCTTGGAGTTCTGCGACCGCAACCACATCCGCGTGGATTGGTCGGCCGTCGCGCATCCCCAAACAAATGGCCAGGTGGAACGAGCCAACGGCATGATACTGCAAGGGTTGAAGCCGAGAATCTTCAACAAGCTGAACAAGTTTGGCCGCAAGTGGATAGACGAAGTACCCTCGGTCGTCTGGAGCCTTAGAACTACCCCAAGCAGAGCCACGGGTTTCACCCCGTTCTTTCTGGTATACGGCGCCGAGGCGATCTTGCCCACGGATCTGGAGTACGGATCCCCAAGGCTCAGGGCGTATCAAGATGAAGCAAACCAGCAAGCTCGGCGAGACTCCCTCGACTGCGTGGACGAGGCACGCGACGTTGCGCTGTTGAACTCGGCAAGATATCAACAGACGCTTCGCCAGTACCAAGCGCGGAAAGTGCGACGCCGCGACTTCAGCAAGGGAGATCTGGTCCTTAGGCTACGACAAGACAATCGAGGGCGCCACAAGTTCACCCCTCCGTGGGAGGGCCCCTACATCATCGCCGAGGTCCTGAAGCCGGGCACGTACAAACTAGCCAACGAGAAGGGTGAAGTCTTCGCTAACGCCTGGAACATCCAGCAACTGCGTCGTTTCTATCCTTAGGCTCCTCGTGCTTTCCCATGTAACAGCTCATGCGACTCCTTAGTAATAATGAAAATCGTGTGCAGCTTAAACACTGAAGTTATCGCTCGTTTCACAAAAAATGGGGGGCGTAACGCCACTCTAGTGGATGAAGGAAGCTCTTTATTGCCATAAGACGCATGACCGGCGAACGGTCGTGTACAACAAACAACATACAAAGCCGCTCCTTCGCGGCCGAAAGACGCGTGTAGCCATGCCCATTTCTCAACACTGGCGACCCTAGACCGACTAGGAACATCGCTAGTTTTCTTCTAACACCAGCATGGTCACACGCGCCGGGGCAAACGGGAGTTCTCCACGGCCGGCGCGGCAAAGGTTCAAAGAACCTCGTCGACCTCCAGGTCGCCACGCGCGCCCCGGTTGGTGAAGCGGCCTTCACCAACATGTCGAGGTCCTGAGTGGCGCAACGCCGGCTGCGACGCCCACCTATCAAGACGCGGCGCGCACCCGGAAGCAAGACCACTCTGCCACCAAAGCGCGCCGTCACCGGACGCCGTGGACGGGTGACCGAAGCACCTGCCTCGTTCAACCATCGCCTGAACGCCGTCCAGCTCGAGCTGGAAGACGAGGCGCCGGTTCCCGACGGGGACAACCGCTGTCCGAGCATCAACCGGCCCGAGCCGAGAGATGATGCAGCGGTTGCCAACAAGGCAGGTGCAGCCGGCACCTTTTCTCCTTCATTTGCCTCCCACCTCGCTAGCATTCTTCTAACGCCAAAGCTCCGCCCACCCTCGAGCTAAGTCAGGAGGGCGAGCTCCACCCCACCCTGCAGTCCTTAACTCTACACCCATGAAACTCGTGAAAGCCTCACGGCACTTGCGATCCTTGCCGTCATGGTCGAGTCTATTTATAGCGACCGCACCCTAGGCCCATCTCGCGGCATGCGCCTGATCCTCTGCGGACAGACCCCTAAGGGGGCCCCCCGGCGAGAGGACAGCACGACAGAGGCGAGCGTCCCTCAGAAGGGAGACGCGCTCGACGCGTGGCTGTCTGGCGGGGACGAGCACCACGGTCAAGGTCACGGGGCCACTGTCTCCACCAAAAAGACGGAGCGGACGGTGTCAGAGGCTCAGCGAACGGCACGCAAGTCGAGGCCGTAGCCCTCGCGGCACGCCTCCGCTCAGCGAGCGGCACGCAAGGCGAGGCCGCAGCCCTCGCGGCACGCCTCCGCTCAGCAAGCGGCACGCAAGTCGAGGCCGTAGCCCTCGCGGCACGCCATCGCTCTGCGAGCGGCACGCAAGGCGAGGCCGCAGCCCTCGCGGCACGCCTCCGCTCAGCGAGCGGCACGCAAGTCGAGGCCGCAGCCCTCGCGGCACGCCTCCGCTCAGCGAGCGGCACGCAAGTCGAGGCCGTAGCCCTCGCGGCACGCCTCCGCTCAGCGAGCGGCACGCAAGTCGAGGCCGTAGCCCTCGCGGCACGCCTCCGCTCAGCGAGCGGCACGCAAGTCGAGGCCACAGCCCTCGCCGCACGCCTCCGCTCAGCGAGTGGCCCGCATATCGAGGCCGCAGTCCTCGTTGAACGCCCTGTACGCTTACAGAATGACGGGACGCCCGTGACAAGACGAGACGGTGTGTGCCAGGCACCCATCGCATCGCCATCGCAGACGCGGCGTAGCCAGGCATCCGTCGCATCACCTGCGCCGCCTCGACAAAAAAGCTAAGCTACCCTTCTACCCTACGGCTTCTTCGACGATCCATCATTTCAATCACGATTTTCTACGCACGGGGCAGGGAGATTCTTTCTTCGCCTCGCACGAAGACAAAAACTCCCTCGGGGGCTACCAGGGCACACAACCCTGGGGAGCGAACGCTCTACCCCTCGCCACTCGTTTTTTCTCGCAATTTTCTACAAGTTTTCATCGCTCTGTCACGTGTTGATTGTGTGTACGAAGAAGTAACGAAAGTTGGGCGTCGATGGCTAAGGCAAAGGGGTGGCAATGTCGTGGGATAGCTTACGCCTCCGGGATACGGCATCCCCCCTTTTTGTCACCCTCGAACCTAAGCTACTCGCGGAGGGGTGGAGCGCGGCTGCTGAAAGCCCAAGAGTGTCGATGTCGAGGAAAAAGCCTACGCCTTTGGGATACGGCGTTCCCCATCGACACCCCTGGGCTCCAGCAGTCCAAACTCTTCCCGTGCGCAGGGAGATGGTCTAACCCGGTCCAATTCTTTTCGAGGCACACAACCAAAGTGACAGTAAACTTAACGAATTTAAATGCGATCGAACACGATGATAAGACTCTCAAAAATATCCATAAGTTCAAAAGCATAGAGACTCCTAAACTTATTACATATTCGCCTCGCAGGCGCCGGCGCAAGCAGAGCTCTTCAAGCAGCGCCATCCCCGTCGACGGCGCGCTCTGGAGAAGTGTCGTCGTCGCCCTCGCCGGAACCGGGGAGGATCTCGTCGGCAAAGAGCGCAGCGAGCGCGGTGGCCGTCTCTGCCACGTTGGCATCAGCCTGCTCGACCGCGGCCACCGCAGCGTCATCGTCGAGGCCCTCGGCGACGACGTAGCCCGTTGCCAGGGCGTCGAGTTGGACGAGGTAGTGCGTAGACACCACGCCAAGAGCCTTGCGGAGGCCAAGGAGAAACGCGTCCTTCACCCGCCCCACGACGCGGTCGCCTAGAGACCTCAGGCGGCTGGCCAGCGAACTGCCAGACTGGGCGCCATCCTCCTCGAACTCCAGACACACCGCGGCGGCGGCCTCTCGAAGCTCCTCAAGCTCCTGCTGCGAGGACGCGTAAGCGACCTCCACCGCCTCCGCCCGGGCCTGCGAGTCCGCCACGGCCGCTCGCAAACCTAGAATAAATCAAAAGGAAAAGGAACCTTCAGCGATAAAACCAGCGCGGACTTTGAAAAAGCGAAAGGATTATGCGGAGGCTCGAAGCTTACCGGCTGCCCGCTCCGTCGCAGCGGACCATTGCGTGCGGAGCGTGCACGACTCCTCCCGCAGCGCCGTCAACGAGGCCCCTTGTTCTTGGGTCGTTGATCGCAGCACCTCGAGAGCCACGCTGTGCTCGAGGGCTTGGGCCTCAGCCGCGGCAGCTGCTTCTTGTTGCTGACGGAGCGAGGCCTGCACTGTGGCGAGGGAGGCATCCTTCTCCCGCAGAAGAGCGTTCAGGCGCTCCACCTCGAGCGCCCTCTCTGCGGCCGTAGCGCGCAGAGCGTCGCGCTCCCCCTCCGCGCGGCTCAAGGACTCGCCGTGCGCACGAGCAGCAGCCCACGCCTCGTTTGCCGCAGCACGAGCCCGGTCCACCTCAGAGCTCAGTTCGGCGTTCCGCTGCGTCAGGTCGTGGACGTAGGCGTGCTGGTCGGCAATGTGTGAGACCTTGGACGCCGCCAGGTCCCGAAGTTGCTGGTGCAAGGAAACAACACGAAAGGTTAAGGCAGGAAGCGGAAAATCAAAGGGGTTGAAGGCGAAGAACACAAACTCACCACGTGCAGCTGGAGCCCCCTGGTCCGGTGGAGCTCGAGCGCGTCGGAGAGGGCGGTCTGGAGGTCGGTGCCGATCTGGTGGTGCTCCAGCCAGAGCTGGTTCTCGTTCTCCGCGATGGAGACGAGTTCGTCAGGCACCCCAGGGCGGTCCAGCCCAAGCAGGCTTCGAAGGCCACCGCTCGTGCTGGCGCCAGCGCTGGCGGGAACGCTTCGACCCTCGACCGCATCCAGCCTCGAGGGCGCGGCTGGGTCCGCGGTCATGGCGGAGCTGGCCGCCGCAATGGCCCCCGCCGGCGCGGGAGACTCTACTGCGACAGCACCCCCGCTCTCGAGCAGAGGCGCCGCACTAGCAGGAGGGAGCGCCTGCACCTCGCGCGGGGGCTCGAACCCGGACGCCGGGTCTTCTTCGTCGGCGAGGATGTAGACCACCTCGCTCCGCGCGCGCCTCCCCTCCTCCTCGCCTGGGCCCGCGGGCTCTCCCAACAGTCCCTGCCCGACGGCCCCGGTGGGAGCCATGTCTCGCTCCTCCGCGGCCCCTTCGAGGCCGAGCTCCCGCCGAGCACGCTCGACCCCCCTGGCCATGGCCGCTTCGTAGCTGGCCACGAGCGAGGCCTCCGCCTCCCGCGTCGTGCGCGAGGGCGGGGCCTCGGAGTGGGGTGTCGAGTGAACCCTCGACTTGAGGGCTTTGACGGGAGCAAGTGTGGGGGCGGCAGGGGTAGAGGCCCCGCTAAGACAATCAAATCAAAGAATTAGGAAGTCGACGCAAACATCAGTCAAAGCGAACTGTCGAAAGGGTATGGAACGCTTACCGCTTGACGCCCTTAAGCTTCCGCTTCTGGGAGCGGCGCGAAGACACTTGCGCCGCAGGCGCGGGGGCTCGCTCGCTAGCGGCCCCGGCCCTCGCCGGCGGGGCGGACGCCGGGCCAGTCGCGCCCGACGCGCCTGGCACCGCGGCCCTCGCCGGCGGGGCGGGCGCCGGGGCAGTCACGCCCGACGCGCTTGGCGCCGCGGCCACAAGCGGGGGCGCGCCTGGCGCCGCAGCCACGACCGGTGGCGCGCCTGGCGCCGCGGCCACGGGCAGGGGCGCGTCAGGCGCCGCGGCCACGAGTGGGGGCGCGCCGGGCATCGCGGCCACGAGCGGGGGCACGCCAACGGCGTGCGCCACCGCCCCCGATTCGAAGAAGACCTCGTCGTCAGACGAGTCGTCCTCTTCCGGCTCGGGTGTGCTGTCAGGGGTCGGCAGCGGGGAGAGACCCTCTCTCTCCCGCCTCCGATTCTCCTTTTGGTGATCGTCCCTCCGCCGCTGCTTGCGGAGGCGCGACTCCTTCTCCGCGTCCTTACGCGCCTTCTGCCGTTCGGCGTTCAGGCGGTTGGCCTCGCGGACGTCAGGGAGAGGGGGAGCTGATCGGTGCCCCTTGTGGGTCAGCCCCTGAGAATACGAAGTTAGTTGCTTGAGAAAACTCGATACGAGCGCGAAAAAATTCGAAAACAGGAGGAAGAACACTCACGAAGGTGAGGTAGCCCTCGTCGGGCCTCATCTTGATGGCCCAAAGGACGTCGTCTTCGACCGCCACCTTGGTGCAGTCCACGGCGCGCCGCGCCCGCTGGGCCGCCTCCGCCGCCGAGAGCGGCTCCTGGGCCATCCTCGAGCCCTCGAAAGGGGCCCCCGGCGTCAGCTTGTAGAGGGGCAGGCTCCTCTGCATGAGAGGAACCACCCGCCGCAGCTGGAAATTGGCGATGACGGCAGCGGCGTTCAACCCCTTCTTCGCCAGGGATCGAAGCGCCGCGGTGAAGATCCCCAGCTTCTCTTGACGAGCCTTGGGGGACACCCCCCAGTTCCATGAGGGCGGCTTCTCCGCCACGACCTTGTCGGTGTAGGGGGGGAGAAGGTTACCGTCGTTGCGCAGGTAAAACCACCCCTTGTCCCAGTCCGCGTTGTTGGACGTCATGGTGGTGGGGATGTAGAGATCTTTCCTCCCCTCCCGCAGCTGGAACATGACGCTGCCGGCGCGGACGAGCCTCCGCACCCCAGTGGCCCCGGCGGCGACGGTGTGGAGCTCAGCCCGGAACAGATGAATCCACAGCTCCCAGTGCACCGGAACCCCCAGGTATCCCTCGCATACCGCGACGAACACTGCCGCCTGGGAGATGGCGTTCGGGGCAAAGTTGTGGAGCTCCACCCCATAGTACGTGCACAGAGCGCGGATAAAATCCCCGGGAGGAGATCCAAACCCGCGCTCATGCAGGCGAGCTAGGCTCACAATGTAGCCCTGGGGTGGAGCCGGCACCCTGTGCGAGGACGGCGGCGCCATCCACTCCGGCCGGTCAGCGGAAGTGATCATGGGGAGCAGGCCTCTCGCGGCGAGCGACTCCAGGTAGTTCTTGTCGGCGGTGGACGGGCTCCATGGGGCAGCTTCCCTCAAGGTCACCATGGCTGAGGAGGAGGGGTGGAGACGGATCGAATCTAAGCTCTCGAGGGCTAGTAGGCGCGAAGAGGCGACGGGAACGAAAAGACGGAGGGAACAAAGTTTTGAGCCAAGGTAAGGGAAGCTGACCCCTCCTCTCCCCGTATTTATCGACGAAATTTTACCGGGACGCGGGTAAGGCGCGGCGGCGGGCGCGCGTTAACTCCGCACTCGACCCTGTCGCTGACAAGCGGACCCCGCAAACGTGGTGGGCCAACTTAAAAGCACAATTATGACTGTGGCCGCCCGAGGCGTCGCGGAGTCATGAAGCACGTCTAATCCAACCGCCCCGCCAGCGCCGCTCTCGCCTGAAAAGGCGCGCCACTGCGAACTGCCCGCGCCACGTCGGCCATAACTGCCTGACCGGGCGCCTCGGACCCCGCCCCTGCCAAACCACCAGCGAATATTCCCTCGCTCCGCACCAGCACAGGTAAGGCGTACGTCGCTCGAGCTTTACTGATCAGGGGGTCGAAGCCTGGCTCTCGTCGAGAGTTTCGACAGGCTCTCCAGATTAAACAGAGTCAGGGGCGGACGGGGCAAGCACGAACACGCTCAACCTCGAACAAAGGCGTTAAGGCCTCGAGGATGCCCTAATCCGCGTTCAAGGCTAAACAAAGGAGGCCAGTTGAAGGATCCCAACGAGGGAGTGCATCGAGCCCTCGGTCCTAACGAACGGGACCGAGCCTTGCCTGGCGTACCTTTGTAAGCTTGTTCTGTATGAGACGTGTCTCCGGACCGCAAGCCGACCCCAAACGAACAGGGCACGGACGTCCACTTGAACCACCCGCTAACAGCTCACCGACACGTCCATGACTCGCGGCCCGCCCATGGGTAGCATGGAATTGTGTCCCCCCTCCTCCCGTGACGGGGCGACGAGGGTCGAAACTCATGGTCAAAGGCCTCACGAAACTGGCCAAGTCAGGGTTCGGTCCATGAGGGACAACCCATGATGGCTCGAGACAAGACGACCCGGAGTCTAAGGGCAAGAACAAGACCTTGGACGATGCAATTCACTCCTCCAAGGTCTCGGGGGCTACACCCGCGGGTGCGCTAGCGCGCCCCCACGGGAAGTTCTGGAAAAGACCTCGAAAGCACCCTAAACTTCAGTAAGAGCTCTAACCCATGCAGGTCTGACACCCATCACTGCATGGCCTCGGGGGCTACTGTCGGTGCCAATCCTGGGAGAGGCCCTAAAACAGCGATAATCACCAACTAAACCGCCGGAACCTATTAACCAAGCAAAAAACAAGTGTGGAAGCCTTGATCCGCTGTCAAGCTCGAGGGTATCCTGCCCCCCTCGAGCGAGGCGGAACTCCGCCTCGCTCGAGACTTCTCGCTCGAGGCCCGGAGGCCGCTCCCGATGCCCAAACTCCGCCTCGCTCGAGACCCCTCGCTCGAGGGCCCACTGACGGCTCACCTACCCGCGGACAAGGGCATTAAATGGCTCTGCGCGGTCTGGGGCAAGGAAGTCAAGCAGCGAATCATTAGCCCATCCCCGGTCATCTCCGCCAACCCCTGACCCCGTGCGGTCATTTCCGACACCGTGCGGTCATCATCTGACCCCCTGCGGTCATCCTCTGCGTCATGCAGCGTGGTGAACCTGTGTGGCGTCACGGGCCCGAGCGATGTGACAGCCCTGTACTGTCACGCTCCCCCGTTCTACCAACTCCGGTACGGGGACCCCTCGAACGAATAGAGGGAACCCTCGAACGGGCCCGTGGCCTGTTGTACTTGATGATGACGACCCACACCGACCCATAAAATCAGAAGCGTAAGGAGCGCGCGTCAGGTACAGGGAACGTCGCATCTTCCGCCGGAACGCCATACGCCGGGGAGTCGCCTAATCCGACAACACAAGCCAAGACAAAGGTCACGCCCAAGGTCACGCCCCGTCGTACGCCGTCACTGTACTAAGTACTGTCCTCTTACTGTTTGTAACTGCCCCTCTTTGAGCTATAAAAGGAGGAGGCAGCCCCACGGAACAAAAGGACCGACCAGAGACCGATTCACACACTCACTACTTAGTTCAAACCAAGAACACGACTCTCGCTCGTTCTAAGGGACCTGGAGGCTCATCTTCCTCTCCCGCCAAGCTTGTAGCCCCCCTACTGCGAGCACCCCCGGTGCGAGGCAATACAAGTGCGCAAGCACACCCTGCTGGACGTACGATCGATAGATCGGAACCAGGATAAAACCTCGCGTCACCATATTGCCCTTGCATCGACCATCGAGAGACGGGACACAGCGCACTTTTCTGCAGGTGATTGGAGCCCCGCGCGGTTCCGGCACCGACACTTACATTCTCTTATTCTTAATTATTTTAATATAATACTCATATGGATCGTACATATGTAGACTTTAATTGTTAATTACTCTATACAATCTCCACATTCATAGTTTTTTTTTTCATTTTGCACTGCACCTCCATATGCTCTTGATGTACAATTAGTTGAAACCTTACATGGTCTTTATAATGGCGCACATTACATAGATATCATAATTAATATTTTTATATTAGCAAAACAAATTATATAATTTATAATCTCACATATCCATGTACTATGAGTTATTTTATATAATAAATATACATAGGTAATTTAGGTTCAGCTTTACCGGTCATTTTAAGTAACTTTTAATAATGATAAATATGGGTAATTTATAGGCAAATTTAGGGGTTCCTTAAGTATTTTATTATGATGTGTAATTTATACTAAGGTTAGGAGTTTTTGTGAACACATGTTTAGTGTGATGCTAAGTTCTCTAGTTGTCAGGATGCCAACCATGGTTCAAATAATGGGCCTAGTCGCCTAGACGTGCAGTAGATTGCTGCGGCTTGGTTGACGTTGACGGTGCGTGAGGGCTTAGTGGTTGAGTCCCCTTAATACAATACCTTGGGGTGATCTTTCTATCAGGATTATTTTAAGGAGACTGATGTGTTTAATCTAGATATAGATTAACCTGTTACTTTACATTATTTTACAATGGAAGATAAGAATATTATTTTAAAAAATATAATAGATGCAACGGCTACAATGATCAGAGTCTACCAAATTGGTCGCTTGTTTTTTCTTTTTTTAAAATCAATCTTATTTATATATTTAAAAATTCTTGATTTATATATTTTTTCCTTACTCCTTAAGTATGGTGGTGGCTGGAGACACTAAGGCAGGTAATTATGATGCTCCCCTCAAGAACAGCAAGCCACTAGCCAGCCAATGCTGGTTTTCCTCGCTACTACTTGCCAATTGTCATGGCTGGCACTGGCAGCAAACCGCCGCGTCGGATGCGCGTCTGAAATGAGCAACTGACTGTGGTTCCTTCCGTAGGAAGTCGCCCACTGTTTTCTGGTTGCTTCTCTAGGAAGTTAAGTGCAGTATATATGGTGGGTGTAGGCGAGGGAGACGACGACATTGCAGTTCGCAGTCGCACCGTGCTCCGTCCTACTCCTACAGTCCTACCTGCGCTAGCCTCTCTTCCGGTCGATCTGTTTGCGCCTCGCGGAGTTGTTGCGTGGGAAAAATGGATCTGTCGACGGTCGTGGCGTCGTCGCCGTCCTACGGCAGCAAGGCGGTGGATGCCTACAAGAAGGCGGCGGCCACGGCCGCCACGGTGACCGCGTACGCCGTGCTGGCGCGCGGCGTGGCGCGGGAGCTCCTCCCGGACGAGCTCCGCGACGCGGCGCGCTGGGCCGCGTCCTTCCTGCTCCGCGGCGGCGCCCGGATGCGCGTGCCGCGGCGGCGCCGCACGTTCGTCATCAGGCGGTACGACGGCGACGGGTACGGCGACAGCTCGCTCTTCGAGGACGCGAGCGCGTACCTTGCCACCAGGGTCGACCCGCACTCCATGTCCCGGGTGTGCCTCAGCCGCCGCCGCAGCCGCGACGACGACGACGAAGACTACGGCGCCTTCGGCTACTGCGACGGCGACAAAGAGGGAGGAGGCGGCGGCGGACACGTCATGTCCATGGAGGTCGGCGCGTCGATGGACGACGTGTTCGAGGGCGTGGAGTTCACGTGGACGTCCATGACGAACTGCGACGGCCACGACAGGCAGGCGGCGTCCCTGGAGCTCAGCTTCGACGCGGAGCACACGGACATGGTGCTCCGCAGGTACGTCCCGTTCATCACGGCGAGCGTGGAGGACGCGCGCCGCCGGGACCGCGCCCTGAAGATCTTCTCGTGCGACAATGGCGGGTCGTGGCGCGGCAGCAGCTACCACCACCCGGCCACGTTCGACACGCTCGCCATGGACCCTGAGCTCAAGGGGTCCATCGTCGCCGACCTCGACCGGTTCCTCAAGCGCAAGGAGTACTACCGGCGGATTGGCAAGGCGTGGAAGCGCGGGTACCTCCTGTATGGCCCGCCCGGCACGGGCAAGTCCAGCCTCGTCGCCGCCATTGCCAACTACCTCCGCTTCAACCTCTACGATCTTGATCTGTCCAAGGCGGAGTCCAACTCCACGCTGCAGTGCCTGCTCACCTCCATGCCCAACAAGTCAATCCTCGTCATTGAGGACATCGACTGCTGCTTCAGTGCGATAACCCGCAGCGGTCCAGAGAAGAGCGCCGAGCAAAATGCTGATGAACGCCCACCAGATGCCCCTCCACCACCCAAGGTAAAACATTGTGAATAGTTCCATCAGAATTGCCCATGATCGTGCCTTCCCTCGACACGATATGATCTCTGTCTCAACTTTGCAATTTATATGTACAGGGGCAGGGCATAACATTGTCCGGGCTGCTCAACTTCGTCGACGGGCTGTGGTCGACGAGCGGCGAGCAGCGCATCATCATCTTCACCACCAACTACAAGGACCGCCTCGACGCGGCGCTGCTCCGGCCAGGGCGCATGGACATGCACGTCTACATGGGTTACTGCTGCTGGGAGGCCTTCAAGACGCTGGCCCGGAACTACTTCCTCACCGATGACCATCCTTTGTTTCCGGAGATACGGGAACTGCTCTCTGAGGTGGATGTGACACCGGCCACGGTATCGGAGATGCTGCTGCGGAGCGAGGACGTCGACGTCGCGCTTCAGGGGCTCACGGAGTGCCTTCAAGAGAAGAAACAGGGCAAGGAAATTGGGGAAGGCGGCAAGGCATGATTGAAATCAGGGTGCCAATGTGATGTAGCATGATTGTTAGCCCTGCCAAGCAGATTGTTTCCCTCACACAATTGTTACTATTAAATCAGCCAAAATCAATAGACTTTTCAGCACATCCTTACGAAGCGAACAACAAATTTGAGTATCATGAAGTTTGATTGTTGAGTATCATGAAGTTTGATTGTAACTTTGCTAGTGGTCACTGGCCCTGTTTTGATTCCTCAAAACCATTCTCTTTTCACAAAAATTTATCCACCTAGAAAACCGTGTCAGTATTTTTATCTCTATGTACGTTTCCATAAAAATAGTACTTTTCCGTACTTTTCGTCTCTTTTCACAATCTAAACACAGCGTCGCAGGGGCAGATGTCCTGATTCCAAATCTCAAAATCCAAGTGACAGGATGGCTTTTGCAGTCCCATTTAAAATGTTGAAAGCCTGACTTCAGTGTTCAGTCTGGTATCTCTTAACCAGACCGCTCGTTTACTCTAGCACAATCGTTTCATCAGGTGTCCATTCGCATCCAATGAAGCGACGGTAACAATAGAAAAAACTCATGCTAAAGTTCGTCGCATCATGTACTAGGGATCGAAATTCAGGCTGAAACCCATCAGAACTATAATTTCTAGTGAGGACAGCCAAACATGAATTGCTGTTGCAAATCGCTGTTACATTCTTTCAGTTACATGCTTCTAGTACGGTGCCATACTAAATCAAACCCATATACAGTAATAAAAAAATGTCCATCTTACATTCTCACTGCAAGTTCAATCTTGGTATAGCACGAGACTACCAGGAGATAGTCCTTTGTCTGATGCTAATTTAGTTTTCATCAGAACAACATATTTGCAGGGAAATTTATGAATTCAGTACACAAGTCTCAAATCCCTGACGACACACAGAACACCAGGTCTACACAACACAATGCAAGCTCCAGGATCACATCCTCCATTTCAAGCAGGCAACAGCTAGAACTAGAACAAATGCCTATTTTCTTGAGCACCAACAATACAAGCAAGTGACTCGGTGAGCTCAAGTTCTTCATGTGTCTCGTAGTGGACATAATAGCCTAAGGCAGGATCAGCATAACTGCAGCACTAAACATTTGGAGAGGATGACCACAGAACGACCATAGACCATAACAGCAGCTAACAGCAGTTGGCACAGAAGACAGTAATTACTAGGACAGCTAACACTGACGAAGATACTGATAAGAAGGCAAATACAAATAATAATGGTTCTTGATGCAATCAAGTTACTTCTTGGATCTGCGCCTCCCCTGCTTCTTCTTGTCCTGGAGGAACTCCACGAACCCCTGGAGCGCGATGTCGGCGTCCTCGCTCCGCAGCAGCATCTCCGTCGCCTCGGCCGGCGTCACATCCACCGCCGCGAGAGCAGCTCCTGAATCTCCGGGAACAGCTCGTGATTGTCGAGGAGGAAGTAGTTCTTGGCCAGCGTCTTGAACACCTCCCAGCAGCAGTAGCCCATGTAGATGTGCATGTCCATGCGACCTGGCCGGAGCAGCGCCGGGTCGAGGCGTTCCTTGTAGTTGGTGGTGAAGATGATGATGCGCTGCTCGCCGCTCGTCGACCACAGCCCGTCGACGAAGTTGAGCAGCCCGGACAATGCGATACGCTCACGCTGTAGCTGCGGTCACGGAGATAGTGTCGAGTTTATTTTGCCAGAAAGAATCAAACAGATAACAAAGAAATGCCGGTGGTATGTATCTCGTACTACTCCTACCTCGTAGCTGAGCATCATCGAGCACGGCGGCCCGGCCTGCGGGACCAGCAGCGTCCAAAGTGAACTCGACGCCCTCGAAGACGTCGGTCATGGAGTCGCCGGGTGCCATGGAGAGCATCTGCCGGGAGTCGGCGAAGATGAGGCAGAGCCGCCTCGTGGTCGTGGCGGCCGGGTCGATGCGGGTCGCGAGGTACGCGCGCGCGTCCCAGAAGAAGCGGTTCTCGGCGTTGCCGCTCCCGTAACGCCCGATGAAGATGGTCTTGGTGCGTCGCGGCTTCGGGGGCGGCGTGAGGCGGTCGCGGACGGCGGACACGGCCCAGCGCGCCGCGGCGCGGAGCGGGCATCGCTATTTTACCGGCGCCCGGACGGAACGTTCCGTCCGGGCCACGTGGGGTCTCTTCGCCGCCCACGTCTTCCGAACTGGTCCTCCACGCTTCCGCCCAAATGTCTCCGAACCGCGCCACGTCTATCCCCACGGCGAAAATTTTTTGCAACAAAAAAACTTTGTTAGAAGATTCTAATAAAATTTTTAAGGAATAAATTTGTAAAAAAGCTGAGATAAAAAATAAGAATTTTTACAAAACTTTCGTGCAAAAATTATGAGCAAAAGTTTTAATAAACTTTCGTGAAAAATTATGAGAAAATTTTTACAAAGCTTTCGTAAAAAATATGAGCAAAACTTTCGTGAAAAATATGAGCAAAACTTTTACAAAACTTTCGTGAAAAAATTAGAAGAAAAAATTATGAAAAAATTCGAACAAACTTAACCAAAAAACTGAAAACTAGACGAGTGTCGCAGCAGCACCCACCTCGCCGCTCCTCGCGCTCGTCGTCCCCGGCGGAGGCTTCATCAATGGCGATGGAGAGCTCTCCGGCGGAGGTTGCGCACTACCGGAGCTCCGCCGTGGCCACCGCCTTCTTGTACGCGTCCGCCGCCTTCGCGTACGACGGAGACGCCAACACCGTGGAGAGATCCATCGTTCCTTCTTCCTCCAAACACTGACGAGTGGCAATGCTACGGGGAGTGGGAGGCTGGGAGCTCAAGTGCTCAACGCAGTAGCATGCTAGGAGCAGAAATCTCCACACACCACTGGGTGTGTATATATTACTAGTTCACAACCCTTTACGAAGGGCACCATTTTTTTTTTGGAAAAAATCACGAAGTGTATCAGCATATATTCATGGTGTCGTATAGACAGTCCCATACATTATCAGTTTATCACACAATCTCAAATACTTCATTAAGTTGTCCTTTTAGCTGAATATCTGTTGATTTCTGAATAAAAACAAAGAAATACCCATTAGTTTTTTTTCGAAAAAAGAAATATCATTAGTTGCGTAGCTTCTATATAATGATTCGTAATGCAAAAAAAAAAAGAGTATTATCAGAGTCATATTACCTTATGAAATGGTTGCTAAAACGCTACGAACGCCATAACATTGTCCATCAAAATTATTGTAGGGATACCACACATATGCAGCAATATGTTTGCTCATGCATTCATAAGAAAAATTAAGAGTAAAATGCATCCACTATACATGAAGTTGCACTGTTGTTTCACTATGATCCAACAAGTTGCTAATGTTGCCCTCACCATACATGAAATTGCATTATTGTTTCACTTTCGTCCATTTTTTTATTTTGCTCCCACCATATATATACTAAGTTTTATCGTTGTAAGCATTTATAGTCTATCATAAAATAAATGTGTATTCCATAAACGTTGTATGCTGACAAGTACATAGTTCTTAGGATACTGAGAGACAAGTAGTTTCTTCGGGTCAATGGATCAGATTTTTTCGAAAAGAATATAAAGCAATCATGTAAATGCCGATGGAATATACCATGTATCAATGCAGTCCACAAATACGCATGTTCTAGGCCCATAAATCATAGAAATAAAAGGAAAAGTAGCCCAACTTGTCGGGAGAAACTAAAATATGACGGCGTGTCGCTTATTGATGATCGAGTATAGGCCCACATGCCCTTAACCCATCTAGACCTTTGTACATAGTGTGGCTAAAAATTCTATTTTTATACGATATATGACATCGCATTTTGCAAAAAAAAAAAATGAGACGAACGGCAGGGGAGCCCCTACCTATTTTTTATATATTAAGAAAGGTGTATGTACATGTTACAAGGCCTCAGGCCCAAGTCAAAAGGTGAAAAGATTATGAAAGGCATTTTCCAACTTCATGTATCGCATTGCTATGTTAACAACTTGTTGACTAAAGTCAAGTGAAATAATAAAAACAACTTAATGTACCCAAAAATTAACCGAAAATTTTCAACAGCAAACTAAAAGGTTTTAACTATAGCTAGACGAAGAAAATATTCTATTTGAAACAAAAAGTTGCATTTTTTGTGGGACAAATTTCAAATGTTAGAATTTCATTTATTTTGAGACGGAGAGAGTAACCGATAGTTTGGACGTTGATGTGCCGGGTATTTTCGCCTGCCACGTGGTTGCGTGAAACCGTGAAAATAACTGTGTCATAGACCCATCTCGCTCCAAATCTCCAACCCCAAAGTGGCGCGCGCTGCTGGCAACGTGCAATCTCCTCTGAGGCGACCAGTTTGGCTAGGCATGTGCCAAACTGCAGAAAGCAAAGCATCTTCTTCAATTCCTCTGGAATCTCTGGCGCTCAGGCGGCAGCTCCTCCCGAATCGAATCGTTTGGGTGCCAATTCTTGAGCGCGGCGGATGTCTTGGCCGTGGCGTCGCTCGCACAGTCGCACTCGCGCTGTCTCGGTGGCTCTCTGTGCCGCGCGCGGTGGCGCGGTTCAGACGTCGGAGTACTCGCCACCGCACCAGTAGCTCTCCTACTCTCTCCTTGGGTTCTTCCTCCGCCCGTGACGCCGTGCGTTAGCTTCGTGTTTGCATTGCCTGACGAGTGAGGATGCAACCGGATACGGGTACGGCCGTAGACGGGCGCCTGGCGCAGATCTCCGTTCGGAGGATTTGGCCGACGGCATGCTATCGAATCTGTCAGGGCTGGCCGTTGTTCACGCTCTCTCTGTCGCTCTCCATGGCTGTAACGTGCGCCGCGGCAGTAACGTGCTCGACGTCCGCCACCGGATCCGTGCAAGGAAGCAGTGGATGGAGCCGGGCGCCGTGTTTGCCGTCGCCTTTGGCTGGCTGGGTGCAAAGGTTTGTTCAGTCTCGCACTGTTCTACGGCTGCTGGCTGCTGCCCTGCATATCAGGCAGGCTACTACGGCTAGCCTGCACTACAGCTAAAGTTCCCACCCGAAATCTTTTCGCCCGTCACGTCAAAGGAGAATCTTAGATATATAAAGTATTAAATGTAGACGAAAAAGGTGAAAAGTTATATGGATGGACTGTAAATCGCAAGACGAATCTAATGAGCCTACTTAATCCATGATTTGCAATATTAATGCTACAGTAACCATTCGCTAATTATGGATTAATTACCCTCTAATTACCATCATTAGATTCGTCTCGAGATTTCCAACCTATCCATATAACTTTTCACCTTTTTGTCTACATTTACTACTCTTAAATCGGTAAAATCAATACCCGAAATCTTTTCACGAAAAAATTTCATAACTAAACACGGCCACAGCACAGGCCCCAGAGCTACCCCGCGCAGTGCAGTACTAGTACAGTACAGGCAAAGCCAATTGACCCTTTGACCGGAAGTCCAGGATCTGTTTTTTTCTCCATGGAAAGCCGGAGATCGGAGACCCAGCCCCATGCGGCCATGCCACTGTATTGCCAATCGCCATGCCATGTTGCCATCTCGGCATTCTAGGCTTCTAGCCACCGGAACCGAAAGAAAAATCCAACAGTACTATTCTACTGTACTTCGGGTATCAGGTTACCAGCTTTGTCGGAGTCAGGTTAGCATTTCTTTTCCTGTTGCGTTAATTTCCTGATCGTAAAGGAAGCTGTCCGTTGCGCTGGTCAAGACCCTGATCACTGTACATATCATTTCTGTTTACATTATAATTAAAGCATGCACTGTCTAGACCCTGATTGCAGGCGTGTTTAGTTCCCTCATCTTACAAATTTTTTATGCAATGAGAAGGTGCTGTGAGAGAAGGAGCATGTTTTTTTTTTAAATGGAGGAACTAAACGGCCCAAAACTTGTCAACATGTCTGCTTTCCTCCAAATTGCACAGCGTTATCCTCCCATCCAATTTGTGCTCGTTCCCTGCTAGATATACATCGCCTTGCCCCGTGAAGTATTTATACAATCTGTTTAGTGAATTGTTAGCAAATTCAATGGATCATGAGGTCTGCAATTTCTTAGAATCATGGTTCATCATGCTAACACAATCTGGGAAACCAGTGTGTGTCGCGATGGATCGACGACCGTATAACACTGAAAAAGTTGTTTGCGTTTGGTCGGCCTTTTATACAACTAGTAGGGTGGCACGTGCCGCAGACACGTTTTTTAATAAAATAAAATAAAATAAATGATTTAAAAAAGCAAGTTTGGTCAAAAGACTGTCTCATGGATGATTAAATAAACTTTTCCCATGTACAATTGAACCATCTAAATCAGGTTCCAATTTACGAACATCATTGTCCCATGTTTTGAATTGAATTAGTGAATGATAGGACTAAAACATCTATATTACTATATATATTGCTTTCCATGCTTTGCTCCGAGCAAAACAGATTGACTTAGTTTGCCTTGCTTAAATCCACATGAAAGCTACTAATCCACAAACATCAGCCTTGACATGCTTGAATTAATCTTCTTATGTCAGGTAGACATATCCCTAGGTGCTTCATTGAAACACTGCATTATAGGAGCAATAGAGAAGAATAAACCAGGATCCAACTTCCAATGGATCAAAGTTCGACCGATTTAGACAACAAATTTAGGAACATCTATGATCAGGAGTTCTATAGTTGGGGGCGCATGGCTTATGGCTGCCACTACCTAAACAAACAATTACACAACACACCAAATTCAGTTACTATTAGCCACCGCCGTATTCTACGCACTCCATAAACCATCTTGCGTTCGAAAAGCCGTATGATGCAACTACAAGATCAAGTCAAACTCTTCCCCAAATTCTAGATTACTTTCCTAATAACGTAATACTAATATATAGGACCCCGCCGAAAGATCGCGCCCGGTGGTGCTCCCCTGCCAAAACCTAAAGCGCGCGCCGCCGGCCCGCCGCAGCCTTGCAAACTCGAGCTGGGGGCGATGGCGACCGATCCCTCCTCGGCCGCGGCGGCGGCGTTGCCGTCCTACGCGAAGGCGGTGGACGCGTACCGGAAGGCGGTGTCGACGGCGGCCACGGCGACGGCGTACGTGGTGCTGGCGCGCGGCATGGCGCGGGAGCTCCTCCCCCACGACCTCCGCGCCGCGGCGAGCTGGGCGGCGTCCCTCCTCCGCACCCGCCTCGAGCCCCGCCCCGCCGAGCGCCGCACCCTCGTCATCAAGCGCGCGCCGGGGTCGTCCTCCCGGCACGACGGCGACGGCGGGCTCTTCGACGAGGTGCGCCAGTACCTCGCCACCCGGATCGACCCGCACACCATGCGCCGCCTCTGCCTCAGCGGCGGCTTCTCCGGCGCCAAGAAAGTACTCTCCATGGAGCCCGGCGACTCGATGACGGACGTGTTCGAGGGCGTCGCGTTCACGTGGGCGTCCGTCGCGGGGGACGGACGGCCCGGGCTCTCGTCGGAGTCTCTGGAGCTCAGCTTCGACGCCGAGCACACGGACATGGCGCTGGGCAGCTACGTCCCCTTCATCACGGCGTCCGTGGAGGAGGCCCGCCGCCAGGACCGCGCGCTCAGGATTTACATGAACGAGGGGTCGCACTGGCAGGGCATCAACCACCACCACCCGGCCACGTTCGACACGCTCGCCATGGACCCGGACCTCAAGCAGTCCGTCATCACCGACCTCGACAGGTTCCTCAAGCGGAGGGACTACTACCGGCGCATCGGCAAGGCGTGGAAGCGCGGGTACCTGATGTACGGCCCGCCCGGCACCGGCAAGTCCAGCCTAGTCGCCGCCATGGCCAACTACCTCCGCTTCAACCTCTACGACCTCGACCTCTCCGAGGTGCGCGGCAACCCGGTGCTGCAGCGGCTTCTCAACACCATGACCAACCGGGCCATCCTCGTCATCGAGGACATCGACTGCTGCTTCACCGCCGCGTCGCGTGAAGTTGCCAAGGATCAGGCCGGCGAGGCCGTGGCCGATGAATTTGAGGAAGAAATCATGCCAGATGTCTGGGACACGGTACGATACGCAGGAACAAACAAATCTTTGTTATTCTTGATTGATTGACATAGTATGGGTATGTTCTGTCAGTTAATTTCTGATCCTGAAATTCTAACATTGGACCTCGATTGGCAGCCGCAGCCGCCGCTGTCGCAGCAGCATAACATCACTCTGTCCGGTCTGCTCAACTTCATCGACGGACTCTGGTCGACGAGCGGTGAGGAGCGCATCATCGTCTTCACCACCAACTACAAGGAGCGCCTTGATCCGGCGCTGCTCCGGCCAGGGCGCATGGACATGCACATCTACATGGGCTACTGCGGCTGGGAGGCGTTCAAGACGCTGGCCAGGAACTACTTCCTCATCGACGACCACCCAACGTTCCCGGAGATACAGGAGCTGCTCTCGGCGGTGGAGGTGACTCCGGCCGAGGTGTCGGAGATGCTGCTGCGGAGCGAGGACGTCGACGCCGCGCTCCAGTGCGTTCTGAAGTTCCTCGCAGAGAAGAAGCAGGCACTTGGTGAAGGCAAGTAGCGATCAGTCGCATCAAGAAGCAGCAAGTTAGCGAGGAAAGGATCCTTTTTTTGTGTGTTGCAAGCACAAGCTATGTGTTCTGCAATGCTGTTTGATTTCTTCGTCCTGCATTAGCTGCAAGCATGCAACATTTCTGTTCTGACAGTTCTCAAGTAGTTGACTGCTAAAGTTGGAACTGATTGTGCTAACAGTGTATGATGACCCACTGTGTTCTTTGTTATGTATAAACAATCAAACCAT
This sequence comes from Urochloa ruziziensis, assembly GCA_015476505.1. Taxonomy (NCBI): domain Eukaryota; kingdom Viridiplantae; phylum Streptophyta; class Magnoliopsida; order Poales; family Poaceae; genus Urochloa; species Urochloa ruziziensis. The sequence goes on along the minus strand of CM027119.1, from coordinate 71,457,512 downwards.
CTGATGTGCCACTTGCTACTTTGCAAATACTGGTGTCAACGGTTTGTATCTATTGACATTCTGGTGCCTGTGCATTATGGACTTGGGGTATATTTTTTGGTGATTGGTCTGTAATGTATGTTCTGATGCAGTGATGATGGTTGAGTGGCTATGGAGGTGATCAAATAAGCTTGGCCTTGGCGCGATGCTTTCAGAGTGTTCTTTTTGGGGTTTCAGAGCCAGAATTTAGCAGCTGATGTCTTGAAGATGGATGTAAACTCAGGATTCGACTGAATGGGCTTGATCGACGTAATTTGACCTTTGTTAGTAGCTAGTGTTTTTTTCTTTCCGAAAGACTGTCAATGGCTGGCTGGTGTGGTGCTAGGATGATTTTAACAAGGGGCGGTCTTGTTTGGTATGTCTTGCTTTGATTCCATTTTTTCAGTTAGACTATCCACAGCGGTGCCGAAACAAGAATTATCCTGCTGTTCAACGTAGATGCGGCATGGATGATGAGTAATGTGGGCCAAAAGTATCCTTTCAGTACTTGTTATGCTTTTCAGCACTTGTGAACCAAACAGCTAGAGCTAGTAGCTATGAAACTGTTCTTTTAATTCTCTCGGCACCAATGCACGAAGATTACCTTTCAAAAAAAAATGCACGAAGATTACTCGTAAAGCTTCATTTTTATTTCAGCATCGTCACTCACAATAGTTGCCTCGATGCCTAAACATTCTCTCCCATCATTTAGGCATCGCCATGAGCAACCGCTGTGGGCAGTCTTATATGGATGCTACTTCGAACAAAAGCCTGAAACTCTAGCGAGCACTTCAATTGTTCAACGGAACTCTGGAGCTCAGTTGAAAAATGCTTGAGTTTCCGGTGACTGGGTTGATTCACGTATGTCAAGCAATTGATGAATGGATGAGAATGTCGACAAGACTTGTTTTGTTTTATTGCTACTTTCCCCAGTTAGGGAGGGGTACAGAGCTGGTTTCAGCTTTCTGCAAGGGGCCCGGCGGAGCGATCGCGAGAGCGATTCGGTTCATGCTGTCGCAGGCTCGCAGCAGCAGCGCGGTTGGCAGTGGTGGTACCGCTGCTCGCTGCTGGCAAAGGCAGACCCAATGGGCGGCGATGGGCAGCACGCAAGCCGGAGCCCGGCGGACTGGCCGCCGCTCGCTCGGCTGCCTCTGTGCCTGTGCTGCTCCAGGCAGCGCCGTGGATCGTCGGCAGCCCGAGTCGTGATCACGGCACGCTCGTCGGCTCGTGGCAGCCGTACGTGCCTTGTCTCAAGGACGGGACGACGGGTAGCTCTCCGACGGGGATGTTGTGTCGGACTCGACTCGCAAGCCGAACCGCACGCGAAGGTTCGCTGGCCGCCTGCCCCGCCTGAGCTGCTGGCGTAATCCCGTGCCGCTGCTTTTGCTTGGTTGCCGTGCTGGAGCCCGGAACTTCTTGGACGCATACGCATTATTGGTCGTTGGCGCATCGCAAAGGCTGCTCCAGCCTCCGTGGGAGCGACTTGTGAAATTCCCTGCCGCTGGCACGCGGGACCCTTTTCCGTGCAAGAGCACGGACGCCGATCGCTCGCTGGCCTGGTCCGCGAGAGCCTCTCGCTCGGACAAACGGACAAGGCGTGGCGTGCGGCGTGCATCGCGGACAGCTTTGGGGGGGTGTCGGTGCAGTGCAGCTCGCTCTCCGGCATGGTCGGGTTCATGGCGCCTGTTCTTTCTTCCAACCAAAGGAGATGGATGAAGCTTGCCGGGACGGCGCCAAGGGAAGCAGTTCGTTTGCATCGAGAACGATGCTACGTTACGCTACCTAGGCTGCTCGTGTTGCCGTGGGGTGATGTTCTAGTAAACCCTTCTCGTAATTCCTGTCGAGCAGCACCAACTGCTGGGTGCTTTCTCCTAGTAGCAGCTCGAGCAGCACCAACTGCTAGGTACATTTTCTCTCTGAAAATGTACAGTCTCGCATCGGCCGTGCAGCCGGCGTCAGCAGTGGAACTGATTAGCTTGGGTTAATCTGTCTATGTTTTGGACGTCGAAATATTAAGCACTACTAACTGCAGCTCACTGGCTCGATTTAGCACTGCTGTGGCTGTGCTGGCGATGGATTTGGGTTAGCTGCAACCTGTTTCAATCGGGGGGAAAGATGCAAAGCTTCTCTATCGGTGACTGAACTCTGAAAGTGCAGCGCGGTTGCATTGCACACACGTTGGCATGGTGTTATCTCCGTGCATTTCTAATCCTGTCTTAGGTTTAACTTCAAAAAAATCCTGTCTTTATATAGAAAAATGTGCATGTCCATGCAGCCCGGCCGGAGCAGCGCCGGATCCAGGCGGTCCTTGCAGTTGGTGGTGAAGAGGATGATGCGCTGCTCGCCGCACGTCGACCAGAGCCCATCGATGAAGTTGAGCAGACCGGGCAGAGTGATTCCCTGCACGGCAGCATGTAGGAACGGAGTTGTAGTCAGTAGCTCTCGAGGACATCGACGAGGCTTGCTTGCCGGCGCCGGGCGGACCGTACAGCAGGTACCCGCGTTTCCACGCCTTGCCGACGCGCCGGTAGTACTCCCTCCGCTTCAGGAACCTGTCGAGGTCGGCGATAATGCCGTCCTTGAGCGCCGGATCCATGGCGAGCGTGTCGAAGGTGGCCGGGTGGTGGCGGGTGATGCCGTTCCAGGACGAGCCTATGTTCATGAAGATCTCGATGGCGCACTGCCGCAGCCGCTCCTCCCCCACCGTTGCCATGACGAACGGCACGTACCTGTGCAGCGCCAGGTCCGTGTGCTCGGCGTCGAAGCAGAGCACCAGCGAGCCCGGCGCGTGTCGGACGTCGTCGTCGTCGTCGCGGCGGCGGCGGCGGCTCCGGGACGTGGTCCACTTGAACTCGACGCCCTCGAAGACGTCGGTCATGGTGTCCCCGGGCACCATGGAGAGGCGCCGCCGCGCGCCTCGGACGGCGAGGCAGAGCTAGCCGACGGCGTGCGGGCCGACGCGGGTGTCGAGGTACGCGCGCGCGTCCGAGTAGAAGCGGTTGGGGCTCCCGTCGTCGGCTTCCCGGCTGATGTGGATGGTCTTGACGCGGCGCTGCTTGCGGCGAGGCAGGAGGTGGGCGCCGACCACGGACGCCACCCAGCAGTAGGGATGGCAACGGGGAATTCCCCGTCGGGGATTGCCTCCCCATCCCCATCCCCGTTTGATGATTTTCCCCCCACGGGGATTCCCGTTTACGCTTGCGGGGAGGATTTTCTTCCCATCCCCATTCCCCGCGGGGATAAATCCCCATCGGGGATCCCGTCCCCGTTTAATATTGTTAATCTATATTTAATTTATACTAGGTAGGTGATATAATATCACATTATATGATTTTAATTTATCACCATACATATATAATATGATATTATGTTCATATATTTACTATATTACTATATCATGTTGCATCATCCTTCACATGTATGTATATAAATATATCGGATTAAGTAGCATATATGCGTTTAACGGGTCCCCGCGGGGAACGGGGACGGGGAATGCTCCCCCATCCCCATCCCCGTGTACCCATCGGGGAGAGATCGTCCCACGTTTTCATCCCCGTGGGGATGAAATTTTCCCCATCCCCGTTACCTAATAGGGGAATTCCCCGCGGGGAATCGGGGATCGGGTCTCCGTTGCCATCCCTACCCAGCACACCGTGTCGCGGATATCGTTGGGGAGGAGCCCGCGCGCCATGTTGCGCACCAGCACGGTGTACGCGGCCGCCTCTCTGTTTCGGATACTCGAAAAAATTTTCGCGAAACATCCGTACCTCTCGGTCGCTTTGCCCAAGGACGCCAACGCTTGGAGCCTGAATGCTTTTTTTAAGACCGAGGAGCTTGTGGGGAGGAGTTGCGCGCGCTCGCTAGGCGACAAAAAGAGCAGGCGGCGCGGGCCCCACCCACCACTGCATGCTCATGCACGTGCCCCTGTCCTACGAGACAATAATTGTGCACAAGCTTCTGAATGCTTGAAATCATAGGACTATAGGGGCCGGAGACTTGTCCTGCGGACAATTGTCTCGTAGTCTTGTGGGGATGTTTAGTTCACGAGAAAATATAAAATTTTTCTGAATTGATTTACGTGCATAGAGAAAATAAAACCGATACTCCGTATGATTCTTTAGACGGATACTTTTTAAATTTTGGGCCTGTGTCTTGTCGGGGCAATGAACTACAGACTACCTGCCACCACGGTCTGTTACCTTCTAACTAAGTTCAGATTCAGATCAACATTATTAGTATCTCAACAAGCTGCCTTTTAAAATCATGAGTTGCATAAAGGATGTTTGCGAGAGTGGGATCGACATGGAGAGTGTTTAGTTCCAAAATTTAAAATTTAAAATAGATATTTGAACACATGTATGTCATATTAAACGTAGTTGAAAAAAAAATCGCATTACATAGATGACCCGTAAATTGCGAGACGAATCTAATGAGCCTAATTAGACCACGGTTAGATAATATGTTGCTACAGTATTATGTGCTACTAACAGATTAATTAGACTCATTAGATTCGTATCGTGATTTACAAACGTGTTCTGTAGTTAGTTTTTTTAATTAATATATGTTTAATACTTTAAAAGTGAAAAGATTCCATTTGAAATTTTTTACAACATGCATCTAAACATCCCTTCTTTTTCGTACAATACTTTTTGCATGAGCTCGGTTCATTAGACTGCAAAACAGAGTTTCCATCATGCCAACAGTCAAGGAGAGACTGGGCGGAGCGATCGCGAGAGCGATTCGGTTCAGGCTGTCTGCAGCAGCAGCAACAGGTCTTGGCAGTGCGACTCGCTGGTGGCCGAGGGCAAAACGCAAAGCAACGGGCAGCACGCAAACGCATCGCTCCTGCAGACGTGCAGTGCCGTACCGCGACGACGGATTTGCTATTCCCCGGATACGCGGAGAAAACACGGCCGACACACAGCCACCTGAGACCAGCCCGCTTGCAAAGCTGCGTGCTTCAGCAGGTGGGCCCGACTGCAGGCAAGGCTGGGAGAAGCATGTGCGGACGAGGGCACATGGAGATGGGCCAAATCAGCATGTAAGGCTGCACATGCATGATGAGACTCAAGCGGCGTGCATGTCCAGGTGCGTGGATGAAGTTTCTTTTTTCGTTTTTTATTTTTTTACTTATTCACCATGACTAATTGTTGTCTTTTTTTCCCTTTTTTCCTGTTTATTTTTCTCTTTCGTTTCTTCAGTTTCTCATGTTTTTTTCGTTTTCTCACGAGTCTTTTCTCTTTCTTTTTCCCCCTTTTTTCTCCTGTTTATTTTTGCCTTTATTTTTTATTTCACTTGTTTATTTTTAATTTAGTCTCTTACTGATTTTTTTCTCTCTTGTTTTAAAGATAATTTGAGTATTATAATATAACTTGTTCCACATGTATGCATTTTGCTCCACGAGTCATATAATTTGTTTCAAGTGTACAATATTTTGTTCTTTATTCTTTATGTATATATTTTTTTGTTCCAAGTGCATAGCATTTTGTTCCTCTTGTATATATTGTTCTATGTGTTAAGATTTACATTCCTTTCGTACGGTATTTTGTTCCACACATTAATATTTTTCCTCCTTTCACACAATATTTTTGTTCCTTTCATGTGATATTTTGTTTCACAAGTTTGGATGATTATGTTCCACTTTAACGTGCTTCTGTATGATAATTCACAAGATGATTTCTTCTACGTTTTAAAATTTTTGTTCCCCTATATGATTTTTTTGTTCCGCACGATTACATGATTTGTTCTCCTTCTTTGAAATCAGATGAAGTGTTCCTCCTTTAAAAAAATGTTTTATATATTTTTAAATCTAAACATATTTAAGTGTGGTCTAGAAGATTTCGTCGAAAGAAATATATTGATGCAATCGGAATTTGCTTTGCACACTCAGTTCATGAGATATGAATTGTTTTCAAAAGTTTCTTCCACGGGACCCGCACATGTCAAGGTGGATGGGTGTATTTTCTCTCTCCTGCAGTCCTCCTCGTGCTGCACGGACTGCTAGCTCCTGGCTGTAGCTGCACTGTGCCCGTGTTTTGGGTGGGAGGGGAGGTGCGTAGGGCCCGCACAAATTAAGTTTGGATGAGCGACCTTGAGGGTGTGCGGCGCACGTCGCGCTCACCGCAGGTGTGGGGAATAGTTGCTCCCCCGCGACGGTACGCCGTTGGTGTGAGGCGAGCCAGCGAACTCATCCCTTCCCGCTCGCACGGCAGCGGACCGAAGCCGAGTGGGGCCGCCGCGGGTCGAGCGAGGGCGAGTCCCCCGCGCGGTGGCATTGGCACTACGCGTGGGCTGGAGCGCGCTGGAGTGGTGGAGCAACTGCGTCGTGAACTTGTTTGTGATCACGACACACTCGTGTGTTGGAACTCCTATTCCTCCGTCTCCGTGTGTTGGAACTCGGAACTTGGACGCATTGGCGCGTCGTAAGAGCAACTCCAGCCCAGCCCTCAAATATGGGCCTCTATTTTGCATTTTTGGTGGGCCTGTAAAAGTTTAGGGGCTTAAAATTCTTTCCATGCTCCAGCCAGCCCGACTAAATGAAGGCCCCTAAATCAGTGGGGCCCACTCTCCCCCCTCTCTCCCTCCCGCATCAGCTAAGCCCCGCCTCCGCCGTGCACAGCGCGCGCCTTCCCCGCGCCGCGTGCCTGCCTTGGCGGCCTGGCCGCGCCGGCAGCCGCGCCGCCGCGACCGCGCACCGCACGCACGCGCCAGCGTCGCCGCACCGGCCGCCCCCCTCGACTCCGCCGCCGGCTCTAGGCTCCAGCTCCCGCACGCGAGGAGGAAGATGGGCTCTTCACCCGACGCCGCGGGGAGATGGCAGTAGGAGGAAGAGAAGGCCTGACAAAGGGGAGAAGCGGAGTGCAGTTGCTGCCCCGGGCATGAAGATGGCCCGCCCGCCGCCGCGAGCAGCAGAGGATGGACGGGGTGGCGCCGGAGTTGGGGAGGAGGCGGTGGCTGAGGTGGAGGCGAGGAGCTTGAGGCCGTCGCCGCCTGGAGCTCTCCCCCGCCGTCGCCGAGCCCCGCGCGTCGGCCATCCCCACCGCCGCCGGCCGGCATGAGAATCCCGCACCGGAGGAGAGGGCGTGGCCGGCCTCTCCCGCGCCGCCCGGAGGAGAGGGCGCGGCCGGCCTCCCCCGCGCCGCACCCGCGCCGCCGCCGAGCCCGCGCCCACGCCGTCCAAGAGCGCCGCCTCCTCCGACCTCTGCGGCCATCGCCGGAGACGAAGACGAGGATGCCGCGGCCTCGCCGCCCGCTGCCCCGTCCGCCGCCACACCCTCTCGCCCGCGCGGCACCGCGCCGCCGTGCCCCATCACGCCCACGGGAACAGAGGAGGTAGGAAAAAGAATAGAAAAAAGATGTGGGGCCCACGGGTGGGTGGAAATGGAGGGCCTGCAGATCTAGGGGCCTTGGACCAATATTTGGAGGCCTCCACAAAATAGAGACCCAACTAGAGGCCCGGCTGGAGCTAGTTTTTTACACTTGACAGACTCAAATAGGTATAGAGGCCCATTTGAGGGCTGGGTTGGAGTTGCTAAAGGCTGGACCACCTGTGCGAGAGCCTTTTGCAAGGGGGGAGGAGAGGCTTTTGATTTTTGAAGCTTTCCTTCTTTTTTAGCCTGCCACTGGCGCGCTGGGATCCTTTTCCGTGCAAGACCCACTGCCACGACTTTTAGGCAAATGTTGCGCAAAAGATTGTAGGACTAGGAGAACGACACATATAGGTAGAGATGATGAAGTTAGAAAAATGTAAAAGGCCTTTATATAGATATTTGAATTTTGCAAGGCACGAGTTTCATATGGACCCAATGTAGCAACCGTAGAATTGAGAGAAAATTGACTTTCAAACGAGGCTCTAAATTCTCCAACAAGATCTATATAGTCTCAATTTCAGCTCCGGTGTTCTTCATTTGAAGTACCTTATGTGTTGATCGCTTCGCTTCATCTATACCCCTTGAAAAAGCACCAGTTACTTTCTTTGCAACGTCCACCCACCAAACCTCCCCCGTTGAGATAGCGTTTCTTCGCGTACCCCGTTTTATACCCACCAGAAACTCACCTTTGTCACCATTAACCGCCCAGATCTCTTCTCAACCTCACTTTTCTATCACTCACTCACATCTTACGGCTAGAAACGTCCGGATCATCCCCGCTCAGCTCTCCTCTCCGTCGTCCCTCGGACCCGAAAAAATTATCAAATGCAGCAGAGCAACTCCTCCATCCGCCGCCACAAATCCAATCCTCCACGGCTCCACCCCACCGCATTAGCGCCGGCGCCGGCTTTCCGCCCCAACAAGCTACGTCGGAAGCGGAGGCTGGCCGCAAGTCCCGAGGAGTTCCCGTCCCCGTCAAGGGGCTTCTTCAACATCTTCATCCCGCGGACACAGCCAGCGTCGTCCTCCTCCTCCCTCTCCTCCCTGCACGCCGCCTCCGCAGGCCTCGGCCGACCAGCGCCGCCGCGCATGGGAGGCCGAGTAGGCGTCCGCCACGCACCCCATCGCCGCGCGCGTGGCTGTGTTCAGGCAGCCGTCCGTGACGATAGAAGACAGTTCCAGCCTCAGCCCCCGGAGCACTGTCGCTCGGGGCTCGGCTTGCCGCAGTTGTTTTCTCGCCGGCAGAGGAGAATAGGAGATGGTACGAAGGGTGCAGGTGATAACTCCCCTAGCCCCCATCCTGCTATGCCCTCTAATCTGCCCTCCTGAGAAAAAGAAACACTGCCCAAGTCTTTCATCTCCGTTGAAGCACGAGGAAAATGGAAGTAAAATCTTGCATCCTCTCCATTAGTGTGTGAATTACTGAATGTGCATCGTGTTTGTTGCCTCAATTCCTGCCATCCTGCGCAGTGGCCAGCGACGATCCCCTGGATCATGGCACTGAACTAGGCATCAACGGCATCCTCTTGGCCTCTGATGTTACCGTCCGCCCACCACACGTTTGATAGAATGCATCTGAGAGGTAGGTGAATATTCTCCACTAATATTTCTTTTTCTATCTATAATTATAGAAAAATGTATCAGTGTATCACATATTTTCTTCATTGTCATTGAGGTTGCCTAATGAAGAATTCATTGTATACAGGATTGATCTTCCATTGTCATCGAGGATTTACAGGGATGAGGCCATAAATAGGATAGGGAAAGATGTTGACACTAGAGAGAGGCCAGGGGATGAGCTGGACTTCGTCCTTGATCATGAGCTGTGGTTTTGTGCTCTAACACAAGGTGATTGTGCAGCAACCAAACCTCAGTCGATCTGTTATCTAACTGAACTCAATATTGGACCAGAAACCTCAGCAACCAAACCCATTTAGTTTAGGCACTCTGATTAATAATATTGCTTATAGCTTGATCCAGAAAGTTCAATATTGGACCAACCACATATAGCTCATATTCAGAAACAAAACATTACTAGATTGACTGCTGTGTGCTTGCCGAAAGAACAAAATGATCCAGTTCATGTTTTAGGATTTGCTGCAGCAAGATAATAGTTCGAAAGTCACTTTTACAATAACATGTTTGTCATTATGTACTAATAGCTCCCATTGCTTCAGTGGGGGTGCCATTTGACTAAGCCTGACTATCCGTTTACTTCTGTAGAAAATCACCATCTCAGTTCCGAATATTATGGTTAAGTTTTTAGAACGTGTAAAAGAAAATGTTTCAGCTTGACTACTGCAAAGAAGCTTCTTCTTTTATTACTTTAGTGCAAAATGTAAATATGGATTTGCTAAAGCATACTTGAAAGGTATATTGGTGGGCGGTATACTGCATTTGAGAAAAGTCAGGTGGGTTCTTGAGGTTTTTTTGAACTTGTGTGTGTTTTGATGTGTGGTGCAATGCTCTCTACAACTGTAGCTATATGCCTTCTGAGTCTGTTTAAGGTGTAGGCAAGGCCATTTTTTTTTTGCCTACCCAAACTTGTTTGGGACAAAAGGCTATGTTGTTGTTGTACATGTTCCGGGTCTACCCTGCGAGTTTCACGATTGTGACTTCGGGATTTCACCTTTGATCTATCTCCCATGTTTTTCAAACCAACCACTCGTTTTGAGTGTAGATTCTTTTGCTTCTCTGTCCTTCCAGGTTCAACAATGGTGCTTTTAGGTCTGGACATCAGGTTGGAATGGACTAATTAAGAATGCAATATTGTTTCCCCTTGTTTCTTAATTGCCATGACTGCCTGAAACACCAACTATAGGAATTGATATGCTTTCTGTAGAGGTTTTGTGTTCAAAGCTTTATAAAATGCTTCAGCATTCCAAAACTGAACCTAAAAGTTATTTATAAAATGCTTCAGCATTCCAAAACTGGACCTAAAAGTTATTAGGTTTATGTTAGCTGAACCATTGCAGTTATAGAGAAGTCAAGAAGTGAATGCGGCGTCAACCAGAAGAGCAAGAAGAAGCAAAGGCACGGCCAGATGATGTAAACGAGCTCACAAACCTATTACTTCTGTTTATCACAACCAAACGATGTAAATAAGCTCACAAACCTGTTACTTATGTCAATTAATAGTAAATTTTACTTATGCTGGCACAAGGTTCCGGTTGGCTTTAATGACTGTAGCGCTGAAATATTATACTTGATTAGGTTGTTTTGCTTGCTTATGTGGGTATGAGCAAAATGCAGCTAATCAATCTAGAAAACTGGTTCGTTCATTGTGTTTGTGAATTGTCGGTACAAACAAGCACTGATTTCGGATTGTCTTCTCAATTCAGGGGTTAGTTCAGAAATCGTCAACGAATAACCTTACACTACAATCTTCTCAGTTGAAGTGACCTAGGAGTTTAAACATCGTTCAAGTTATTTAGTTAATGTGACCTAGGATCTTAAACATCATTCAATTCATTAAGTTAATATGTTTCCGTAGCGTTAGCACGGGCATTCTACTAGTCTTAAAGCAAACCCATGACTGAGATTGTGCTTAACTTCTTGCTAAAGTACAATTTCAGCCGGGCGCCCATGTCATGAGATACGTGAGGCTCCTCTGCAGCGGGGGCTTGCCACGCTGTGTTTCAGAGCTCGCGTCTCCATTTCATCGTACAAGTGTTCTACAACAATGGCCAATGCCCCATATATATGCTACACCACCGTTGGTACTGTGGTAGACGTCCATTTGGCAGTGCCGCTGAGCTTGCAACACTAGAGAACTTGCAAGCCGTAGGGGGCGCATGGATCTCTTGTACGTCGCCGTCCTACGGCAAGCCCGTGGACACCTACAAGAAGGGCGGTGGCCGCGTACACAGTGTTGGCGCACTGGGCCGCGCCCGCCTCCTGGCGCGCCGCAAGACGCGGACGGCGGCGCCGCCGTGGCGACGATGCCAGCGACGTCGGCGACTATGGCCGGCGTCGTGCGAGTCGCCTCGGCCCAGAGGCGCTGGCGCTGAGCTTCGACGTGGAACACATGGAGGCGGCGCTCCGCCGGTACGTGCCCTCCATCCTGGATGAGATCGAGGAGGCGCGGCGGCGGGAGCGCGCGCTCAGGATCTTCATGAACCAGGAACGGTGCTCGTGGGAGGGCATCACCCACCACCACCCGGCCACGTTCGACATGGACCCCGAGATGAAGCGGTCCCTCGTCGCCGACCTCGGCCGCATCGGCAAGGCGTGGAAGCGCGGTTTTGTTAGCGCAGGTGCGGTCCGTGGCTGTGTCTCAGACTCTTAGTGCACGTGCGTCGTATTCACCAGCCGGCCACGGCCAGAGCTGGCGCAGCAGCAGGCGCTCAGTTCGGAGGAAAGAGGGTCTTTCGCTTCGGCTTGCGTGGCCGCGCCGCTTCGCCGCCGTGGCGCGGGCACCTGGAATGGGCAGCCGTCGTCGCCGCGCGGCGAGGTCACCCAGACTCCTGGGAGGCTAAATCTACCGTTGAGTCTTGCGGATGAGCCGCCCCGCCGCTGCAGCGGCGCGACGCGGTCCAGCAGCAGGCGAACGGCGGCGGGACTGGCGTCGGGGCGGTGACCCCGCGCGGCGAGGAGGGGGTCGGTCGTGGTCGGTGTTTTGTTCCTCGTCCGGGGGTGGACGGTATTTCATTTACCGTCCACCCCTGGGGCTACGGAAACCGTCGGATCCGCAACAATCGGCGGGATCCAACCCATCGAACAACGCAAGCGGGAGCCTCGTATGGGCTTCAAAGCCGAAGAATTAGCCCAATTAGTAGTAGATTGGGCCCGGACGGGAGCGACACGTTTATATGGGCTTGAAACTCCGGCAGGCCTCGACATCTTTTCGTTGGCTTGAGAGGGCGTAGGCCTCAAGAAGTTTGTTGATTGGCCAGACATCAAAGCTGGCAATCGATCCGGAGGACGTGAAGAGCCAGAGGATGATTGTACGAAACCAAAAGATGGATTGCCAACAAAGTACTACCTTGGTTATCTCAAGACCGTTTGTCATTATTCACCGTCCTCGCTCTGCATTTTTGGTTTCGTGAATGCCCTGGGGATCTCATCTCATGATTTTTCCATCCTGGAGCTCTCTGAACATCGACCATTGTGGATGAATTGGCCGGCCTGGAGATGGGTTCAACGTTTCAGGGGAATCATCCACCAGTGTTAATTGTTGACAGCTAGAACCCGTCTAAAAAAAAGGAACCCGTCTGAAATCTGAATGGGAGGAAAACTCAGGAGCCACAAGCTCAAAACAAGCAAGTCAACTGAATTTGCACCGATGTAACACGCCAGGAAAAAAAGACAGCCTTCTTAATTTACAGTAATTTCATAGAATATCAACGATTCAACGCATAACGGTGAGATTCGCTAAAGCAAATAAACCAGCACTCTGATCTCAAGTTTCTACCAGCCTGTAGAACAGATCCATCCTCGCAATCGAGGACATCCACTGCTGCTTCGAAGCCGCTGCGTCGGATTCGTCAGATGAGTGCTTTTTGGTGAACATGCAGCAGGCGAATGGCATCACCTTGCCCGGTCTGTGGTCGACGTGCGGCGAGGAGCTGAGCGCCTGAGCGCATCATCGTCTTCACCACCAACTACATGGAACGCCTCGATCCGGCCAGGGCGCATGGACATGCACATCCAAATGGGCTACTATTCTTCGTGGTACACATCCAGAGTGAAAGGAGGCCGGTATTATAGGGTAGAATTGTATTCTATGAGCCTGTTTATTTCTCTAAACTTTGCAAAAAGTTTCCATCTATGGAACTGTTTCGGTTTATTTCTTCTCTCCGTGCACGCAGTCCAATGCAAAAGGTTTTCATCACTTTTCACTCATTTAAACACGCTGACGGAGGAGAGTGCTCTGTTCTGAGTTAAAAAAACCTGCAAATCTGTACTTTTCTGTTCTGATTATTGAATTGATCGGTGGCGACTAGAGTACTGGAGATATTTAGGGGCAATTGAGAAAACAACACCGGTTTTTACCGGTGTTCACAAAATAGCACCAATTTTTCATGGATTCATAAAACATCACCGGTTTTATCAAAAATACTATAAAACAATACCGGTTTCATTAAAAACACTATCAAATTGTCCCTATTACATTTACCCTCCCTAAACTCTAACCTAAACCCTAAGTCCTAAAAACTCTAAACCCTAAATTCTAAAAACTCTAAACCCTAAACCAAAACCTAAATCCTAAAAACTCTAAACCCTAAACCAAAACCCTAAATCCTAAAAACTCTAAACCCTAAACCCTAAATCCTAACCCAAAACCCAAAACAGTAAAATCCAAAATCATAACCCAAAACCCTAAACCTATAAACTCCAAAACTCTTAAACCCCAAAACCTAAACCCAAAACATTAAATCTTAACCCATAACACTAAACCCTAAACCGGTGCTATTTTGTAAATTAGATGTGATATGAGTGCTGTTATACGAATATGGATTTTTACCAGTGCTATTTCACGAGCACAGCTTGAAACCGGTGCTGTTTCCTCAATTTTCTCGAGATATTTCTGAGTAATCGACTTGTCATGCCATTGTGCCAGTGATAAACGTGATTTGTTAATCTATGATTCACCGATGCCTTTGGCCATATTTGCCTGTTTTCTAAACCAGTAGATAATACGAGGAGAATTAAAGCGTCATCGTTATAACATATGACTTGAGCAGAAAAGGCATGATTACTTGTTGATGCAAAGCCACTGCTCTACTTTCCATCATAGCTTGCCTATTCCTGCTCCATGGCGACTGCCCCTGAGCACTTGGTATGCAGTCCAAGCTTCTGGTAAAAGCTTGAAGCCACTGGCATGAAGGCTTGAAGCAGTGCTGGCCGGCCGGCCGGCCGGGGTCCTTGCGACGCACGCCTCTCCTTGGGCAACGGGACTGGAGGCATGCACCCCTATTCGGCTAACGGCTACTCCTCCCTGTCCGGCTGACCGGCTGTCCCTAACGTTTGACGCGAGCTGCGGCGGTCGCATTGCACGTTCCATTTCCCTTCCTTTACATGAGAACTGAGAAAGCTAGCCAAATTCCCCAGGTCAATACACTCGAAAAGCTGTACCTGGCGTGCAACAAGAACAAGAATGACGCGCAAATTCTGAAACCAGACTCTTGTTGGTCATTCACATGATCACATCAGACTTGTTTCATTAGGACGCCAGTTCTCTGTCGCGGTGTTTCACTGGTGCTATGGCATTTGCCTCTCGACCTGAATTTTGTATACCAAAGAGCGAAATCCCATGGAGTCTAGACTCCAGAGCGTTCAAGAATGCTAAAGTAAATTACTGTGCTTTCAAGCTTGCTACCCTAGCAGTAAAAACATATGAGGCAAAGGTAAAAACATACGAGGAAGATCTTGTACTAGTGTTTTTGGGAGAGTCAAACATATAAGCAAAATCAGTTTCAATAGAGAAAAGCCACCAAAAGGGAACATTAAACAACACCAGGAAGCATCAGACTGAGAGTAGAGTAGCACCCGTAAACATCCAAGAAACTCTAGCCGATGACAAAAAGAGTCAGTTTACTACCAAGTTCAGTCTTGGCGTGCAGTGCAGAGTAATATGAAGCAAAACCAACAATGTCATAATCCCTTGATGCCTGCTTAGACATACCCAAAACAAGACAAAAGTGAACGTAATGTGAGGCTCATTCGTTGAGCACTTACGCTGGCTTGATGCACTATAGAATTCTAGGAAATATATAGTACTTGAGATACACAATGAGCTTAGCATCGCAAGTTCCAAATCCATCACTGGTTCCATGACATGATGGGCCATAGAATGATTATCCTAAATTGAAGCAGTCCCTAAACATTTGGGAGAGAGCTGAAGTACCACAACCCTAACACTAGCTTGACATAGAGCTAGTAATAGATAATAATACGAGGAGAATCAAAGCATCAACATTCACCACTATCACAAAAGACTGAAGACTTGCACGCCTGATTTCTTCATGATGCGAAGGCACCGCTCTACTTCCCGTCACGGCTTGCGTCTCCCTGCGGCTTCTTGTCCTGCTCCTGCAGGAACTCCACGAGCTCCTGCAGCGCGACGCCGGCGTCGTCGCTCCGCAGCAGCCTCTCCGACACGGCGGCCGGCGTCACCTCCACCTCAGCGAGCAGCGTCTGGATCTCCGGGTACAGCGGGTGGTCGTCGATGAGGAAGTAGTTGCGAGCCAGAGTCTTGAAGGCGTCCCAGCCGCAGTAGCCCATGTAGACGTGCATGTCCATGCGGCCCGGCCGGAGCAGCGCCGCGTCGAGGCGGTCCTTGTAGTTGGTGGTGAAGACGATGATGCGCTGCTCGCCGCTGGTCGACCAGAGCCCGTCGATGAAGTTGAGCAGCCCGGACAGGGTGACGCCGTCCGTCGCCGGAGGTCCCTATATGGCATTTAGGAAGGGAGTTGCAGTCAGAAATTAGCATTTAAGTAACAGTCCGAGGAAGAATCTGACCCGGCGTCATCAGATTACTGATTACTGATTAGTAGTGTACCTTGTCTGAGTCCGAGGAAGAATCTGACCCGGGGTCATCAGATTTCTCTTCCCTGGACTTGGCAGTGAAGCAGCAGTCGATGTCCTCGATGACGAGGATGGACCTATTGTCCATGCCGAGGAGCAGCCTCTGCAGCGTGGAGTTGGATTGCACCTCGGAGAGGTCGAGGTCGTAGAGGTTGAAGCGGAGGTAGTTGGCCATGGCGGCGACGAGGCTGGACTTGCCCGTGCCGGGCGGGCCGTAGAGAAGGTACCCTCGCTTCCACGCCTTGCCGATGCGACGGTAGTAGTCCCTCCTCCCCAGGAAGCGGTCGAGGTCGGCGACAAGGGACCGCTTCATCTCAGGGTCCATGGCGAGCGTGTCGAAGGTGGCCGGGTGGTGGTGGGTGATGCCGTGCCAGAACGAGCCCGTGTTCATGACGATCTTGATGGCGCACTGCCGCAGCCGATCCTCCCCCACCTTCGCCGTGATGAACGGCACGTACTTCTCCAGCGCCAGGTCCGTGTGCTCGGCGTCGAAGCAGAGCACCAGCGAGCCTGGCTCGTGGCGGCTGTCGTCGTCGTCGTCGTCGTCGCTGTCGCTGTCGTCGCCACGGCGGCGGCGGCGGCGGCTCCGGGTCGTGGTCCACTTGAACTCGACGCCCTCGAAGACGTCGGTGATACTGTCCCCGAGCACCATGGAGAGGCGCCGCCGCGCGCCGCGGACGGCGAGGCAGAGCTCGTCCACGGCGTGCGGGTCGACGCGGCTGTCGAGGTAAGCTCGCGCGTCGGAGTAGAAGCGGTTGGGGATCCCGTCGTCCTCGATCCGGGCGATGTGGATGGTCTTGACGCGGCGCTGCATGCGGCGGGGCAGGAGGTGGTCGCGGACGGCGGACGCCGCCCGGCGCACCGTGTCGCGGACCTCGTCGGGGAGGAGCTCGCGCGCCATGGTACGCGCCAGCACGGTGTACGTGGCCGCCGCGGTCGCCAAGGTCACCGCCTTCTTGTAGGTCTCCACCGCCTTGCCGTAGGACCTCGACGGCGACGCCAACGCCGACGAGAGGTCCATATATGGCAGCTACCTGCGCACCGACTGTACTGACTACCTACTGTGTGTTATGCTGGTGAATGGTGTTCAGCGAGCTTGGTGTGCAAGCTTGTGGTACGGTGAAAGCTTCGCCTCTTCGACGCTGCTTCGAGTAACTTATAAGCAGTACTGCAGTAGTGCTGGCCGGCCGGGGTGCTTGCGGCGCACGCATCAGCTTCGGGCTCCCTGCTTGGTCCTCCTCCATTCCTTCCCAGTGCTGCCTTGCCATCCACGCCTCTCCTTGGGCAATGGGACCTGTTGCGCTGCCGCTGCCTGGCTGTGTGCAGCTGCGTTCGCAGCATTGCAATAATCCAGCCCCTGAACACTCGAATAGTAGCCGTAGCGGAGTGCAGATTATAAATACCCGCAGATGATTGCACGTCCTTTGCAATGCGGAATAATAATCTTGTACTCCCTACTTCCTCAAATATGTATATACCGATCAGGACAATCAAATTACTTTATTTTTAAACTAACTAGGTTGTCATGAAGGTCGTATATTTGTAGTCAGAGGTAGCTAGTATCCAAACTTTTCCTGCATGAGTAGTAGGGCTGAAAAACGATGCGCAAATGCATTGGAAACCAGATTGTATCGAATTTATATTAACGTCACACATGTTCTCTGTGATCATATCAACCAAAACATATTGTTAATGCATTTACGCGGTCATGCCTAAAAAATATTTTAACTAGCAAAAAAGGTAAGGACCCATCACCCATAATGGGCCTAAAATAAGCTTGAAGCTTGCTGCTTGCTGGCCTTTGTGGCCTTCACGAGATCTATGTGTTGGGTATTTTGGACCCACGGATGGATTTTGATAGGAAAAAGTCTCTTTTACCACTCTAGACATAAAGCCGAGTCCGTGTTTTCTCCCTCAACCGTAAAATCAGACATCCAGCCTCCTTCAAGTCTGAAAACCGTTCGTTTTATTCCCCTCGACGCTTTTGACAACAGTTTTGGCTGACGTGGCGGTGGGCCCCACAAGTCAACGCGGCCCCCACCCCTCTTTCTTCTTCCTCTCCTCTTCTTCCTCTCCCTCTCCACCTCCTCCGGCCTCCCCTTCCCCGCCGGCCGCTCGGCCCTGCTCCGGACGCCACCGGCCGCCGCCACCATACCCAAGCCCTGCCGCGTCGGGCGTCGCCTCCGTCTGCTGGAGCTCCGTCGCCTCGCGAGCTCCTCCGTCGGCTCCGTCAGCCAAGCTCGGCGACGTGCATGGCGGGCGTGAGCTCCGTCGCCCTCAGCTCGGCTCGATCTCCGCTGCCGGACGAAGGGGATGGCCGATTCCGGCCGCCGCCGCCATCCCCTCGTCCGCCGCCGGCGCAGCTCTCTCCCAGGGCCCGAACCGAACCCCGAGGGGACTTTTCTCACAGACTTCTCACCACACCTTTTTTTCATTTTTACCGCCCTTCTTTTTTATCACACCTTTTTTTTTCCCTTTCACCGTAGTCTTATCCTTCTGCCGTCTCCTCTTCGTTCCTATCGGTAGGCCAGCGCCCAGCTCCCTCGTTGAGCCGCGCCGCTCGCTCCGGCCTCGAGCTCCGGGCGGAGCTCCCGGGTCCTGGACACCTTTCTCGTGGCCCTGTCCAGATGTTTCACGAAATTTTTTTCGAGTATGTCGGGCACACATTTGAAGTATTAAATATAGACTAATTACAAAACTAATTACAGATTCTGTCACTAAATCGCAAGACGAACCTAATGAGTCTAATTAATCCGTCATTAGCACATGTTTACTGTAGCAATTTATTGTCTAATCACGACCTAACTAGACTCATTAGATTCGTCTCGCGAAGTACACTCCATCCATATAATAGGTTATTTTTTTCGACTACATTTAATATGACATGCATGTGAAGGAACATACTCGAAAAAAATTTCGCGAAACATCTAAACAGGGCCCGTATCATCTCCGACGAGCCTGGATTTGCCAAACGGAATCTTTTTTGAGATATTGTATGAGTATAATTAACAGGTTCTACTTATACGGTGATTGGTAGGCTGCGCAAATTGATGTGCTTATCTCTTCTCCAATCTTTTTCATCTCTCCGGAGTCACGCAACCAGTGATGGCTTCCTCTGCCGGTCTGTCCTTATTCCGAGCAGAGTACATGCCCCGGGGGCAGGCGAGCGGGGCAGCCAAATCGGGGGCCCTTCTCGGGCGCGTGTGTACAAAGACGTACTCCCTCCGATATAAACATTCTTCGATTTTCGTGCAACACGTTTGACCATTCGGCTACAAAATATATTATTTATTTTATTATGAATTATTTTATCATTAGGTATACTTAAGTATGACTTATTTGTTTTTATATTTTTATAATTTTTTTTAAATAAGACGGACGGTTAAACGTGATGTCCAAAAGCCAACAAATGCTCATATTGTGAGACGGAGGGAGTATAAATCTGCATAGGAAAATCATGTTACCCCGGTCAGCGCCGCGTGCGTCGCGAGTCAGCTATTCCCACCTCCTGCCTGTGTCTCGTCGCATCATTTGGGGCCCTGCGAAAGGAGACATGCAGACGATGCTGTGACGGGCCGCCAGCCGCCGGGGCGCTAGCAAAGTCTGACCGTGAGCCCATTACTAATCGCTGTTTTGGCATGCAAATCCCATATGACTGCATTTACGACTCTATGTTAGCTCATGTTAATCTGAAACTCTAAATTGTCATCACCGATCAGCACACAAAGCAAACACAGCAATAACAGAAAAGGAGGACCAAGCGTCAGCCGAGAGAGACTTGTACCATCAAAACTGTGTTTAGTTCGTAGCAAAAAATAAAATTCAAAATTGTGTTTAAGTTTTAGCGAAGCACTTGATGAACAAGCTGTTTTTTTATCGTGGATATTGATGGTCCAATAAATTGGGATAGAGCCATAAGAGAAGAAAATGTAGTATTTCATAGTGGATGCCAATTTAAGATATTTTTTATATATAACTTGTTATACTCTAAAAAATTGTGGTACTATGTATAAATTGCATGCTGTGAATTATCTTTTTTATGAACCTTGAGTGTTTATGATAAAATCTTATATAACTAAGGCAGTTACTAGAAGGCCCCATATAACATTTCGCCCTGGGCCCCCGAAATCTCAGGGTCGGGGCTCAGTCACCATGGCATGCACCGGTCGGCTTTGCCACCAATGGACTCCTTTGCGATGTAAGGCCGTGTTTAGTTCCGCGGTGAAAAGATTTTGAAAGGGAATCTTTTCACATTTGAAGTATTAAACATAGACTAATTAAAAAACTAATTGCAGATTACGTTTGGAATTCGCGAGACGAACCTAATGAACCTAATTAATCTATCATTAGCACATGTACTGTAGCAATTTAGTGTCTAATCACGTCCTAATTAGACTCATTGGATTCGTCTCGCAAATTCCAGTCCATCTATATAATGCGATTTGTTTTTTACCTACATTTAGTACGCTATACATGTGTCTAAACATTCATTTTGGATTTTAGAACTAAACTAAGAGATTCATTTTGCTTATGTTGCCGCCACCAGAAACACAGGCGGTGGCGCTATAACACGAGCGGCAACCCCGCCGAGGCTGCGACATCGTCGAGCTTGGCGCGTAGGCCATCTTTGCTCTACGCTGCCGGCCATTGATGCCGGAGGAATTGAGAAAACAGCACTTGTTTCAAGTGATGTTCGAGAAATAGCATTGGCATCTTGTACATTCATGAGATAGTACCACAAGCATACATAGATTCAGTTAAACTATAAACCCCTAAACACTAAACTCTAACCCACTAAAACCTTAACCATAAAATCTTGAACCCTAATATAAGAATTGGACTCAAAATAAATAGAAATGTGAAAGAAGTTGGTTAGGGTGCTACTTTGTGCATCTAATGATGATACCGGTGCTATTTTTTTAATTGATAGATTTTGAGTGCTATTTAGCGAACACTATCGCCTTGTTTAGTTCCAAAATCCAAAATGAATGTTTAGACACATGTATGGCGTACTAAATGTAGGTAAAAAACAAATCGCATTATATAGATGGACTGGAATTTGCGAGACGAATCCAATGAGTCTAATTAGGACGTGATTAGACACTAAATTGCTACAGTAATGCTACAGTAACATGTGCTAATGCCAGATTAATTAGGTTCATTAGGTTCGTCTCGCGAATTCCAAACGTAATCTGCAATTAGTTTTTTAATTAGTCTATGTTTAATACTTCAAATGTGAAAAGATTCCTTTCCAAAATCTTTTCACCGCGGAACTAAACACAGCCTATGGGAAACAAAGTGCTATTTGAATTCTGCCCGTTGATGCCACAGGAGAAGCCTGGGAGACGGGAGCCGTGGGCGATGTTTCGTGAAATTTTTTTCGAGTACGTCGAACACACATTTGAAGTATTAAATATAGACTAATTACAAAACTAATTACAAATTTTGTCAGTACATCGCAAGACGAACCTAATGAGTCTAATTAATCCGTCATCAGTACATGTTTACTGTAGCAATTTATTGTCTAATCACGACCTAACTAGGCTCATTAGATTCGTCTCGCGAAGTACACTCCATCCATATAATAGGTTATTTTTTCGACTACATTTAATATGCCATGCATGCGAGGGAACGTACTCGAAAAAAATTTCGCGAAACATCTCAACAGCGCCGTGGACAGTCCATCTGACGAAAGTCAAAGATGGTGCATCTGATGGTACCGTGTAGGCAGCGTCCAGCCGTCCCCGGAACGCCCAGTAGGGGTGCAGGCCTGCGTGGAACAGAGGCAAGCAGGGCAGGGCAGCGCAGTGCCGCGCAGCAGTCCCAAGGAGAGGCGTGGATGGCAAGGCAGCACCGGGAAGGAATGGAGGTGGAGCAAGAAGGGCCTGACGCGTGCGCCGCAAGCACGCCCGGCCGGCCAGCATTGCTTATATCCAAGCCGCGCCAGTCGCTTCAAGCTTGCACACCACACAGCAGCACAACAAACAGCGGGTACCGGCCGCCATGCCCCTCTCGTCGGTGTTGGCGTCGCCGTCCTACGGCAAGGCGGCGGAGACGTACACGAAGGCGGTGACCGTGGCGGCCGCGGCGGCCGGGTACGCCGTGGTGGCGCGCACCATGGCGCGCGAGCTCCTCTCCGACGAGGTCCGCGACGCGGCGCGCTGGGCAGCGTCCGTCGTCCGCGACCACATCCTGTCCCCGAGGGCGCTGGCGCTCACCTTCGACGCCGAGCACACGGACGTGGCGCTGGGCAAGTACCTGCCCTTCGTCATGGCTGAGGTGGAGGCGCAGCGCCGCAAGGACATCGTTCTCAGGATCTTCATGAACACGGGATGGTCATGGGAGGGCTTCAAGCACCACCACCCGGCCACGTTCGACACGCTCGCCATGGACCCTGAGCTCAAGCAGTCCGTCGTCGCTGACCTCGACCGGTTCCTCAAGCGCAGGGACTACTACCGCCGCATCGGCAAGGCGTGGAAGCGTGGCTACCTCCTCTACGGCCCGCCGGGCACCGGCAAGTCCAGCCTCGTCGCCGCCATGGCCAACTAGCTCCGCTTCAACCTCTACGACCTCGACCCCTCCCACGTGCCTTGCAACAGGGAGCTGCAGAGGCTTTTTTTCCTCCAATACGCAGGAGAGTTGCGCATCATTGTATTAAGGAGAGCTGCAGAGGCTTGTCACCGGCATGGCCAACAGGGAGCTGCAGGGAGGACCTACGAAGCAGGAGGGCATCACCCTGTCCGGCCTGCTCAACTTCATCGATGTCCACCAGAGGCGAGGAGCGTATCATCATCTTCACCACCAACTACAAGGACCGCCTCGACCCGGCGTTGCTCCGGCCGGGCCGCATGGACATGCACATCTACATGGGCTTCTGCTGCTGGGAGGCGTTCAAGACGCTGGCCCGCAACTACTTCGTCCTCGACGACCACCCGTTGTTCCCGAAGATCCAGGAGCTGCTCGCGCCCATGGAGGTCACGCCGGCCGAGGTGTCCGAGATGCTGCCGCGCAGCGAGGACGCCGACGTCGCGCTGCGGGGACTCGTGGAGTTCCTGCAGGACAAGGAGGAGGGAACCAAGCCGTGATGGAGAGCATTTGCATCAATAAGAAATTAATCAGGCTATTGGTGTTGCAAAGTCGCGTTCTTTTTTACTCGCAAAAAAAGTCGCGTCCTTTTGATGGTTTAATTATCCTATTTTCCAGTTCTATGTTAAGCTAGTAATCTGCATTTAGCGCTAGTGGTACTTCCTCTCCAAAATGTTTAGGGGCTGTTTTAATTCGGGACAATCATTCTATGGCCCATCGTGTACGTCATCGTACCTCCGTACCTGTGATTGATTTGGAACTAAAGCTAGCTCGTCGTGTATCAAGTATCACTTCTTGATTTCGAGTACATCAACCCAGCTCAACTTGCATGCAATTGAGCTTCAAATATTACTGATTCAAATCCAAATATCAGAATGAGCGCACGTAGAGACCAAATGAAATATAAAAACCTCGATCGTGCATTGGATCACATATATGTGTAGGCTTTTTACTTATGACTTTTGAGCTTTGGTGCAGTGGCAGAGCTTCACCACCTGTGACCGAAAGGTCCAGGGTTCAAACCCCAACCTCTATACATTTATATGCGGGAAAGGCTGTGTGCTAAACAACCTGCCCTCAGACCCCGCATAGTGCGGGAGCCTACTGCACTGGGTACGCCCCTTTTACTCTTGAGCAAACATATTCAAGACTTTTTGCTATTACTGAAACGAATCAGTCTAATGAACCTGTGCTGCGTTTATTTGTCTTATATAAAAAGTGACAGCACATACAAAAGCACGGATTGATACGCTACTGCACCAGTATAGTTAAATGTGCATGCTACTCTAAGTTTGTTCGATTTAGAACGTGAAAGGCAAATTGCACGGGTGCAAAAGAGAAAAAATAAAAAAAACTATAGTGAACTAAAATTAATCCTTCTTGCGAAAAAAAATAAAAGGGAGAAGAAAAAAGGTATTTTGCAATGGCCTGAAAATTCGGAAGGAGATCGAATCAACAACCTGGACCTAGGATGGGCCTGGCTTCAATTCTGGGCTGGCCCAACCGAACGCGTCTTTCTGGCCCAACTTGGAGCTGCTCGGACCATTCCAGCTGGAATGGGCCACGTTCCGGCCCAGGAACGGTGAAACCGAGCGAGGGGAAATTTTGGGTGTATGCTGCACTCGTACGTCGTAGGTTATACTCCGTAGGCTGGTCGGTTATACTGGAGCCCGTATTGGATGAGAATAAAGGGCTGGGGAAAATCTGACTCGAATACGATTGAGGGGCGCTGCCGCGATCGTCGTTAAGGAGACATGACACTCAATTTCAAGATTTGACACCCTGGTCCATATGTCAATGACTTACAATAACCTCACATGTCGATGTGACAGGGATGTCAAATCTTGAAAGTCATGCGAATTGGGTGTATGTTTTGAAATCTCTCGTCGTTAAGAGGCAACGCCACAGCTCACCTAGCCGCCTCTAACCGCTTTTCTAGTTCGATCCGGCAATGGAGATGGATCCCTCGGCGGCGGCGGCGGGGGGTAAGGCCCTGGCGCTCCCGTCCTACGCGAAGGCGGTGGACGCGTACCGGAAGGCGGTGGGCACGGCGGCCTCCGTGACCGCGTACGTCGTGCTGGCGCGCGGCATGGCGCGGGAGCTCCTCCCCCACGACCTAACCGCGGCGGCGCGCTGGGCCGCGTCCCTCATCCGCGCCCGCTTCGAGACCCCGCCCGCGGAGCGCCGCACCCTCGTCATCAAGAGCGCCGCCGCGGCCCACCGCTACGATTACGACTGCGACTACGACGGCGACGGAGGCGGCGAGGGCGGGGCTTGGGGCGGCGGCCGCGGCCGCGGCGGCAACGGCAGCCTCTACGACGAGGCGCGCGAGTACCTCGCCACCCGGATCGACCCGCACACCATGCGCCGCCTCTGCCTCGGCGGCAACAGCAAGGGGGCGCTCTCGATGGAGCACGGCGACTCGATGACGGACGTCTTCGAGGGCGTCGAGTTCACCTGGGCGTCCGTCGCCGGGAAGAGCCAGCACGGGGACGGGAACGCGTACGATTACGGCGGCTTCGGGAGCGCCGGGACTGATTCCCTGGAGCTCAGCTTCGACGCCGAGCACATGGACTTGGCGCTGGACAAGTACGTGCCCTTCATCGCGGCCACGGTGACGGACGCGCGGCGGCGGGACCGCACGCTCCAGATCTTCATCAACGAGGGCTCGTCGTGGAACGGCATCAAGCACCACCACCCGTCCACGTTCGAAACGCTCGCCATGGACCCGGACCTCAAGCAGTCCGTCGTCGCCGACCTCGACCGGTTCCTCAAGCGGAGTACTACCGGCGGATCGGCAAGGCGTGGAAGCGCGGGTACCTGCTCTACGGACCGCCCGGTACCGGCAAGTCCAGCCTTGTCGCCGCCATGGCCAACTACCTCCGCTTCAACCTATACGACCTCGACCTCTCCGAGGTGCACAGCAACTCGTCGCTGCAGAGGCTGCTCAATTGCATGCCCAACAAGTCCATCCTCGTCATCGAGGATATAGATTGCTGCTTCACCACCGCATCAAGGAAAGAGAAGAATGACTCTGATCACATTCCCTACCGATCAGGTCGAGGTAACTCAGAGGTAAGCTATGCATGATCAAGAAATCCCGATTCTAGATTCTTGAACACAACTGAATTGCTAACATGGAAAACTGATCGGTTCGATTGGGTGCACAGCCTCGCATAACTCTGTCCGGTCTGCTCAACTTCATCGACGGGTTGTGGTCAACGAGCGGCGAGGAACGCATCATCATCTTCACCACCAACTACAAGGACCGCCTAGACCCAGCGCTGCTCCGGCCAGGTCGGATACTCGGATGGACATGCACATTTACATGGGCTACTGCTGCTGGGAGGCATTCAAGACTCTGGCTCGGAACTACTTCGTCCTTGAAGACCATGCACGGTTTCCGGAAATTCAGGTGCTACTCACGGAGGTGGAGGTGACGCCGGCCGAGGTGTCAGAGATGCTGCTGCGGAGCGAGGACGTCGACGTTGCTCTCGGGTTGCTTGCAGAATTCCTCAGAGAGAAAAGGCAGGCAATGCGTGAAGGGGAATCAGTGGAATCACATGAAGACACAGCTGGGAAAAAAGAAGCAGCAGCAGCAGATAATTTCTAAAGAGCGCTGATGGTGTAGTCATAGGCTCATAGCTTCATTAGTCTGAAATGTTATCACTGTTGAAAAGTTTGTTCTGATTCTGGCCTGCATTAGTTAGGATCTGATTTGGTGTAACCAGTGTAGAAAATCAAATATTCTGACGTTATTTCAGATTACCGTTGTCAAATTAGTTAGGATCTGGCAGTTCCATGTTGGTGATTTTGCATTATAGGCCTTTTTTGTGCTGGAGTTTCAAATTATCATCCAATACTTTTTTTTGGGAAAGCTAAAGTTCACCCGGGCGAAACAAGCACCCTCTTCACCCGCCTCCCCTTCTCAAATTCTGGCCGATTTCTTATTCTTCTTCGGCTCCGACGAACTTCTCCGGCGAGATTAGGGTTTTGGCGAAGTTAGTGTTTGGGGTTAGGGTTTTGAGGTTGCCGGGGGCGGGTGCTCACCGCCGGCCTTAGAGGGAGGGCTGGTGGCGACAGGCCGGCTCGGCAGAGGAGGTGGGCGCGGGGGCGGCGAGGCCAGGTGGTGGAGGAAGGCGGTTGGGCGGCGCGGGGGCGAAGGCGTCGATGACTGGAGACGACGACGGGAGTGGGAGGCAGCGGCGGGAGGGGCAAGAGGCGGCAGATGCTGAGGGGGCTAGGGTCCACTGGAGCTTCGCACCGGATGGGTGGGGAGGGGGGCTAGGCGATGGTTGGTGGGAGAACTGGGCGGCGGGACGGTGGTAGAGGGAGTTTGAAGCAGGAAGAAAAGCACCGGTGAAAGATGGCAGCTCCATGTCGGTGATTTTGCATTATGGGCCCTTTTTGTGTTGGAGTTGGAAATTATCATCTTGAATACTTTTTTTTATACGATCATCTTGAACACTTGGGCTAGTTTATCTGAGTGACTGGAGGTTAATGGCAAATGAGCTCTATAATGGCTTCAGTGTTCATGTAAGCTTTTCTAAACTAGAACAGGGTCCAGTAATGTGGATTTTTTTGGGTAGTGTGTTGTACTTTTTTACAGTAAATGATGACAGCAATTATTCATTTTTCTTTGTTAAACGATGAGCACAGTTATCTGCAACTGACTGAATGAGCTTGATTAATATGGTCTCTTTTGCTCAATAACTCTGCTCTGTTGTGGTCTTGTTCTCTAATTTGGTACATGAACACGTCTTCTCAAATGCCTTTATATAATACATGCTATTTTTATAATGCTTGAAACAAATCTGTTGTTTTGTTTTATGCAAAGTACACCAGGCATAGCGAGGCCTTTTCCCCACTAGAGTTCATAACTGGCATCAGGGCCGGCTCTAAGGTTTCAAGGGCCCTTGAGCAAACCAAAAACTATGGGCCCTTTTAATTTAGAGATATTTTTCCATTTACTAAATTCTTGATGATGAAAAGAACTTAGGCACCACATTGCTATTCAATAAACTGATCATCTTATTTTCTATTTTTCCTTTTCTAAGATACCGACAAATGCTTCTTAGGTAACATCCTATGATTCTAACACCTAAATTGTGAGGAAAAATAAACATTGGAGGTAAAAGTTTAAACCCTAGAAATCTAAAACAAGTCATCAGCATGCTAAATAAAAAAAAAAAATCACTCACCGGCAGCAGCAGGACCCCTTTGCCGATTGACTTTATGAAACGAAAGGATGAGCGAGCTAACTGTCTTTCGATTTCGCGGACAAGGATTAGATGCCGACGGAACGGCAAATTGTAGACTCGAGGCTGACTCGAGGCCACGACCACGGCGGCACGGCGCGTCACTTGATTTTGGCGGCGATAAGGACGACGGACGATACACACGGAAGGCGGAACGCCCATTCGTTTCTACGCGGCGGCTATACTAAGCAGCCTTGCTAGGCCTCGTTGCCTCAATTAACTACACGTGTATCCATACTTGACTAGTTAAGTATAAGATCTTGGGCCCCTGACTGGCTTGGGCCCTCGGCCGTCGCCCCTAATGACCGGGGGTCAGAGCCGGGCCTGACTGGCATGATCTTTTTCCCACAACATCTCCATTTGCGCATGGTTAGAGAAATTCAGAGGCACACCTGCATTCGGTGTGTGTTCAGTCACCATCATTCATGGTTTCTGTAGCAGGGCATCACGCATGTCACATCTTTCCCTCACACGGCCCCACAGCGCGACAGCAATCAGCAGGAACGTTCTTGCCTTCTGTCCTCTCCCCGTCCCCAGAAATCGCCGAACCCTACGCTACCCCCGTTCTCGCTCCCCACCACCCGCATGCCTCTCCATCGATCAGGCCGCTGCCGCCGCAGCAGTCACGAGTGGTGATGAATGCTCCCGCTCGTCGTATGTCCGATTCGCCGCCTCTTTCGTTTTCGATTTCGGGAGGATGCAGTCGAATCGAATTGTTCCTCTTGGTTATCGGTGCTTGGGTTAGATGTTGGGGAGGGTGTCTCCCTCGTCCCTCCTCGTGTAGATAGATCTCTAGTATGTGTTTCAGTGGGATTTCTTTTGTTTCTTTCCGAACAATAAAAAAATGTATTAATTTTCAGTCGGATTTCTGGCCTCTATCAGCCCTTTTTTTGCGTACTTGCCATGGCACGAGCATGAGGCCATAATGTGGATTATTCATCTTTACTCATCATCATCAATTCAGGTGCCAGGGGGACGAGGAGCATGAGGCGAAGCCTGCGCGCATCTGCACGGACAGTGCAAAAGCCAACCACATGTGCCTTCCAGTCAAAGCCAGTAGCTCCGCCCTGGCAACCATCAGGCTGCCTTGTCTCTTGGGTCACGCATTTGGGAGCGGTCTCGGCGTGATCTTCAGGGACGTTTCCACACATATCCTGATGTGGGCGGGCCATTTCAGAACTTACAGGAAGCTGACAAGGCTATCAATCGCTATCTTGAAGACAGTCGGCATCCAAGCATGTAAAGTGGCTCACCTGCATTATATACTTTCGTTGGTTATTTTTTAGATTTGTTCAAATGGTCCATAAATCATACTACTAGTCTACCACTTTGCTTAAAATTGGCAAAGTGAATATAAATGCATATGGAATTATAGATGCTATGGTACCACTCTACCACTTTGTTTGAACGCATATTTTTATATGGATTGTGATTTGTGCAATTAGTTAGCCTTCAGCAAGCTAAAAAACAGTGGTACGACATAATAAGGTTTCTCATGTACGACTAAACAACAGTGGTGATAGCCAAACAATATTTTTTATTAACTAGTCAAAATAGTGTGTTGAGAGCACACTTAGGGCATCTGAAAATTGCAGAGGGATACCCTTTTTTTACTTGAGAACTTGTTGGCATGTCCGCATGTGAACAATCCAGTATCATTTTGCTCTTGATGTTCTAAGTACCATTGTCAATTTTTCAAATTTGGTATTGTATCTGATTCCTGATGAAAGATGGCATTTTCATGCTGGCGATTTTGCATTATGTGCCCTTTTGTGTTGGAGTTTTAAATTATCATCTTGAATACATGGGCCGTTTTATCTGAGTGACTGGAGGTTAATGACAATTGGCAAATGAGCTCTATAATCGCTTCAGTGTTCATAAGCTTTTCTAAAATGGGATCAGGGTCCAGTAATTTGTCGATTTTGGTAGTATGTTGTATTTTTCTGTAGTAAATGATGACAAGAATTGTCCTTTTTTTTTCCTTAAACAATGACTATAGTTATCTGGATGCAACTGAATGGGCTTGATTAATATGGTCTCTTTTGCTCAATAACTCATTGGCTTGCTGAGAGAAAACTCTCTTATGGTCTTGTTCTATAATTTGTTGCCTGAACATGTCTTCTCAAATGCCTTTGTATAATATATGCTACTTTGGCAATGCTTGAAACAAATCTGTTAATTTGTATTATGCAAAGTGGACCAGGTATAATTCAAAGAGGTTTTTTTCCCCACTAGAGTTCATGATTGGCAGGACCTTTTCAGGGAAGGCTCGTTGTACTGCCACAACATCTCATCATGGTTGAATAAATGTTAGAGAAATTCATAGGCACACTTACATTCTGCGTGTGTCCACTCATCATTCATGGTTTCTGTAGCAGGATTTATGTGCCCTCCCTGGCAATTCAGTCGTCAACTTGTCCTGCTCAATTTTGATCTATAGTACATGATGTGTACCCGGCGAACGTAGGCTTTATTTTCCTCCTGTTGTGCATTGAAAGATCAAGAAATAGGACAACTGAACAAGGACTGATTTAGGCATTGGCTAGTGTTACAGGGTCTGCTCTGCATCTGAAACAGTTTAGCAGGCAAGAGCAACACGAACATGCAGGGGATAGGGTAACAACACTGTAACAGTAACACCACAGCTTATAAAAGGGTAGCATAGTAAGACGATCCCCTAGCCTAGTTGTTTATTCTCATGTTTAAATTCTACGCATTCCCTGCTCCAAACATAAAGTGGCCCATGGAGGAAGGGAAGCTCTATTAGAGCAACACAGAAAAAGAAACTAGTGAATCTAGTACTTGGTATTGCTGTGTCTTCTCCCCCTCTGAGAGTGTAATGATGTATAATGTACTAATCAGATACAATGTTCTGATCTGAATTAGGTGCGTGGAGGAAGGTGCGGAGCTTTCAATGGACAGGGCTGTTCGAGAATCTCTTTACTATCCTGATGGGCGATTATGAAGCGTAGAAGATCATCTGCAGTTAAGGAATTCTGCCAGAGAATGTGCCGAACTATTCAAGCTTTAGTGGACAAGTATAATGAAGATCACAATCTTTTGAAGGTTTGCTTTGTCCCTCCCTCCTGTTCTCACTCTCTGTCCTGTTTCCACTGTTGCACTGTGTCTTATTGCCTTGTTAATGTAATAATTGCCGATGTGATTCATGGTGCTTATTTTAGGATGATGCACACAAACTCAAAGATTTTTTGCACTGCCAATCAATTCGTGAGAACCAGTGTTGGTACTATCATCTCAATTTCACCACAAATAACGGGGCAGGCTCGGACAATCTTATCTTTGTGGAAGTCAAATGTATGCCACAAGAAGAACATAAAGAACTGCTGGTCTGCTGTTTCTGCACAGTTAATCCTAATGACAATGGTATTACTCTTTACCTTAAACTTATCATTGTTGAGTTATTTGTGGTCACACAAACTTCCACTTATCTGCCTGTAATTGTAATTTGTTTCTGGCTGTAGTACATGATCCTTAATGTATTGGCCTGTTTGTTTGCCCCATGTTTCATGTTTTGCCACCTTCATTATCCTGGAGATTTGTACTTATAGTATCTCAAACTGGTTCTGCACAACCATGACTGCATAACAACAACTTATTAACTTCAATATTATTATGTGTTTTTGTGCTTGGTTGGTTACTCTGCAGTTGACTCCTTTTCTTTTGTCAATAAAGGTCAACACTGCTATGGTTGCGCCAATCATGGAGAGCCTGATATGAAACACCCTGACAATTCTGTGGAATACATTGCTGGTCACTTGGATGTGTATATGCCACTTGGCCGCTATGTAGAGTGGAGTGACTCTGACGGGGATGATGTTAAATATGTATGACGATTTATTCTCTGGGAAGCATTCCAGTCTCTTAATATTTTTGTTGATTCTGTGTCAGTTACCTGTGTCTCCCTCTCTTTGACAGGTGAAAAAAAGGGAAGCCGAGCTAAGGTACATGTACAAGGTAATGGCATATCTTGCTGTGTGGTACCATTTCTACTGGAGATGTTCGTTTCTGGATTGATTCTAGCTACCTGTGTATTTTCTGTTTTCAGGGCCTTGATAAGCCAGAGACTACCTAAGAGATTATTCACCCTCCCTCCGGGTGTTACTATTGTGCGTAACTGAGAAGAGTGCTGGAGTGAAACAACATGGTCCCTCCTTGCACTTTGTGTGGCTGAATGCATATTTCGCCAACAACAGGCCTTTTAATAATAGTCATGTTATCTTCATGGGAACCCAGCTTGCTTGTTCATGTTGCTAAGACACTGAGAAGAAGAGATAATCTTCATCTTAGAGCAGGTTGACGTTAAGCTATTTGTAGCATGCACTCTCAAATAAGTGTCTTGTGTTTCGTTGTGGATTGTGTTCTTAGGTTTCTAAGACAGGAGATCAAATCTTAGTCTGCTGTTGAGAATGCCCTCAAGGTCAAGACACCATACTAGCTTTTGTACATTGTCTGAACAAATTATTGTAACTTTGGATCGCGTACCTGCACTTTGCTGGTTCAACGACGTTCACCGCGAGAAGCTGCTTCAAGATTTCACGTAAATGAAAACATTCTCGATTTTCAGTCGCTGAGGACATGCCGGTCGGACCAAACTCTGGATCGGAACAGGTCCATCTTTTTTTTCGAACAAAAATCGGGGGGGAAGGTCCCCACCTACTCATTTTGAATTGATCGAAAGTGCATAGGTACAGATGCTAAAGATACCCGGCATACCGGGAAGAGGTTACAGAGGAGAAAAAAAACAGACACAGAGCAGGGAGAGAGTGTTAACATCGTTGACGGATTTGTTCTATGCAACTGTCTAGTTGATGAAGCCGTTTCCTGTATCGAATGCTCCACGACTCTAAATCATTTGCAGCCTGTCGGAGAACTGTGGCAGGAGAAACGTACCTGCAGCTACTACTTTTTGCCGGATGTTATGGTTCGTTCTGATCTTGGCAGTGCACTGGACGTGGGACGTTGCCTGAACACGGTTCTTCGCGCCGTCGCCCACGATCTGGCCGTGCGTGTGCATCCCGCGATCTGGCCGGCGCCCACGATCGCACAGGGTTGGCGAGGTTGTGCCGTGGTGAGCTGGTGGTGCTACCAGGAAGGCCGCCGCGAGGGCCGTGGACGCAACGAGACCGGGCCACGCCGCTACGAGGCCGACTCGGATGGACATGCACATCTACATGGGCTACTGCGGGGGTCTGTGCGGCTGAGAGGACATTCAGAGACTCTGGCCCGGAACTACTTATCCTTGACGACCATGCGCGGTTTCCGGAGATTCAGGAGGTGCTACTCGCGGAGGTAGAGGTGACGCCGGCCGACGTGTCAGAGATGCTGCTGCGGAGCGAGGACGTCAACGTGGCTCTCGGGTTGCTTGCAGAGTTCCTCAGAGAGAAGAAGCAGGCAATGCTTGAAGGGGAATCAATGGAATCGCATGAACAACTAGCTGGGAACGAAGCAGCAGCAGGTAATTTGTGAGAGAACATTGTTGGTGTAGTCCATAGTTGAATCAGATGGAAATGTTATCACTGATGAAAAGTTTGTTCTGATAGTTCTGTAGCATAGGCCTGCATTAGTTAGGAGCTGATTTTGAGGTAATCAGTGTACAAAATCAAATCTGATGTAGCTTCCAAGCCCTGTCGTCAAATTTGTAGGTGCTCTATCTGATACCTGATGAAAGGTGGAATATATGCAGTTTCATGTTGGTCATTGCACATTATGGTCCCTTTTTGTGTCGGATTTTTAAATTATCGTCTTGAATACTTGATATGGTTGGCTGTTAATCTACACACCATTCACTGTCTCTGTAGCAGGGATTTGTA
Source organism: Urochloa ruziziensis (assembly GCA_015476505.1). Taxonomy (NCBI): domain Eukaryota; kingdom Viridiplantae; phylum Streptophyta; class Magnoliopsida; order Poales; family Poaceae; genus Urochloa; species Urochloa ruziziensis. The sequence continues at coordinate 71,423,921 of CM027119.1, read as the reverse complement.
TTTGCCCTCCCTGACAATCGAGTCATGATTCATGAACTTGTGCTGCTTTCAGCTCTAAATTTTGATCTGTAGACTGGAGTACATGGCGTGTACTGGCTTTGGTACCATGCAAATTACTCACCATGAAACAACGTGGAGCACGATGGAGAAGAAACACTGACCGGGGAACCTGATCCCCTGCTCCATAGTTCTGCCATGTAGGCATGTTCCTGTAAAGAAGAAAGTGCAGGCTACAAAGCCGTGCATTGTGTGTAGGCCGTCGGCCATTGGCTCACGGCTAGGGAGGGGATTGCGTGGAGTGGCCGCGTGGGTGTGGGGGACGCGTGGGGAGCCTAGCAGTCGAGCACTATGCACAGTAATCGCAGCTCCTACGGAGTATGCACCGAGCAGATTAAGCAGAGCAGGATTGCGCAGCACAAAGAAATAAACAGTGCAGAAATGAAGGCGAACACACAGGAATATGAAGGTGAACAAACAGTGCACGAACACACAGGAATATGAAGGCTAACAAACAGTGCACGAACACACAGGAATATGAAGGCGATTCCAGACATGATCACACAGGAACTAACAAACCAAACATAGTTCGAACCACGGATAAGATAGCTGGTACTACATGGTCGACCACAGCTAGTACTACATAAGACTGACAATAACTGATACGACTAATGATAACTGATACGTCCGCTGCTTGGCCACATCATCATCAGGAAGGGTTGGCAGGCGCGGATCAGTACTGAGCAGTGGAGCGGCCGCCGATGTAGCGCGCAGTCGAGCCAGCCATGACAGGGGTGTTCATGGCCATCATCACTCCCCTGATAAGCCTCTGCAAATAAATTTATGCGTCATCAGTTCAAAATACATGGATTCAAGTGATATACTGCTGCTGATAGAATAGTGAAAGTGCACAGGAAGGAATCTTTACCGCGTCGCCATCGACCACTGCTACACAGAAAGTGGCATCACAGACGCCATTATCACAAACGGGGTTTCTGGAAAAACCGTTTATGATGCCCTTTATCACAAACGGTTTTTGGCAAAAGCCGTTTGTGATGACGGGTCGGCACATCACAAACGGTTTTGCCAAAAACCGTTTGTGATGTAGAGTCGTGATGTGCAAGCTAAAAGTCCTGCAACTTTCTTTTCTTTGTTTTTGTGAACAAGCAAGATGGCCCGCGCAGTTTGCGCGGGTAGCTAGTGTTTTACATGTTAAATGCTAATAATTTAATTTATTTACTTGTTCTAATTTATTTTGTTATTCTAATGTTATTATTTTGTTCAAATAGCTCAGTAAAGCACCATCTTTTGTATCATCATTCTCTCACAGAATATAAATTCATTATAAAAGGAAATACCATTGTAAAAATATTGCTTTTGCTATTTATTGAAAGTAATACATTTATATTTGTAATGTGAATTTCCATTAAACAGTTTTAGTTGCGATGATAAATTATCCTTTGATTTTAAAAATAAGATATGTGCTGTGAGTTAGCGGTTTTACTTAGTCTTTTGTTTATTTAGGTTTGAACATGTCCAATGGTGCATAATTTTTTCTTCCTTGATTAAAGACTTCTTTTTTAATTAAAAATTTATGCATGTACTAATCATATTTGGCATTGTTATCATCATCATCCAAATGGTCCAGATCAAGGTCTCATCATTTTTATTATAAATTTTCTAGCATAGGACATTAATTAATAACACAAAAGGGAATACCATACGTAGGAATTCTCTTTTCATGTTAACTAAAAGTAACATAATTTGTATCTTGTATTGTGAATTTCTATCAAGGTTTAGTAAGGTTTGAATTTTTGTATCTTTTATAATTAGTTTCTACCAAAAATTAAAGATTATGATTCCTGTAGATTTCTCCTTTCATCGCTAGTGCCTCATACATTTTCTCATACTATGTAATATTGATTCCTATTTTTATATTTTAAATATATGACTAAGTTATGATGAATTAGATTTTATATCACTCTCTTTTTGGTATTTTTTCTTCCTAATACATAGATAAATCTAAGTGCAGACCAAGCTCTTTTATTTTTCTAAAAAACTAAAGTGTTTATCATTTTTAGCTGACATAGAGTCTTATCTAACTGTTATAGTTTCAAAGCCATAAAAATCAAAATGCTAATTTACTTAATTCTATTGCTTGTTTCGACTAAATAGGGACCTCTAATTTTGCATAGTGCCATTGCTTATTGAGTCATTATTATTTCTACACTTTTACAAAAATCCTTTAATTCAAAATTGTTTAGAAAAGAATAGGAAATACATTGACGCATTATGTCATGAAAAATGTATTTCTCTTTCTACCTCCCCCTCGACCCCCTCTTTGTCCCTCTCTTCTTGTGGCCTTTCTTTTTTCCATCTCACCGGCATTGCAACAGTGCCTTGTCTATTCACCCACATGTGAAGCCTATGTACCTTCTATTACGTGATTCGTATGCTCCTTTCAATTTCTCACATTTATTCTACTTATCTTTCCTAGGACCGATGGGAAAGTAGATATCCAAGGCGCAATCAGTCTCCTTGATCCCACTTCCTCGTTGCACACCACGATTCGATGAACACTAATTTTCTCTAATCACTTGTAAGCTACAAACTTATGGTAACTGTTATATGAATACCATCTTGGCCTTTAGGATGCTTGCATCTAGCGCTAGCGAGGCTGTCACTTAGAGTGGGCTAATGGACTGCTTTTGATCACGCTCTCATCTAGCTGTTGAGCTAGATATCTGATCATGAAATTAGACCTGATCATGGGTCGCGTCGGGTTCGGGTCGGGTCATGTCGAGTTGTCAGGTCAAAATTTTTGGCCCACATTTGACCCGTCATATGGTTAGGTCGGGTCAGGTTCGGGTTGGCCCGCAGTTTTATGTGTTATTTTCGGGTTGAATCGAGTTTTTTTGAGTTTTGGGTCAAATATTTTGGCCTGCATCCGACCCTGACGGGTCAGATCGGGTATTTTTCGGGCGGGTTGTGTCGGGTTTGTCAGGTTAGGTGGCCCATGATCAGGTATATGGCATTGCCCTCGGTCTTCTTATCTTACTATTTTGGTTGGGCCACCACTGCAGTGTATCTCGTGTCATTATTCCTTATAGTGTAGGATCATCCTGTTGTCTCATCATACGAATCTTCCTTATGCTCTATCTTTTTTTTTAGATTTTTCTAAATGAATAAAATAATAGGAATTTTGGAAATGCTATAATTTTATAATTATGTTTAGTCATTTTAGTTTACGCAACTTAAGGAAAAGGATTTTACAATCTTCTTCCATGTATGGTGCATGGATATCTTTCTCAACTATGACTTGAAAACATGACTTTACATTCTCGTGGTGCATGAACATCATATTTTTATTTTTTTATTCCTTTAATTTTAGTTAACTATAAACCATATTCAATATGGACTGTTCGTCAAGGCCAGTTCCTCTATTTTTTAAAAAAAAATCCGAATGCTCATCTTATTCGGCCTGGACTCTTCAAAAGCTAATTTCCTTTTCTTAATTTCTAAATTAGGTATTTATTTATATTTTTAATTCTGAAATTTGCTATTTAGTATATGATGTGGACTCTTTAGATAACTTTTAACCGTCGGATGTTCATAAAATCCAACGGTGGAGGTTCTTCTCTTTTTTGGATTAACGTGGGATTTTCTAGGCCCTCTCGGTGAATCTGATGGCTCCTTTTGCTTCTGTTTTAATAAGATAATAGATTCCATAGCAAATCGTTGTTGTTATTCACACAGAAAAATCAGAGTTGATGCTGCTTGAAATCAGCAGCCGTGGGGGGTGGGAGGATTCGTACGGCATTTTCAAACATGAATGACTGGAAATGCAACCCGGATTGGCTTGGTGTCCTTCTCCTCAGTTTATCTTTGAGCTCAGAGTGTTTTTCAGAACTCATAAGCTTATGCAAGTGCCCTGTCATCACAACCGTGAGTCATGCAACTTTGGTGGTGCGCTCGTGATGTCTAATCTCTAGTAGGCTGCTGGTAATGTCGTACCATTTTAGCACGCAATGGTTGTAGTTTGCTGTGCACCATCTCGATGGGGTGGGGATGTGAGCTGCTTCTATCAGTTCGTATGGCGTGGCTGTGCAGGCGCTTTTTAATTTGTTTTCCCAGTCGTGTCCTCGCACGTCCCTATCCGTTCTTGCCCGCCTGCCAGCACCGGCCTCTGCCTGTAGAGTGGCATTAGCCAGCGGTCACAAGAGGGGCTAGATGCATGAACTACTGGCCACTGGGCACAGCGGTGGTGTTTAACTTTGCCGATCCACGGTCTAACCTGCTGCATGGCTTGCATTTATTGTCCTCGTTGCGATTTCGGCGTGGGACGGTGGGCAGTGGCTGATGGGGTCCTTCACCTAATTAAATAAAATGTTTTACTATTTATTTTGGTTTATTTTAGCTTTAGACAAAAACCGGCTGTGATAGGGGTCATCACAGCCGGTTTTGAAAACCAGTAAGGGGAGGACTATCACAGCCGCCCTCAAAACCGGCTGTGATGGCTCATCCGTTGGCAGAAAGATTCTCTGCGGCACGAAGCCAACCACCGCGAATATTGACGCGTGTCCTGCTTCTTGCGCTAGCTAGCGCTGTTCCACCACTTTGCCGCCCTACGTACCGTTCTGTTGTGGAAGAGAACCGACTCCTGCCTGCCGTTCAGCAAGCCAAATTCAGATCGAGCTTCCATCCTCACGGGCTGCAACTATAACGACACTGTTAAGTCATGGAGTTATGCTATAAAATGTAACATTTGGACCGTTTAATAGTGCCTTTTTTACAAAAAGATGTATTATTGCTATTTCTTATGGTATCGAGGAATTTGTGGTCACATAATATATTTTGCCTAGCCAATTACATTTTGTTCAACAAAAGGTATTCTATCCTAGCTTCACTACACAATATTACTACCTCCGTATCAAAATATTTGTCGCCATTGACTTTTTTCGCAAACTTTGACCATCCGTCTTATTCAAAAAATTGTTGTAAATATACGAAAATATAAGTCAAACTCAAAATTCATTTGATGATAAAATAAGTCACAAATAAAATAAATGATATTTGTATAATTTTTTGAATAAGACGAATGGTCAAACGTTGCGAAAAAAGTCAATGGCGACAACTATTTCGATACGGAGGGAGTACTATATTATTGGACTAGTTCGTTTTTGTTAACACTATTACCTTTACTTTATTTGTGCCCTATTGCGTACGAATCCAGATAAAAATACTATTACTGAACATTAGTGCTTCAAGATATTTTGCTCCAGCTGCGCCCCTAATGGGAGGACGAGAGGCCTTGGCACGGCAGGGCAGCTTGGTCTCGTCCTGACGTCAGGTGGGTCCTACCTCGATAGCTTGAGGCTCAAGAGGATGCTGCTAGGCTTTGGTGTTGTGTTGGGCTCGGGCAGTTGGGGACTTTGGGGGTGCGACTAGGGGCCGCAGATGCGGGCCCCCGTCGGTCGCCGCACACCCCGCACATACGTCAACCTGCTTACATCCGCAACACCCCCCGAGGCACATGCGCGCAGCCCATTTCCCTTCCCGCGGTAAACCACGCAGAACTCTTCCTGCTAGGGTCCCATGAGGAGGGTTTTTGAAAAAAATTATAGCTTATATCGAGTATCCAAATCAAATTTTGATTGCACCACTAGTTTTCTTATGACGAGAGCTTCAAAACTAGACCACACTTGACTATATTTGAAGTTAAAAAATATGGAATCTTTTAAAAAAGAACAATTCATCCGATTTTAACAATCGGAACAAATCATGTGACTGTGACGAACAAAAAATCGTATAGGTGGAACATAAATTTTAACACGTGGAACAAAATATCATACGGAAGGAATAAAATATCGTACGAAAGGAACATAAATCTTAACACGTGGAACAAAATATCATATGAAAAGAACGAAATATTGTACGAAAGAAACACAAATCTTAACATGTGGAACAAAATATCAGTAAAAAATATCTTAACACGTACATATAAGAGACAGAAATGAGAAAATATCAATAAAAATAAAGAAGAAATTTAGTTTTCGAAAAAATAAAGGTCACACTGCATAAAATATACAGCTGATTGAAGAAAAAAATAAACAAAGAGGCTTACCTTTAGAAAAAAAAAGGAAACGACAAACTGGCTCACGAGTTCGTCACGTGCTGCTACGGCAGCTGGCGCATGCAGAGTCGCTGCTTCCCCTTGCGGCAAGCAGCCCACGCGAAGCTGCGCGTGAAGGGCTGGTGGCCTGCATGGCTGCATGCGCGTGGGTGGGCGTGCGTCGGGATCGTTCGTACCGCATGTGCGGCATATAGACAAACCGGACTTTGGGGACTTGGGTGGTGGTACTGGTGGGGGTACCTATAGCCAGGTAGCAGGGTCAGGTTTGGACTTTGGACGGTAGCGTCCATTTTCTGTAGATTACTGACAACTATGAAGGCCTCTTGCTTTCTTGCATTTTGCATATTCAGGTTATATGTGACAAAAAAAAGATGGCTATATATGAAGTTTTAAAAGATTTTACTCGGCTTTTCACTAATGATATTGCAGCCTAACCGAGGCTGCTGGCATCTATGGATGGCAACGGGCACAAATTACCCGCGTGCCCGCGGGCAAAAACCCTATAAGGCGAGGATACGGGTTCAACTTTGTGCCCACGGGCACGGATGAGGGTATGCATTTGTGCCCAACGGGCAAAACTTAGCGGGCGTGAAAAAGTTGTACCCGTGCCCGTCAACCCGCGAAATCCCCCCTGACATGTGGACCTTGCATACAAGTATATATTGCAGCCCCTGGCACTCTTATTTGGCTTGTACTGTTGTTGAAATGTTGAACAATCTATCTATTCTATGATGTGAACCGTGTGATACACTGAATGTTGGTCTTGATGCATGGTAATTTGAATTCTATACTTGAAATTTTCTGTGTACATGACTTTGGCCTGGCGGGCACGGGTGTGCCCGCGGTGGTGGGTACGGGCACACTTTTGTGCCCGTGACGGGTGACGGGCACGGGCGCGGGCGTGGAGTGTAGCTCACGGGTGCGGGTTTGTAACCGCTCTACCCGTGGGTAATGTGCTCGTTGCCATCCATACTGGCATCTCTTGTAAGGAGGGCATGGATTATTACACAGGATTGTTTTCTTAATATACTTTTCGTGAAAGTATTACATGAAGATGCATTCAATTCAACAAAATTTGAACTTAAAATAAAGTATTTAAAGCTGAATCATAACGGACGTGTGTCAACTCATTTGTTATTTATTCACCTAACGATATGTCGAATGAGACTCGTGATGTGCAAGCTAAAAGTCCTGCAACTTTTTTTTTTTGAATTCCATGGCAAATCGTTGTTGTTATTCACACAGAGAAATCAGAGTTGACGATGCTTGAAATCAGCAACGGTGGGGGGTGGGAGGATTCGTACGGCATTTTCAAACATGAATGGCTGGAAATGCAACCCGGATTGGCTTGGTGTCCTTCTCAGTTTATCTTTGAGCTCAGAGTGTTTTTCAGAACTCAGAAGCTTAGGCTATGTGCAGCGGTCACTCCTAAAATCATCCTTTAAAAGAGCTCCTGTATAAGTTTAGGGGTTTTAATTATCCTGTAAATGAGGGTGTCCTGCAGCAGTAACCTGTAAACCATCCACCCGATGGATCCGGCGCACGCTCCATCCTCCCGATGCTCCTGGGCGTTCGCGTCGTCGTCCTCGTCGCTGGCCGCCGCCGCCGACCTGCTCTGCGGCGCTCCTCTGCCTCCTCTTCCTGGCCGCGCGCGCAGTCCCTCACCCAGCATCGCCCTTGTGCAGTCCCCCGCCGCCGCGCCGGCCAAGTCCCCGCCCAAGTCCACGCTGGCGTCGACGCCGGCTGCCGCGCCCACCAGCACCCCCCGCAGGCCAGCTACATCCCGACGCTTCACCAAGGACAAGGCCGGCAGGCCAGCTGCTGCCGTGTAGGCGCTTCTCCCCCACACGCAGTTCGCTGTGCAGGTAATTGTTTGATTCTTGGTATTGCTCTTCTTGGACCACTGTGAATCAATCATCCGCAGCATTAAACATTTAGAAAATTCACATGAATCTTTTTCAAGATATCCAAACTGAAACTTTCAGAGAATGGATTTTTTTTATGATCAATCGAATGCTATATTGGAAATAATGAATCTAGCATTTGGTTCCTAGCATACTGAAATCATATGTCTTTCAGAATGGATTCAGAATGGATAGCTTGAAAGTCAACTAAAATAGCTGATTCATATGTCTGAAATCATGTCTGCTAGATTGGGCCCGATTTCAGACAGCTATTTCAGTTGATTTCAGACAACTATTTCTGTTGGTTCCTAGCATACTGAAATCATATGTCTGCTAGATTCAGAAAAAGGCAACTGAAACCACTAGCTGATTCAGAATGGATTTCTTTTACTACTGAAAATCATGAATCTTACATTCTGAAATCAGAAGATAGATACCGTAGTCACTAAAATTAAGAATCTAGCAGTTAGCTCAAACAAGGTTATGTGCTTATGAATCGATGAAGGTTGTGAGCTCCGCCGCGGGCGCCGCTGGCCGCCAGACGATCTCTGCCCGCACGCGCGAGATCCGTCCGGACGCCGCAATATGACATCCGGCGCCCCGCGGCGACCGCGTCGAGCTCGCTGGCGGCGGCAGCCTTGCTTCCTTTCGCCGGCGGCTTCGGCTTGGATCGCATGGACCCGCTCTTCCGCAGCGGCCGCGACGGCGAGGACGCCGGCGACGACCCGAGCGTCCACAGGCAGTAGCTTTCCGGCGTCGCGCCGTCAAGCCCCGAGCCGGCGTCGGCCGAGCAGGAGGAAGCGGAGGAGGAGGTGGTGGAGCCGTGGAGGACGACGCCGCCGCCGTGAGATGCAGGACGTCCCGGCGCCCCCAGATTTGGGGGAAGGTGGAAGCGTCCTGGACAATAGCGGATTGGATACAGGAAACCGTTGCAGCACATCCAGGATGAAAAACACGGTACTTTAGCGGTACAGGAGCCGATCCAGTCGACCGCTGCACATAGCCTTATGCAAGTGCCCTGTCATCACAGCCGTAAGTCATGCAACTTTGGTGGTGCGCTCGTGATGTCTAATCTCTGGTAGGCTGCTGGTAATGCTGTATCATTTGAGCACGCAATGGCTGTGGTTTGCTGTGCACCATCTCGATGGGGTGAGGATGTGAGCTGCTTCTGTCAGTTGGTATGGCGTGGTTGTGCACGCGCTTTTGAATTTGTTTTCCCAGTCGTGTCCTCGCACGTCCCTGTCCGTTCTTGTCGGCCTGCCAGCACCGACCTCTGCCCGTAGAGTGCAAAAAGCATTAGACAGCGGTCACAAGAGGGGCTAGATGCATGGACTACCGGGCGCAACGGTGGTGTTTAACTTTGTTGATCCATAGTCTATCCTGCTGCATGACTTGCATTTATTGCCCTCGTTGCTTGATGACCTGGGACGGTGGGTAGTGGTTGATGGGGTCCTTCTCCAGTTAAATAAAATGTTTTGCTATTTTATTTTGGTTTATTTTAGCTTTAGACAAAAACCGGCTGTGATAGAGGGACTATCATAGGCTCATAGCCGCTTTATCACAGCCGCCCCAAAACCGGCTGTGATAGGGGTTCTGAACCGATAGTGATAGCCGGTTGTGTAGTAGTGGACCCCTGCCATGTCGAACCCGTGAGCGGCGTCAGGCCCCCGAGCCCCAGCTCCACCGCCGGCACATTTGGGAGAGTAGATCCATCGGGAGCGGCGCCATGCCCGGCTGAGGGTAGATCCTGTGTGCCGCCTGCACCAGGCCGCATGCCGCGCGCACCATCTCGATTGCGCGCCCAAGTTTGTCGAGCTTGTGTGCCTTGGCCGAGATTACCAACATGATGACATGCCTGCTCCAAAAATTGTACCTCGTGGCGGCGCGTCCAGCATCACGAGGCACGAACTGTTAATGGAACGAAGTACGAGTACATAGGAACAAAACAGCAGGAAGGAAGGCAGGCAAGCTACGTACCCCGTCTCCCTTGGCTCCCAGGAGCTCGAGCCCGGTGAGCGGCGTCAGGGCCCCCATGGTTAGATCCACCGCCGGCTCCTTGGGATCCGTTCCCAGGCAGAGATCGACGAACAGCTGTTCGCCGATCGGGAGCGGCGGGAGGCCCGGCAGGGGGGGAGCAGCAGTGCGCAACCCGGACGACGCCGTACGCCGCGCGGACGAGGTCGACGGCGGACCCGAGCCTGTCAACCTCGCCGGCCTTCGCCGAGGCCACCAGATTGAAGATGTCTTTGCTCAGGTCTTGGAACCTCTCGGTGCGGTCAGCACCAGGGACGAGCTCGGAGAGCAGGGCGAGGGCAGCATCCCCTGCGCCTGCACGAACTCAGCTCCTCGTAGCTACATCACACATCGCGCAAAAGAAAGATCATCTGCAGCAACCGATCAAAAACTAGTACAGGCATCATAAGAGAAACATCTTCAAGAAAGAAAATGTACCAAAAAAGAGGGGGCGGCATGGTACTAGTACTACAGCAAGAACTAGAAACAGAGACGATCCCCATCTTGTTCACAAAGAAAACGTACAAAAAAAAGGCAGCATGGTACTAGCACTACAGCAAGAACAACTAAACACATGCAACAAGAACAGTATACTAGTGTTTGGGGAGAATCATACAAGGTGAACTTAGGCCTCATTTTCCATTTGTTAGCATCACTTATTCTTTTCCAGCTCCAGGTGATCTCTAAAATGGTTACCATGCTGTTTATTCTCATATAAATGGCCTCATAAAAATGGCCCAAGGAGAAAGGGAAGCAGGAAGCTAAAACAGAGCAACCCTAAGAAAACGACACTACACTGCTTTCTGAGCAACCACCTCCTCTGCAGCCTCTGCTCCGTCCTTCTTCTCCGTTTCTTTCCTTGTCTTCCTTATCCTCTCCCTGAGAAACTCCTTGAGCCCCCAGAGCGCCACGTCGACGTCCTCGCTTCGCAGCAGCATCTCCGACACTTCGGCCGGCGTCACGTCCACCTTCTCGAGCAGCTCCTTTATTTCCGGGAACAGCTCGTGATCGTCGACGAGGAAGTAGTTCCTGGCCAGCGTCCTGAACGCCTCCCAGCAGCAGTAGCCCATGTAGACGTGCATGTCCATCCGGCCCGGCCGGAGCAGCGCCGGGTCCAGGCGTTCCCTGTAGTTGGTGGTGAAGACGATGATGCGCTCCTCGCCGCACGTTGACCAGAGCCCGTCAATGAAGTTGAGCAGACCGGACAGGGTGATTCCCTTCGCCTGCTGCGTGTTCACCTGCCAACCCTCGTCTGACGAATCCGATGTGTAGTCGGGGTCCAGTTGGTCGACCAGCTCCGGCGCCTTGGCGTCTTTCCTCGACGCGGCGGCGTCGAAGCAGCAGTCGATGTCCTCGATGACGAGGATCGACTTGTTGGGCATGTGGATGAGCAGCTTCTGCAGCGCAGAGTTGAGGCGCACCTCGGAGAGGTCGAGGTCGTACAGATTGAATCGGAGGTAGTTGGCCATGGCGGCCACGAGGCTGGACTTGCCCGTGCCGGGCGGGCCGTACAGGAGGTACCCACGCTTCCACGCCTTGCCGATGCGCCGGTAGTACTCCCTCCGCTTGAGGAACCGGTCGAGGTCGGCGATGACGGCGTCCTTGAGCGCCGGGTCCATGGCGAGCGTGTCGAACGTGGCCGGGTGCTGGTGGTTGATGCCGTGCCACGACCGGCCCTCGTTCATGAAGATCCGCAGCGCGCGGTCACGCATCTGAAGCTCCTCCGCCGTGGACATGACGAAGGGCACGTACCGCTCCAGCGCCGTGTCGGTGTGCTCGGCGTCGAAGCTGAGCTCGAGGGACTCCCGCGGGGAGCACCCGCCGCCGTTGCCCTTGCCCTTCTTCTTGTCGTCGCCGCCGGTCTCGACGGAGGTCCAGGTGAACTCGACGCCGTCGAACACGTCGACGGTGGATCCCCCGGGCTCCATGCACAGGAGCGTGCTCCACCTGCCGCCGCCGTCGGGCTCCTTGGCGCGGGAGCGCGCGAGGCAGAGCCGGCGCATGGCGCGCGGGTCGATCCTGGTGGCGAGGTACGCGCGCGCCGCCTCGAAGAGGTGGTTCTCGCCGTACCCGCCCGAGTCGTGCTGGCGCCGGATCACGATGGTGTGGCGCTCCCTGTCGCCGCGGCCGAGCCTGGCGCGCGCGGCGGCCGCGAGCCACCGCGCCGCGGCGCGGAGCTCCTCGGGGAGGAGCTCACGCGCCATGCTGCGCGCCATCACGGCGTACGCAGCGGCCGAGGCCGCCGTGGCCAGCGCCGTCTTGTACGCGTCCAGCGCCCTCCCGGCGCCATGCTGCGACGGCGACGACAGAACCGGCGCGGGCAGTGGCAGGTGATCCATGGCTGACAAACGCCGGTGCTTTGTGCGCAGTGGGTGGCCTTCTCCTCGGTAGTGCGGGCAGCGCTGTACAGTACTATTACAATAGTGCGAGGGCGAGTTGGTGTTCTGGTGCGTCGTCGTCCTCTTCGACAAATGGCTTGCTCTTTGTAGGCGGTGAGCCGAGTGTTTTCCACTAGGTCGGCCGATAAAGCAGACGGAGCGATGCGAAAGCAAGTTCAAGCGAATTTCCAGGAAAGCGGCTAGGGGCAGCATTTCTTTGCTTGACTCCCAGTCTTCAAGTCTCCCCTGCCTTGCCCGTGACGGAAAATACTAAAATTCTGCACGTGCACATGCACATGCACCGAACTCATCGTGTGTTTTTGGATGATAGTTAGTGTTTCAAAGATTCGCTAGTTTGAACTCCGGGTTCTTATTATTTTTGCTCTTTGGGGTGTTCAATTCCGGTGAAAAAAGTTTTTCAAAGACAATTTTATCATTTAAGAGTATTAAACGTATACTAATGATAAAACTAATTATAGATCTTGCTTGGAAATCGCGAGACGAATCTAATGCCGATGATTAATCATGATTATTGGATAATTAGCGAATGATTATTGTAGCATTACGGTTGCAAATCATGGCCTAATTAGGCTCATTAGATTCATCTCACAAATTTACCCGGGAGTTATGAAATAGATTTTGTAAGTAACACATGTTTACTACTCTTTACATGTAAGCATTATGGTTGCAAATCATGACATAATTAGGCTCATTAGATTCATCTGACAAATTTACCCAGGAGTTATGGAATAGATTTTGTAAGTAACACATGTTTACTACTCTATATATGTAAGATTCTCTTTAATGTGACCGGTGAAAATAAAGTTGATTAAATGGAATTGAACACTTCTTTTATTTTTTTCTCCTTTTGCAAATACACATATATAACATTTGGTCAAGGGTGGGATCCAGGGGTGAGGGAGGGGCACTAGCCCCCCTACGGCCTTACCCCTTGGTTCATAGAGGAAGAGAAGGAAAAAAGAGAGAGAAAAAGATAGAGAAAGAGAGGAGGAAGATGAAGAATAAGAAGGAGAAAAAAAATAGATTCTTTCTTAAGATCTAGTATCTCGCTTGAAGATTGGAAGTGATGTTATAAGAGACGTGTAACTGCAGAAAAAAATGTAAGAGACGTGCATGATGCCAAGTTGGCACTACGCAATGAAGGAGTAGGAGAGGCTGCAGGAGGGAGCTCCTCCGATCCAAAGACGATACGCCGTTTTTCAGCATGACATTACGCGTCAAGTCAAGTCATTCGGCGCCTCAGCGCATCATATGAGCACCACCAATGCTCTGCCGCGTGGGCGCGCTGTGCGCCCGGCGTCCCCTACCGATGCCAGTCACCACCGGCGGCGAAGAATCGTTGCCGGCAAGCGGGGCGCCCCTCGCGTCCCGTCGTCCCGATCTCCGATCGGGTAACATGCAGCGAAAAACGCCGGGTGCGGTCTACGTCACACTAACCCACACCATCGATCGTGTCGTTGTGTACGTCACGTCACACACTCGTGTGTGATTTAGCTTCATTTTTTAAGTGTCTGTGCTTAACGCCTAATCTCCCTCGGTCAACGAGTCAACGGAGCACTAGGAGTGTACGGAGTACGTAACTTCTCAGGTCCTATTGTTCTCAACTTTCAAGACACAATCCAAATTGTCCCAAAATTTTGGGGAAAAAATAGTCGTGTAAAGAATGCTGCGTTCAAGTTCTCCATAAATTTTAATCATAACGCATAAGCTATTCTGTGAAGTATAGCCTTTTCCTAATGAAATCTGTCCCTTTTTGTCTCTCATTCAAATTTTATTGTTTAGGTAGCATAGTATATAACACCAAGAGTTTCAGAAACTTTTTTGTTACTATTTGAATGGTGTTTTGAAAGTTTGAGCAAATGTACGAATACTTTTCCTGATGAATTCTGAAAATACATGTCATTCGATCAAAGGACGAACTTCCCTAGTCACTTTGTGGTAAAAATGGGAGCCTATGTCTAGGATAAGTTAAATATATGGCCACGAGCAATATGCCAAGGTAGGAGTATCAATCAGGCTAATAAAATGCAGTACATTGAATGCATAATCTGTATGACGGAAGTGCAGATGGCAAGAAACAGGGGTAGGAGCATGGCATTTGAATTTGCAGTTAAAACTTGAAAGGGCGAGTTCTTAAGGTACATACTGTGAAATTACTGAAATAAGAGTGCTCATGGACCCTAATTATATGGATACAGCGAAGGCGATGGGTGTGGAATAGAAGTAGAACCCATGGGCACTGAAAATCCTGAAGGTCTGCTCCCGTTGGTTGGAGATCAGAATTGGCTTCCCAGTTAGCGGCTTTTCTTCGTCCGGAGCCTCCAGGAGGGCAAGGCTCTCACTCTCTATTTGGTAGGTTGTCAACTTTGCATTCAACATCCTCCAATAGAATTGACCTGTATTTTTACAGTATTTCCTGTCACTGTTGCTGCTTTCAAGCGAATGAAGCAACGTATAGAAGCCCGCCCCGTCCAAGGAAGCGAAGTAGTGCCCTGTCCTTGCAATAATTTCTTCATCTGCCTTGATTTTCAATGGAAACACAATGACGGATAGCTTCAGAACACCGTCCTCGTCAGGTACCCCGGCCATAGCATGGCTGCCGCTTGGAGTTGAGTTTGAGACACGGATGCGGTAAGCACTGAGCCACTGACGGGCCATTCCTCCGAGACAAGCCGAGGAAGACGCGGCCGCTGCGGCCAAGCTGGGTGGCAGAGCCCAAGAGAGGCAGGCATGCGTCACCGTCGAGGCGTCGACCTTGTGCCATCTTTCTGACACGGTGTCAAACGCGTAGGTGACCTTGTGATACTCGTCAGAGGTGAAGCTGAATTTGAAGTGGCTGGTTCTCGGCCCGCACACCGACAGCAATACGTAGCGCCCGACCGCCGCCACGTACGCCGCGATGGCGATGACGTGCGGCGTCATGGACTCCTTCGCCGCGGGGAGCTCGCGAGGGAAGAAGGGCGGCGGCGGCATGGCCTCCCACGCTACGGGAACCCTGGTAGTCGCCGAGTGTCCCAGACACTCGGCGAAGGCCTAAATACACTCGGCGAAGTGTTTGCCGAGTGTAACACTCGGCAAAGAGCACTCGGCGACTGTAGACTCGGCAAAGAGCTTCTTTGCCGAGTGTCATATTTCGGGCACTCGGCAAAGCGTTTGCCGAGTGCCAACGCCGACACTCGGCAAAATAAAGTGAACTAACGTCCCCCCACGCACCGTCGCCGTGTGATGACGTGGCGGCGTCCGTGACGGTGCCGTTTGCCGAGTGTCGGATCACGACACTCGGCAAAGACTCGCCCGTTTGCCGAGTGTCGGATCACGACACTCGGCAAAGATATGGCCGTAGAGCCACGTGGCCCCGCAGGTTCGCCGAGTGTCACCACAAATACACTCGGCGAACCCTAAGCCTTTGCCGAGTGTCGTGGTAAATACACTCGGCGAACCCTAAGCGTTTGCCGAGTGTCGTGGTAAATACACTCGGCAAATCTCCACACACTCGGCAAATCTGACAGAAAATAGCAGAAATGGTCTCTTTGCCGAGTGTCTATGGTAAATACACTCGGTCGCATATAACGTACCATTGCGAAACCAACATTACAGGCAGTTCATATACACGACAATAAGCATTACAGGCAGCACATATAGATAATATCCATAACCATTAATCCATAGAAAGCATCACAGGCAGTTCGACAACACAAGTTCACCAATTCACAACCACAGTACGGTCACAACCAAAGTATGTTCGTTCACAAGCATAAACATTGTCAAGCAATCCACAAAACACTAAGGAGGTGGTGGGTTGGGTGCGAACAGTTGGCGGCCTAACCGAACCGTCAGGTCATCGCCCGGAGGCCCCTCATTCGACGCCGCCGCTGATCCAGCAAAATTCTACACAAAGGATAGCAGATTGCATGTGTGAAACGAGTGACAAAACAGAAACTAAGTTTTCTAATGTTGTCAATGGTGAACAACTACGTTGGTTGTATAAGGTAGAAATAAAACTTTGTCAGGTGACTCACAGGAGAATATGATGCCGGAGGTGCTGCCATCGGCGGAGGTTGAAGTGTGAACGGCGGCGGAACTTGCCCCATCTGCACTGCCATAGTACTGAACCACGCGTGCCAATCCTCCATCTGCTGCTGCCTCGCCCGCTCGGCCTCCTCCGCCTGCTGCTGCCTCAGCCGCTCTGCCCGCTCCGCTTGCTCCCGGTCGGCCCGCCGCTCGGCCTCCCACCGTGCCTCCATCTCCTCCCTTTTCTTCCTCTCTTCTTCCAACTGGGCCTGCAATATGCCATCAAACTTTCAGAATGCAAAGTAAAGCTATGTAAAAATAAACGAGTGACGAATAAACAGAAATAACCTGAAGTGTCTGCACGAGGACGTGTGCAGCGGTCGGCGCCTGACGTATGTCCGGGTTAGCGCTGCCTGCCCGAATCTGGGACAGAGTGGGAGTAGTGGCTGGGTCGAGTGTGCTATCACCGAGGGCGTACCTCCCATACTTCTTGCCTCCTCCCATCCTCATGACAATATTTCCATCAATCGGGTTAGCGCTCGGATCCCAGTCAAGCCCATACTTTTCCTTTCCCATCTCCGTGTATGTAGCGAGGCGGGTGTGTGCCATGGGATTGCTGTACGCCTCGGGTCCGGCCTCCGGATTGTACCGGATGTCGGACGACTCCTTTCCCATGTGGGATAAAGCAATAGCCTGAAACTCGGAGAGTGTCTCGCCACCATGTGTCGCCGACTACAAAACACAAAAAAATAATACGGTTAGAAATTATGCAGAATTTAGCATTAGAAAACGAAATGACTTGACTTACCCATCTTTCTGAAAATTCCTCGATGTTAAGACTGCCCATATTGTGTGATGCACCTGGCATCTCCAAACGGCGTTCTCGGGCAGCGATGTGTTCCTCCATCCATTCTTCAGCGACCCACTTGTCCACAATCTTCTCCCACGCAGCTGGATGCGGGGCACACCACCACGGAATCGCCTACACGGGATCAAGTATAAGATCAGATTATACATACTTAATCTCAGAAACAATCGTAATTATACTAGATCAAGTACAAGATCAGATTTTACCTCTATGTACTGTTCTCGAGTCAGGAACATGTTCCTTGCCACCTCTTTATCGTACTTAATCCCATTGTCAACCCAATAGTCAATGACAGCCTGGACGCGCGCCTCGTAGTGCATGTCCTTGACGAGTTTACGACACGTCATCTTTGCATTGGCATCGGCCCTCTCCCGCTCTCCAGGAGCGCATCTGTAGAAATCCTGCATACAAACGCGATTTATCTAGTCATTATTTCAAGAATATGAAATGAATGTTGTTCTAGCGAGAAGAACGTACCCACAGCTCCTCAAGCACCCGCTCCGCCTTGTTGGGGAACAACCTGCACTGCTGATCACAGGTGTCGTCCTTGGGGCAGAAGTAGTGGTCAAACGTGTAGGCCGGCTCTTCGATCCCGTGATGTGAAACCATGCCTGGGAAGTGTCTCTGGCACAGAACACCAAGGATGCCGTTCACCTTCCGTTTGTGAGAAGAACCGGGCTCTATCACCTTCCAACACCTGCGAAGTAATTAGCATACATTGTTAGTTTCTTTTGCGATTTTCAACAAACGGGGTGCAAATGTACAAATAACATATAAATTTACTTACCTTTTTTTGGCCGGGGCGATCATCGGACGACGCTCAAAAGGTATCGGTCGCTTTGGAAGAGACGAGGGACCGCGCTGCCATATTTTCGGAACAGTAGAGGAAGAGGATCCCCTGTCGCCTCCACCTCCTGCTGGTCCTCCTCCTCCTCCTCCACCACCACCACCGCGGCAGGAACCTCCTCCTCAGAGGAGGACGAAGACGACGAGGAAGGTAAAGGGGTGGGTGCCCTACCCCTCCCTCGCCCCTTGCCTGCACCTCTTGCTCGCCCCTTGCCTCCACCCTTACCGCGCCCCTTGCCTCCACCCCTCCTGGAATCCTCAGGTGCATCGGACCCACCCCTCGGCCTCTGGTAAAGTGAGTTGACGTTCCTCGTACCGCCCACCATCTTGGCTCACTCACCTGCAATTAAAAAGCAAAGAAAATATAATTAGAAAGAGATGCAAAATAAACAAAACTTAATTATAAAGAGATGCAAAATAAACAAAACATCATTAGAAAGAGATGTAAAATAAACAAAAGGGTTAGGATCATACATGTTTAGAAATACTCATCAACATCGGGATTAGCTACTTCTTCTATCTCATCATCACTATCACGCATTTCTAGATCCGCATGCGACTGCTCCAAAGGAGGAATTTCTTCACCAATGTCAATACCGTCACGTATTTTTTCAAGTAACTGTACGTCCAAACGGTTATGAACCACATCTCCATCGTCATCGTCTTCAATCCTTTGTTCTACTTCCATTTCATCTACACCGGTTAATTCTATCTCAAAACTACCTTCTAGTCCATTTTCTTGGAAGAACTCTCCGACATACATGTTTGGGTCTAAGTTGTAATCTTCATTGTTTGGGACCGGCAGTTTACCATGTGGCGATACCTTGTACACCACATCCCAATCCTGAAGACGCTCGTCACTTGTGCACGGGTACGAAAGGTAATAAACTTGTGTGGCTTGTTGTGCCACGATATATACATCGTCTCCCACATAGACTGATGATTTTTTAATTTTGACTAACCCAACATTAGGGGTCCGTCTAACAGCCGAGGGATCAAACCAATGACATTTGAATATGACAGGATTAAGAGGTTTGCTTCCACCAAAATCGAGTTCGTATATTTCTTCAATTATTCCATAATACTCGACCCCATCAAGGGCTGGCGTGCAAACTCCAGTATTTGTCGTCCTTCGATTAGGCATCTTCTGCTCATGGGTCCTTGTGCGAAAACGATAACCATTCACATCATAACATTTAAATGACATGACCCTATAGGCACAACCATCGGCAACCTGTCTCAACTCGGCACTCATGGACGCATCGGTTTGGCCCTGCAAGTTGGCGCATGATATTATTGGTCGTGTCAGAAGTAATGTTAAACTAAATAGGAGGTAAATTAAAATTTACCTTATGATTGAACCAAGAAACGAAATTGTGGTGTCTAAGAAGGGTATCTACTTCATACGGAGTAGGTTCCCTTGACTGACGCCAGAATCGATGAATAAATTCCCTGTGTCAACGAAAAATACGTATATAGCATGAGGGTTGGATGCAGAAGATGAACTACGTAATGGAAAAGGTTGGTTGAGAACTTACGCCATGAAGGGCTTCACTTCGTCAAGATTAGTCAACACATATAGCATGATAATGCGCCACTCATCGTATTTCAAGGTCTTGGGGGTGCCTTCACTTGCACTTCCGAGTTGCCCTCGAAAAATGCTAAGGGTCGTTTCAACATCACCAGAATTGTAACGTGCCGATGGATTGTGCACGCTAGGAAGGTTAGCATCATAGTATTTTGTCGTGCAATTTGACACCTCCTCGAGAATGAATGCCTCTGCAATTGAAGCTTCTATTTTGCATTTATTTTTACATTTAGTTCAAAGAACCTTTTGACATCTTTCAATTGAGTAGCACCAACGGTTCTGCACAGGCCCCCCCATTCGTGCTTCGTACGGGAGGTGCAAAATCATATGCTCCATCGGACAGAAGAATCCAGGTGGAAAGATCTTCTCCAACTTACAAAGCAGCACAGGGGCAAGTTTTTTCATTTCTGCCATCACGATGGGAGATATCTCCTTAGCACAAAGGATGCGGAAGAAATTGCTCAACTCTGCCAGCACTAGCCATATATTGTCGGGGACATAGCCTCGATTCATCACCGGAAGTAGCCGCAATTCATCTCAATTTAAATTAACTTTGGAACTAAACAAGAAATTCATCTCAATTTAAATTAACTATGCAACTAGACAAGAAATTCGTCTCAATTTAAATTAACTATTGAACTAAACAACAAATTCATCTAAATGAAAATTAATCATGCATCTCCAATCTAATATTACAGACTTACAGTAAGGACAGGGAAGTGAAGGGAAGGGGAAGGGGAAAGCTCACCTCGCAGCCCAGGCGGTGGCGGCCTCTGCACGGGAGAGGAGGCGGCCGGGGACGGCGGAGGAGGCAGCGGCGGCACGGGCCGGGGGCGGGCAGCGGCGGCGGCGGCCCTCTGCACGGGGTCGTGCCGCCGGGGGCAGGCAGCGGCGGCCGGCCTCTGCTCGGGGGCGCGCCACTGGGGGCGGGCAGCGGCGGCGGGACGGGGGCGGGACGCGGCGGCGGGCCGGTGACGGGCGCGTGCGGCGGCCGGGGCAGCGGCGGCGTGACGCGGGCGCGTCGGCGGCGGCGTGCCGCGGGCAGCGGCGTCGGCGGCGGCGTGCCGCGGGCGCGGCTGGCAGCGGCGGCCGAGGCAGGCGCGTGCAGCGGCGCGGAGCTGCCGGCGGCGGTGGTGGGCGCGGAGCTGCCGGCGGTGGTGTAGAAGAGGAGTGAGTGAGTGAGTGTGTGTTTCTGTCTGAGCGCGGCGGGGAGGTATAACCCCCTTGTTTGCCGAGTGCCCGCGATCTGGCACTCGGCAAACGCCCCTCCTTTGCCGAGTGTCGCCGATCCGGCACTCGGCAAAGACCCTATGCTTTGCCGAGTGTCGCCTATGACACTCGGCAAACCTCCTTCGTTATTTTATGCCACAACCACCGGTTTTAAATTGCAATTAATAGATAAAAAATATCAAACTGTTTGTAAAAATTACAAAAATTTAAGATTAACTAAACCATGTTGTATATTGCCTATACAAAAAAATATGAATCTAAATTCTATTCCAACTTTCAATTTGGTTACAAATGTAATTGAATCATTCTCAACAGTACGAATCTTATTCGGACCTTCTCAACAGGTTAATAGTCATGTATCGGCAATAAAATGTTTAAAATTTCACTAACTTTCATGGATAAGGACTAACAATGGAGTAAGTAGCATGATTAATATTTTTCAACTCAATTTATTTCATTATTTAAGTCCCTTGCAGTTCAAATACGACTTATTTGAAAAAAATCCTAGAAATCAAATAAAGTATTTAAAAATAGCTAAAAGAGTAAAAAATTTACCAGCTTTCAGTGTGAAGTACTAAGAGACGTGTATGGAGAGAAGAAAAAGTTTGGGAGCGGTTGGGCGGTTTTTTTGTTTTTGTTTGCCGAGTGCATGTGATCACACTCGGCAAAGATGTGACTGAAATCTTTTTTTAAAAAACTTCGCCGAGTGTTACAAGCAGACACTCGGCAAAGGGCCAGCACCGTCATCCCGCCGTCCCCCACCGTCCCCGCGCCGTCCAACCGCTGTTTGTTCGCCGAGTGTCTGCTAGTAACACTCGGCGAAGAGATCTACTTCGCCGAGTGTCTGGAGGTGACACTCGGCGAAGGGCGACCGCCGTCAACACCCCGCCGTTCATGATGCCCTTCGCCGAGCGCCACAGGGCGACACTCGGCGAAGGGCTTGTTTGCCGAGTGTCGCCTTGCAGACTCTCGGCGAAGGGCTTGTTTGCCGAGTGTCGGATCTTTGCCGAGCGTCGGAGAACGGGCACTCGACAAAGGGCTTGTTTGCCGAGTGCCCGCAATTTCACACTCGGCAAAGATTTAACACTCGGCGACTACTTGGTTTCCCGTAGTGCCAGGAGCACCGGTCCAACAGGCTCAGGTTCCCATCCGCGTCCATGGCATTGGAGAGGTCGAGGACCTCGAACGAGGGCGTGGGATTATCAGGGCCTTCGGTGAAGCTGGCACCGTCGGAGAGGGCGTAAACCCTGTATCCGACCGCCACCACGACAGGGCTCAGCTTCGCGGCCAGCAGTTTCGGCCCAGGGATCGCCTTTGACGTGTTGGTGTCGAAGATGACGGTGGCGCCGGGGTCGCCGCCGGCGCCGACGATCCACCTTGACTGCACGGAGACGAAGGTCTTGAAGCCTACGTCGGCTTTCATGTTGGTGACCCGGCTGGGTGCGGGCGCTTCTCGCGAGGAGGAGGAGGAGGAGGCGATCTCCACCTTGTGCAGGGGATAGCAGTAGCCTCGAGTACTGAACCACCGCCCGCGGGATACCACGAGGTACACCGACGGGTCGGGGTTCGCGACCTCGCTGCCGCCGATCCCCATCTGATTGGGTTCTTCCAGCTGGAGATCGCTAACGAGTGGCCCGGAGCTGATCGACGTCGGAGGCCACGGCTCCTCCTCCAGAAAGCTTACGAGCCTTCCTCCGGCGCCGCTTCTTCCCTGCCGTCGCCGCCGAGAGGCGTGTCGAGGAGAGTAGGGTTTCCATGGACGGGAGGACGGGGCGTTCCAATGTTTGCATACGCGAGGCCAAGGCGGAGCCTTCTTCCTTGTATCACCACCCGTGCGTAGCGTAGAGCAAAAAATTACGAGAGTGTTGGTTGTTTACGAGTCTCTCGAAAATTTGAAATCGCGTGGCCCAGTAGCAGCCCAACAAGGCCCAGCGCGGAGGAGGGGCGCAGCCTCTTTATATTTTTGGATGGATGGGAAATACAGTTTCTTTCTATACGTCTTTGAAAAATTAACAGAAATGTTCAGGGCGCGCCTGGGAGATATTCGGAAACAAGAAAAGGCACCAAGTTCCTTTCTCCCATCGATCAAAACATCCAAATTGCCACAAAATAAAATTTAAAAACAATACATCGCACAACGCCCTGGACTGCTCCACACGCCCAGCTGCACCGCCCTCCTCCTCACGCCGTGTAGCTCGAGCTTGCCCAAGGGGCGGCGGCACCCCAACTTCCTCCGCGCGCCACGCCAGCTCGACCTCCTCCACCCGTCGCGTCGCCCCAGCCTCCTCCGCTTCGACGGGTGCTGCCACCCGGAGACCGAGCTCCCCAATGCGTCGCACCAGCATGCTCCGCCCACCCTGCCAAGCCCCCGCCCATGTCGGAGATCGAGCTCCTCTGCCCGCACGCCACCCCGGCCTGCTCCGCCCGCCCCGCCGCCTCGACCTCCTCTGCTCGCAGAGGAGCTCGAGCTCTCCCAAGGGGCGGTGGCGCCCTGGCCTCCTCCACGCGCCACGCCGACCTGACCTCCTCCACCCGCTGCCCCACCCGGGCCTCCTCCACCAGATTGCGTAGAGAAGGAAAAGGAGAGGTGGGAGAAAGGTGGGGGCAAACTTGTCTTTGCACGCGGAGTTTAACAGGAGTTGGATGGAATGTGTAGCGGAAGGTCACGGAAGGAATGAAAGTTGAATACGGGATCAAATAGGGAAACTCTTTGGTATACCCACCTGATTCTTTCTGCGCTAACACCGGCAATTATCAAGCGACAGAAATGAGCTCCAGGGTTTCATGTTCCAAGGTCCGTAACATTTGTGGGCCAAAGACTTGCTAGCCGGGCCCAAAACATTTGTGTGGGTGAGATACAGAACGCACCAAACAAGAACAGAAGTTAAAACAGTTGACAGAGAGCGAAAACATCAATACAAGATGGACTAGTAGGGAAATAACGAAAGATTTGATGCCCCACAAGCTTGAGGGCCTCATGTTCGAAAGATCCATACCATTGGATGGCCCAAACGTAGTTCCTATACATAGGAGAGAGGGCAGATACAATGATACGTATATACAGAACAGAACAAACGAAGCAAGAACAGAAGTTAAAACAGTCCACAGAACGCGAAAGCATCAACAGACGAGTGCATGACAAGAGACTAGTTAGCTAGTGCTAGTCTAACGAAGGATCAACACACGAGTGCACGAGAGTGGTTAGCTGGTCTAACGAAGTTAAAACAGTCCCCACAAGCTAGTTAGCCACTTTTTCCCTTGTAGCCTTCCTCACAGCTGCCTCTGCTTCTTGTCCTTGAGGAACTCCACGATGGCCTGCAGCGCGACGCCGGCGTCCTCACTCCGCAGCAGCATCTCCGACACGGCGGCCGGAGTCACTTCCACTGCCGAGAGCAGCTCCTGTATCTCCGGGAACAGCTCGTGGTCGTCGAGGAGGAAGTAGTTGCGAGCCAGAGTCTTGAAGGCGTCCCAGCCGCAGTAGCCCATGTGTAGACGTGCATGTCCGTGCGGCCCGGCCTGAGCAGCGCTGGGTCCAGGCGGTCTTTGTAGTTGGTGGTGAAGACGATGATGCGCTTCTGGCCGCACGTCGACCACAGCCCGTCGATGAAATTGAGCAGCCCTTCGCCGGAAGTGTTCCTGGCGGGTGGTGCATCGGCTCCTCGTCGGGGTCATTATTGCCCGGCTTAGGCGCCTTGCCGCCGTCTTCCCTCGACGCGGCGGCGTGGAAGCAGCAATCGATGTCCTCGATGACGAGGATGGATTTGTTGGTCATGGAAGTGAGTAGCGACTGCAGCATGGAGTTGGAGTGCACGGTGGAGAGGTCAAGGTCGTAGAGGTTGAAGCGGAGGTAGTTGGCCATGGCGGCGACGAGGCTGGACTTGCCAGTGCCGGGCGGGCCGTACAGCAGGTACCCGCGCTTCCACGCCTTGCCGATGCGCCGGTAGTACTCCCTCCGCTTGAGGAAGCGGTCGAGGTCGTCGAAGATGGACTGCTTCAGCGCCAGGTCCATGGCGAGCGTGTCGAACGTGGCCGGGTGGTGGTGGCTGATGCCGTGCCACGACCGGCCCTCGTTCATGAAGATCATGAGCGCGCGGCGCTGCAGCTGCAGCTGCACCGCCCTGGAAATGACGTAGGGCACGTACTGGTTCAGCGCCGTGTCCGTGTGCTCGGCGTCGAAGCTCAGCTCCAGGGCCACCTCGCGCGGACCGCCGCCGCCCCTCTTGCGGTCCTCGCCGCCGGTGTCCACGACGCAGGTCCACGTGAACACGACGCCCTCGAAGACGTCGGCGGTGGAGCACCCGGGCTCCATGCATGCAGATGATGGTGCCGGCGCCGGTGACGGTCGCCGGTGTCGGGCTCCTTGACGCGGGGGGTCGCGAGAGGCTGAGCCGCCCCGCCGCGTGGTGCGCGGGTCCATGGTCGCGTCCAGGTACGTGCGCGCCGCGTCGTAGAGGTGGTTCTTGCCGTAGAGAGCGCCGCCGTCGGGCTGGCGCCGGATCACGACGGTGTGGCGCTCCTTCTCGGCCCACCCGAGCCTGGCGCGCACCGGCGGAAGGCGACGCGGAGCTCGTCGGGGAGCAGCTCACGTGGGATGCTGCGGGCGAGCACGGCGCACGCGGTCACCGTGGCCCCGGCCTGCGACGCCGCGGCGGGCGCGGTCAGTGGTGGCAGCCGGTTCATGGCTCTGGCTGCCAAGCGCTAGCGACGGTGAGGTGCGCGCATGTCCTCCACGTATTCTGCTGGTGGCGGCGCTCTACACGCTGGTGTTGTGTTGTGCTGTGGCTTGCCCGTGTCGGTCTTTGACAAATGGCTTGTTCTTATAGGAGGCAGCAAGCTGATTTGTTTTCTCCGCCACAAGGACGACTGCCGCCACCCATACTATTGAGATCTCTAGGTGTGCTATGAGCCTCGTAATGCTGGCAAGCCTAACCCGACGGGGCAAAGGACTCGTCACGGTGGTGGCCTACCTCAATGTTGTTCATGGTGAAGCCATTCGTTGTTTTTTGTATTTTTTTCTCGGTTAGTTAATCAATTGTAATATTGTAAATAAATGAATAAATGATGATGTGATAACTATAATAATGAAAAAATTCCAACCCATCATGTACACATGTCGATCTTGTTTTGACCCAATGGCTGATCTAAGGGGCTCGAGCACCCACCCCCTAGGCTAGATTGAAGAAGGAAGCGGGGAGCTCAACGAAGAAGAACAAGCTAGGGTCATCAACCCCGTCTTCTATTCCTTATTTCGCCCCTGTTTTGACGTGTTAGATTTATTCATTACTACTGCCCTTTCCTCGTCGACGGAGGTTCTGAAAATTGGTTTTGAATTTCCACATTCACCACTTCGCGATGATCAGTTAGCCTATTTAATCACCTTTTGATATGGTTCTGTTGTCGCATGCGCAAAGTATAGAAAGTCTAGGGTGAAATACGTCTTTCGCAGGGCCCCATCAATACATCATGTCATGTCCATTCAAGATATGATGTATGATCGAATCGTGTGTTGTAGCTCAAGCATACATGTGCGGGTGCACTTTCTTGTGTGCTTGCTGCTTGTTGCTTCGCGAGAAAATTTTGAAGTCAGCACTTCTCATGTGGAATGTGCTTGCTGCTTGCTTTAAAAGGCCTTTATAGGTCTTGGATGTGGTAAATGTTAAAAGAGGAGCTAACACGTACAATATTTTTGCATATACGATCATGCAGTGCTAGCACGGTCCGAGGCGGATTCAGGGGGCGCAGGGGTCTCAAGCCCCCCTACCTCCCCAAAACGGCAAAACCCATGGAGAGGAAGAAGGGAGAGGAATAAGGAGAAAGGAAAAATATACCCTCTAGATGCTAGGGCTGGATTCGCCATTGAGCATGGTACATACGAATGTGATTCCTTTTTTTTCTTTTTTTTCAGCCCTTCTCGTATCATCATTGCAGCGCATAGCTTCGCGCGCAGGCGGCGGCACGCAAAAGTGGCCAGGCCCTGATGCCGATCGCCGGCCGCTGCCCGCTGCGGGCGAAAACCATGCCACGGAATGACGGAAGTGACGTCCTCCCCGGCCCATCGTCCCGACCACCGGTTACCTCGACGCCCCCGTCGCTTTGAACCAGTGGAACTCCGGGGAGTCCGGGCGCCGGGTCAGGGTGCGCGTTCACGGGACCGAGCGGTGGCGCGACGTGCGTGGCATGGCATCTATCTCGGCCTTCTCGGGTCCTTGTGGCTCGTGCTGTAGAACAGTTCTAGAGTTGTTTTTTTTTTTTTTTTTTTGGCAATGGTTGCTTGCCTTATTAATGAATGGTAGCATAGCAAAGTTGTGTCGCCGACTCGTGGTTCGTGGTACAATCCGAGCCGTTCTGCCATGGCTAGACTGCCCACAGTGACCCGATGCTCAAACTGCCTGGGCCAATGTCCACGTGCACCGATGCAGTTAAACGTGAAATGCCCACAGCGGCATCGATGCTGAGTTTATAGAAGCTGGGCCAGCTCGTCAGACAATCTATTACTCATGCCGCCGTTGTTTCTTTGCGTTGGGTAGAAGTGGTGGCATTTTTTATTCACTCAGCATCGGCGCATGTTGATTCCCTGATGCCCCTTCTTTTGGACTTCAACATCGCCGCTGCAGTGGTTGACCCGATGCTCAAACCTTCTCTCTCATGTTTCAAGCATCGACAAAAACAACCGCTGTGGCCAGTCTAACGGCAGAGAAACTTGTTGCAGAGCACGGCTCACCGAAAATCTGAAATGGTGCTATCGTACGTAGCAGCACAGCTAGCTACTGTAGCAGCTATAGGTGTTAATTTGGACTCTGGGCCTGGCAGTTAAGAGTTGTATAATCCGAACAAACCACTTCGATCATTTCAACATTATCGATCATGCCATGCTTCGTTTGAAAAAGACATTGTCATGTCATGCTAGTAATACCTAAGGCCACATTTCGGAAAGACTACTGTAATGTTTTCTTTAACTTAATTCTAACAGTATATCAAACCTAAGCCAATATTTCGTATCAAAACTAGTTCGACATTTATGTGAAAATGATTGAAATGGTGTATAATAAATGTCAAACATTTATATTATTCAATATACTAAAGTAGCACATTTCAAATCTCGAATGTGTTTTTAAATAAAAATAAGTAAAAAAATTTTTACATAACAATTAACAAATGTCTCAAACTAACAAATTGACAGCTAACCTAGACCAGCTAATAAACCGCCGATCGGCAGGTGGCCATTGCCCGGCCATGCAAAAAAAGAAAGGCGGCTAACTCAACCCAATCACAAAAGTTTTGTCTTCTCTGATACTCCGTCTCAGGATATAAGGCACGCACGTAAATCAAAATTCAAACTTTAAAAACTTTGACCTACGATTAAGCTTGTATAATAAAAACTTTGTCTTACAACAATAATATAATTGTATTCATATTTAAAAGTACTTTCATATGACTATAATTTTGTTGCTACAAGTATTATATTATAAAAGATATTAAGAGTCAAATCTTATTATTGAAGACCGTGCCAAGTTTGACCGCGCCTTATATCCTGAGACGGAGGGAGTACAGTTTAAGAAAGATTCTCAATTGTTTACTGAAGTCCACAGTGTCCAATTATCGATTGTCTGGTCGACAAGGATAATCTATTGAAGTCACTTTTAAACAAGGATGAGACCGGTAGTATCAGTTAATTAATGAAATGATAAGAAAGACCTCTAATCAGTGAGTACCATGTCCATGTCTTACTCCTACCTTCATGCATAGAGTTGCATAGAAGAGCAATTTCGTAATATCTTGTATATGTGGTTCGTTGTTTAAGATACATTTTAATAGAAAATAGCGATTAAAACTATATTTTGGAGGTCATATCATTGTCCAAAACAGCAAGTATTTGTGGAGTGGAGAGAGTACATCCTAACGTACGTTTTTTTCCTCATCTACGACTGCAAGGAGTCTATGGGGGTGTTTAAATTCGTGAAAAATGGTAAAAAGTGTGAAAAGTTTATGCATTGGGCCACGTGCACATAGAGAAAAAAATAAACTGACATGGTTCTCTAGTCAAAAACTTTTTGCATTTTTTGAGAATTTCTAACTTTCAACTATATTGAAAAGGCTTTCAAGAGACGAATTTCAGTTTGGATGTGAACTTGCAGTCCAGTTTTCCCTATTTTTGAAATGGGATATGGCACCCATTCCGTAGATGGGAGAGAGAGGTAGACCGTAGACGCCAAATAATTGAGTCCGTCAAATAGCTTTTCCGATCTCCCAATCCATTCCGGTCTGTCTCAAGTCTCAACTCAAGCTGTGGCACCTAAACGCAAGTTCTCCAATGGAGTTGTCTCTGATCCAAGCACTCATCGCCGCACCCATAATCCTCTGTCTCTTAGCGGCGGCAGCCAAGAACAAGCCACGGCCGGCGAACCTGCCACCGGGCTCCATGGGCCTACCGGTGATCGGCCAGAGCCTGGGCCTCCTCCGCGCCATGCGCAGCAACACCGGGCACCAGTGGATCCAGGACCGCGTCGACCGGTACGGCCCGGTGTCGAAGCTGTCGCTGTTCGGCACGCCGACGGTGCTCCTCACCGGACCGGCGGCCAACAGGCTCGTCTTCTTCAGCGACGCTCTCGCGATGCAGCAGCCCAGGTCTGTGACGAGGATCCTGGGCGAGCGGAGCATCTCGGAGCTCAGCGGCCACGACCACAAGCGCGTCCGCGGCGCGCTCTACGAGTTCCTGAAGCCGGACATGCTGAGGAACTACGTGGGCAGGATCGACGGCGAGGTGCGCCGCCACCTCGACGAGCACTGGGCGGGGCGGCGCGCCGTCACGGTGATGCCGCTGATGAAGAGGCTCACGTTCGGCATCATCTCCTCGCTGCTCTTCGGCCTGGAGCGCGGCGCCGCCGGCCGGGACACCCTCGCCGGCGACTTCGCGCGCATCGCGGAGGGCATGTGGGCCGTCCCGGTGAACCTGCCGCTCACGGCGTTCAGGCGGAGCCTCAGATCCAGCGCCAGGGCGCGTCGGCTCCTCGCCGGGATCACGCGCGAGACGGAGGCCAAGCTGGAACGCGGCGAGGCGTCGCGGAGCAGCGACCTCGTCGCGTGCCTTCTCAGCCTCGCCGACGAACGCGGCGCGCGGCTGCTGAGCGAGGAGGAGATCGTGGACAACGCCATGGTCACCCTCGTCGCCGGCAACGACACGTCCTCCGTCCTCTTGACGTTCATGGTCCGGCACCTCGCCGACGACCCGGACACGCTCGCCGCCATGGTCCGAGAGCACGAGGAGATCGCGGAGAGCAAGGGCGACGACGGCGAGGCCCTGACGTGGGAGGACCTGGCGAGGATGAAGCTCACGTGGCGCGTCGCGCTGGAGACCCTTCGCCTGGTGCCCCCGATCTTCGGCAACTTCAGGCGAGCGACCCGGGACATCGAGTTCGACGGCTACGTCATCCCAAGAGGGTGGCAGGTGTTCTGGGTGTCGAGCGTGACGCACATGGACGCGACCATCTTCCACGAGCCGGCCAGGTTCGACCCGTCCCGGTTCGAGAGCCAGCCGGCGCCGCCGTGCTCGTTCGTGGCGTTCGGCGGCGGCCCGAGGATATGCCCCGGGATGGAGTTCGCCAGGGTCGAGACTCTGGTGACGATGCACTACCTGGTCAGGCGGTTCAAGTGGAAGCTCTGCTGCGAGGACTCGGAGAACACCTACGTGAGGGACCCCTTGCCGTCGCCGCTGAATGGCCTGCCGGTACAGATTGAGCACAAGGCGTCCCCCTGATCATGTACAAAATGAGCGTCAAATCTTTCTGAATTGGAGTTCAGAAATATGCATGATATAATGTATTTGTTTGGAAACATAAGAACACAAAACCACTCCTGTGTGTGCGGCGTTCTGGGTTCTGTGCGACACGAATCACTGTCTGAGGTGTCCGATTGTGTAAATATTTTTGGATTGGCGATCCAACAAAAATAAAGGGTTTTGTGTATTCTCTTCTGTGGGCAGATGACGGAGGCCCAAGGCGCAAGTCCAGCCCAAGTTACTGCCCCCAACAGCTAGGCCCAGCCCACTGCAACTGCCAGTCCACTCAGCAGCGGAAGCGAGGGGGCAGCCGAGCAGGTAGCCACATCCTCACTCGAGAGCACCATAGGCGGAGCCGCGGAGGAGAGGGCGGCGCCGGCATGGAGGACTTCTACGTCACGATCCCTTACGGCCTGCTAGTCCTCGGCGGCGGCGTCGCCGGCTACCTCAAGCGCGGGAGCGCCGCGTCGCTGGCCGCGGGGGCCGGATTCGGCGGGGCGCTCCTCCTCGCCGGCGCGCTCAGCGCCTGGGCCTTCGCACGCGGCGGGGGTGGCGCCGGCGCCGTCTTCGCAACCGTCCTCCAGATCGGTCCGTTGCTTGCTGCGGCTGCTCTCCTCCCTGGCTCCCTCGCCTCCCCCTTGCTTGCTTGCCTTCTCCGCCGTGGGTGACTGGCTGTTCTCTTCTCTCGTGAATCGCGATTGTTTGGTTGACTGGCGGAGCGAAACGGTTGGCACGGGGTTGATACTTTGGTGCGGTAACACGGGGATATGGAATTACAGTTGCGAGAATCCTTACTTGCACACGCAGACGTAGATTGTAGAGATTTGGACTCTGTGTAAGGGAATCTGCTGTTGCAATGGCACTAGCTTTGGGTCTAAATGCAGATGATAGGGTGTTGACAGTGCATTATCCTCATCTTGAACGCACCAGCTTTTCAGCTCCTGAACTAACTGGCTGTCTAGAGACAGGTATCGGTAGACTTTGAAATACTAATATCCAAATGCAAGCATGCCATTATCATCCCCATTTTCAGTGAAGAATGAAAAACTCTTGTGACATTGATTGACCACTCTGTGTTATGCTAGTACATATTGTTGCTTCACTAGTGTATAATCTAGCTGATTGCACGTGTTTTACAGGGATTTGTACGATAAGTTCTGTCCATTTCCATGTTTTGTTCAGTAGCACTGAATATTGGAGGGACTTCTCTTTTGTGATTTCCTATTTAGGAGGATAATGCACCGAGCCTCTCTGCAGATAGTATCTTATAACCTTGTTTCTATTTTGAACAGTTTGTGCTGTGGTGTTAACTGTTGTCATGGGAGTAAGATATGTCAAAACAAAAAAGATAATGCCTGCTGGAATCATTGCTGCTATCAGGTTTGTTCAAATTTCTCTCTCTCGTATGGGCATATGTTTGCTGCGCTAAGTATTTGTTCATGTATTATATTTTCCACATGGTACAATGATTTTGTCTATGTGGTGCATGAAAGTGTGGTTAGCTGTAGTTAAACGTATGTACCCCATTACATAATAAGGCTAATTCTCAGAAAAAAATAAATAAATAACTGATGGCTTCTTCTGCAGCTTAATGCTAGTGTTTATTTGAGTGCATTGCAACCTGGTCCTTCACATAAACATGTGAATTCGCCAATTTTTACAATAACTATGACTGCTATATTGCATTTTCAGTAGCAAACAATGTCTTGTTTGTACTTGGGCAGAGTAAGATTTTCAGAGATATTTGAATTGTCAAATCTGCGTGTGAACAAATTTTATAGCAGCAATCTAAGATGTAATATTTTATCTTTAACATCAATACAATCCATGTAATGGCCAGTGTTTATCTTACTAATTCTTTTCTAAAGTCGGCTATAAATTGAGTGTCTGCTGCTGAAAAACACTGGCCATTTCACCGTTTGTAGAAAATTCCAGTCCATACTGCATTCACAGCCACAATGACCATGGCTTGGAAGTTGTTACTTACTATTGAGCTACATCGAGATGTCTTATATTTTGGGGAGTTCCTTGTTTAACTTTCAGTTCTATCGTGTTCAAGTATAATAGCATAGCAACAATCATGCAAAGGATGCCCATTTGCTTTGAACAAAATGGATTATTTGGTTCCTGAACTTCAGGAAATATTTATCCATTGTACATCGAGTACTGCATACGGTTACAACATTTTGACTATGCATTCCAGTCATGTTATCCTTACACATTAGTTATTGTTGCCAAATTGCAATACAGTGACCCTCACTATGCCGTTGAAAACAGACTGTATGCTCTGTTTTGTTGCCGTCCTAGGCTTGTATTGACAATTGTCGACATTGTGCAGTCATCTCATCTTTAATTCATCTGTGCAGTGCAATCGTGTTGATATTCTATGTGTACAAGGTATCAACTGGTGGTAACAAGGTTTACATCCCGGTGAGTGCCGAGTGAGCCTGGGGTCTTCTTAGCGTGGTGTACATGCTCTCTGTATCACTGTATGGATGGGCAATCAACTATGAAGACAACAAAATCATCGCTGATGTCATGATGCGTCCATCAACTTTATTCTAGTGAGGCAAACACTCTACCAAACAAGACTATCTCAGCTGTCACGATGTTCCCATCAATTGTACTCTAGTGAGGCCAACACTGTATAGTACACTATCATACATTAGTCTTTGCTGTGTGTATTCTTCATGCGTGACCAAATTAAACTACGTTACCATGTGGAGCATCTTTCTGTTGTAACCCCGTTCGCTGCCAGTTTTTGTCGTGAATCAGGGGGAGGACTTGCTCTCGAGTTCGATGGGCAGGCCGTGCAGCGGCGACGGCATGGGGTCCCTGGCGAAGGTGTCCTCCTTGCAGCAGAGCTTCCACCGGAACCGCCTGAGCAGGTAATGCATCGTCACCAGTGTCTCGATCCTGGCGAACTCCATGCCGACGCAGATCCTCGGGCCGCCGCCGAACGCCACGAACGAGCACGGAGGAGCTGCCGCCGGCGCCATCGACTGGTCCTTGAACCTGGACGGGTCGAACGTGGCCGGCTCGGGGAAGATGGCGGCGTCCATGTGCGTCACGCTCGACACCCAGAATACCTGCCATCCTTCCGGGATGACGTAGCCGTCGAACTCGATGTCCTGGGTCGCCCGCCTGAAGTTGCCGAAGATTGGGGGCACCATGCGTAGCGTCTCCAGCGCCACGCGCCACGTGAGCTTCATCCTCGCCAGGTCCTCCCACGCCAGGGCGGCCTCGCCGCCGTCGCCCTTGCTCTCCGCGATCTCGTCGTGCTCTCGGACCATGGCGGCGAGGGTGTCCGGGTCGTTGGCGAGGTGCCGGACCATGAACGTCATGAGGATGGACGACGTGTCGTGGCCGGCGATGAGCGCCACCATGGAGCTGTCCACGATCTCCTCCTCGCTCAGCTGCGCCGCGCCGCTGCTCTCGTCTTTCAGGCTGAGCAGGCACGCGATGAGGTCGCTGCTCCGGGACGCCTCGCCGCGTTCCAGCTTGGCCTTCGTCTCCCTCGCGATGCGGCCGATCACGCGGCGCGCCCTGGCGCTGGCCCTCAGGCTCCGCCGGAACGCGGTGAACGGCAGGTCCACGGGGACGGCCCACATGCCGCCCATGAGGTGCGCGAAGTCGCCGGCGAGGGCGTCCCGGACGGGGCCCCGCCCGAGGCCGAAGAGCAGGGAGGAGATGATGTCGAACGTGAGGCGCTTCATGAGCGGCATCACGGTCACGGTGTCACGCCCGGACCAGCACTCGTCGAGGTGGCGGCGCACCTCGCCGTCGATCCTGCCGACGTAGAGCCGGAGCATGTCCGGCTTGAGGAACTCGGCGAGCGCGCCGCGGATGCGCCGGTGGTCGGCGCCCGAGAGCTCGAGGAGGCTCCGCTCGCCGAGGATCCGCTGCACGGAACGCGGCTGCCGCATCGCCAGCGCGCCGCTGAAGAAGACGAACTTGTTGGCGGCGGGGCCCGTGAGGAGCACCGTCGGCGCGCCGAAGAGGGACAGCTTGGACACGGGGCCGTACCGGTCTACGCGGGCCTGGATCCACCGCTCGGCGGTGTTGGCGCGCATGGCGCGGAGGAGGCCCAGGCTCTGCCCGATGAGCGGCAGGCCCAGGGAGCCAGGGGGCAGCTTGGCCGGTCGCCGTGGCTTGTTGGGTCTCGTTAGGAGGTGGAGGAGTACGGGGAAGACGACGATGGCCGTGAGCACGAGGAGGACGGAGAAATCCATTGGAGAAGAGAAACTGCTTGGATTGGAACTGGGGATGGGACATGGAGAACTGTAGGTGATCGATGATGTATATATGGATATGTAGTTGTAGGGCCCCTGCAGTTGCAGTTTGCTCATTTGATTTGTTGTTAGGATTTCCTCAGGTTTTTTTCATTGGAGCTGAACAGATTATCAACAGTTGACTTTGTGGAATACATATGGCGAAGAGCTAGAAAGAGTATCGCATTGTTGGGGAACTTTGAAGATTCGGCGGGAGGAGAAGACAAAGCTTTCAGTGACAGATACAGGGGCCAGCAGGCGGTTCGCAAATGGGCTTTCAGAACCGGGCCCGGCCAGGCCGGCTGACGCTGATCTCAACAAATGAACGAGTTTCGAGGCCGGCTGATCTCTCTCCCTCGGCTGCGCAGCAGGCCGCTGCGCCGCTGGAGGCTGGATCGGCTATGCTATGCTCTGAACAATCAGACCAATGCCCTGACGTGGTAATGCTCATCAGTTGTCACTAATTCTTTTGGTTTCCTAGGCGGAATCCATGCGGCCATGCGCATTTCTATCTGGCAACAAAGCAAAGATTCTGTTTGTGAATAGAGCTGATCGGACACTTCACATTGCTTCGATCAGCGAGTAATCTCTTGTTTGTCCCTATCACCATTTTTAGCACGTTACTTCGTACATGTCTGCAATGCTAAATCCAACCGATCGAGGCAAACCACCCCTCATCCTAGATTCTAATCGTCTTCTAGAAATCACAATGCGAACACGCTAGGTGAAGATGCCGATTTGTCCTTTTCTTCAAAGCAGCTCATCGATGCGTCCCATTTCCGTTTCCACCAATGTGGCGCACACCGCGCTCCGCCACATATACTGCACCACCACCACACTCCCCGCCTGCCAAACCCCCAACAAGCTCTAGCCACCGGTGCGCGACAATGGCGGCCGCCATCGCCGTCGCACTCCTCGCCGCCTTCCTCACGCCGCTCATCGTCTACTGGCTCACAACAAGAACCAAGAACCCCTTGCCGGCGAACCTTCCCCCGGGGTCACTAGGCCTGCCGGTGATCGGGCATAGCCTCGGCCTGCTCCGCGCGATGCGCAGCAACACCGGCGAGCGGTGGCTGCGTGCCCGTGTCGCCCGTCACGGCGCCGTGTCGAAGCTGTCCCTGTTCGGTGCTCCGACGGTGTTCGTGACGGGCGCCGCGGCGAACAAGCTGGTGTTCGGGAGCGACGCGCTGGCTCCGAAGCAGCCACGGTGCCTGCCTCTGATCCTAGGCCGCCGGAACATCCTCGAGCTCGCCGGCGACGACTGGCGCCGCGTGCGCGGCGCCATGATGCAGTTCCTCAAGCCGGACACGCTGCGCCGGTACGTGGGCGCCATCGACGCCGAGGTGACGCGGCACCTCGACGCCGAGTGGGAAGGGTCGGCGGCGCGACGGAACACCGTGGCGGTGCTGCCGCTGATGAAGCTGCTCACGTTCGACATCATCGCGACGCTGCTGTTCGGGCTCGAGCGCGGCGCCGTCAGGGAGCGGCTCGCCGCCGCGTTCGCCGACATGCTCGAGGGCATGTGGTCGGTGCCGCTGGACCTGCCGTTCACGACGTTCAGGAAGAGCCTGAGGGCCAGCGCGAGGGCGCGGCGGGTGCTCGAGGCGACGCTCAGGGAGAAGAAGGCCAGGCTGGAGCGCGGCGAGTCGTCGCCGGCGGACGATCTCGTGAGCTGCCTTGCCAGCCTGCGGGCTGATGACGGCAAGCAGCTGCTGACGGACGAGGAGATCGTGGACAACGCCATGGTCGTCCTCGTCGCCGGCCACGACACGTCGTCCGTGCTCATGACCTTCATGATCCGCCACCTCGCCGGTGATCCCGACACCCTCGCCGCCATGGTCCAAGGTAACAACGAAATCAAGCAGAGCCTGAGCTTTCATGCCATCGACGGCTAGCAGCTACCAATCTGAATTCATGTGGCGACGTGTGCAGAGCACGAGGAGATCGCCAAGAACAAGGCCGAGGGCGAGGCGCTGACATGGGAGGACCTGCAGAGCATGAGGTTCACGTGGCGCGTCGCGCTGGAGATGCTGCGGATGATCCCGCCCATCTTCGGCAGCTTCCGGCGAGCCCTCGAGGACATCGAGTTCGAAGGCTACGTCATCCCCAAAGGGTGGCAGGTGTTCTGGGCGTCCAGCGTGACGCACATGGACCCCGGCGTCTTCAAGGACCCGGAGAAGTTCGACCCGTCGCGGTTCGAGCTCCCGGCGCCGCCATACTCGTTCGTGGCGTTCGGCGGCGGGCAGCGGCTGTGCGCTGGGATCGAGTTTGCCAGGGTGGAGACGCTGGTGACCATGCACCACCTGGTCAGGAGGTTCCGGTGGAAGCTCTGCAGCAGGGAGAACACCTTCGTCAGAGACCCCATGCCGTCGCCGCTGCACGGCCTCCCGATCGAGCTCGAGCACATTGGTGTGGCGTCTCCACGCAAGAGCGCGTGAATCGTGATGAGCTCAGATGATGACATCTATAGTGATCTCAATCTCACTGAATTTGCAACTGAATCACAGAATGCATATTTCCTGGTTGCATAGATGTTCACGCGGTGACAATAGCATCATATTGCTACTCATTAACTTCTAGTGTGTAAATGCACACCAATACACATGCACCACCTCGAAAAGGACCATATTACAGTATAATGTAAAAAAAAATCAGACTATGAATTGTGAAAGACTTTTAACCAGGTGAGACAAATATCAACATGTTTCCCAAGACAACCAATCCATCTCAACACAGTGCCACTTCCACTCAGCCCAATCTAACACTAGCAATAGACCAAGCAAGAACAGGCAATAATGAACAAATGAAATTTACTCATATGTCAACCAATGTAACCCTAATTGATAAGCTGCTGCAGGTCGATGCGCCAGGATGAAGCCAGTTGCTTCATTATCTGCACCGGAGTTGCTCCTTCCCAATCATCGGGCAGCTCGATCGCTGTAGCCTCGTGAAGTCCCAGTAGAAGGTCTTGCTTCGCGTCTAGAGGGATCCCAAGAAAATCAGACCCGTTCTCCATTACTAGATCGGTCAACTGCAACAGCCGTGAAAAACAAATCGTTGAGTTGTCTAGCTCAAAGTTATGTTTTCAGCTCAGAAATGTAAAACCTTATAACGCCAGACATATGTGTATAGAAAAGGAACTAAATGTTAAGGCTTTTCTTTGTAAAAACTGTTCTTTTTACAATGTATTCCAATGTTTCATGTTTATAAATTACATGTACCCATGCTTAATCACCATTTCTGGGCTTAAGAAAAAGCTAAGAGTAATGCATTGGTTTCACCAGTGGATTGAAACAGCTGAATTGGTCGGGTGTCAACCTTAATTATCACAGAGCAAGCAAAACAGAACATGAAAATAAGTTTCACCAAATAAGAACCCATCTGTCCAATAAATGAAGTATAAAAAATTCACCACATACTTCACTACAGTTTTCCCTTCAACCTTGAGCAATCCAGTAAAACTGATGGGCCTTCATTCTAGACCAAATGAAAAGCCAGGATTCTGTTTGAGGGCAGAAGGACCAAAAGTCAATCAATAACAGCTTGATACTCTATCCAAATTAACTTTCACCAAGAGGATGCTTTGATTACTTTAATGTGCTAGCTAAATCAACCAATTAGTTCGCTCTTTATGATATTCATTGGCTCCCCATTCCCCCTAAAAAACGTATTTCTTTCTAAACCCTTAAAACCTTTCAGAAAGTTATTGTCATAGCTTGTTAGACAGCCAATTATCCCAGTATAAATTTAGATTAATTAGTAATGTATGCTTGTTAAAACAAATTTTAGAGTGATGCGCCAAAGTCTTGAGATGGAAGTAATTCGTTAGTTAACCCAAGCTCTAGTTCCGAGATGGAAAATGTTCAAAATTGAAATTTCTGTGATAAAATTTGTCGGAAAACATAACACATCACTGCAATTAAGTGTGATAGATTACCTGCTGAAGCCAGGTCAAGGCCACATCATAGAAGCTTTCTTCCACAAGAAACTGCCCCACAGCATGTAGGACTTCGTTTGCAACCTCATTTGAAAGTTGGTCAACAACCGGTCCAGTTTGTTCCATCAACTTCACAAGTAGTTCGGCATCACCGGTTGAAAGAACCTCAGCATAAGCAGAGTCCATATCATCAACATGAACAGCATCCATTGCGCGGGTCCAGGCATCCCAAAGTGGGCCTCTTTCATCCCCTTGATTGTCATCATTCAAAGCTTCTCCATCCAGTTCAGGAACAGCAACTCTTGCAACAGCCCTTGAACTTCCGTTATCTTCACCGGCCACTCTAATAGCTTCCAGTGTTGCTTCATCTTTTGAGGCCCGCCAAGCACTGCGAGCAGAAGGACCCTCACCGAACCTAAAGGGTCCCTGCCCTTTGTCCCAACCTCTTCGAGGACCCGCTTGATCATTACTCCGTTCATTTCTTGGCATCCTATTGTCCGACGAAACAGAATCTAATCCTCTCCTTGCATTCATACCACTTCTTGATCCAGAATAACCGTAGTCCCATTGTTCAGAATCTGGTCTCCAAGATGGGCTTCTTAAACCAGAAGCACCATCTGCAGAGAAATACCTTTCTGCAAATCCCATCCGTCCATCACCAGTCCTCCCAAATTTCGAATTAGAATATTCATGGAAACCATTGTATTTAGATGATCTGCCAGGAGATGAATCAAAGCCCAGCGCTGGACCGCCACCTCTCCTGCCAGATGAGAGTGATATTTCCCTCGCCATTTCCTCAACAACTCTCTCAAGACCTCGTACTCTGTTCTCTAGAGTAACCATGCTGTCATGGGATCCACCCATGAAATCCTGAAAGTTGAAAAATTAGCGATATTCTGTAGTTAGCAAACAAATATGCTTAGTAAGTTTACAGGTTTCCTTAAAATTAGCACAGCCATAAATCTCAGTGGTTGTGGTCTCATTTGACATGTAGGAAGATTGAGAGCGATTGGGGGTACAAGTATACAAGAAACCCTAGGTTAATTAGGCTATACAGCAGCTCTCTCAATCTCAAGGCCAGAAGCCTGCATTATTGCATTTATTTGAGTAGATTATATGTTAGAATGCTCGAACTCAACTTGATGAGGCGCCATAACATAACTCTATAGTTGCATGTGTACAAATAATATTAGGTTCAAATAATCTCAATCTTCACCAGCATAGGCGTGTATAATATGCTATGTATGGTATATCTTCAGGCCTAGAGTTCGACTAAATCCAAGCTTAATATCAATAAGGATTTGAGCCCAAGAACAAGTTTAAGCTCAGCTTCATAGGGCTCAAGCTTTTAGTTCAAAGCTTGTTGGTCCCAAGCTTCCAGTATTTGCCATACATGTAAAGCTTAGTTCACTTGTTCGTGCTGTTGAGTTGGTAACATACCTTGTCTGTGTACGATGGTTAAATGAAAATTTCGACATAACCAATACACTAACATTAACTTTATGACAGCAGAGTTATAATTTCAGCACGGGACACGATTGTGGAAAAATCTTAATAGCAAAGACATTAGTTTCTTGTGACCACTCAGGAAGTCATAAGTGGACATTCATTTGATTCCTTTCTTAGCATAATAGAAAATGAAACTTCAAACATTTCAGAGAAGTAAACATAAACAAACCTGCAGCATGTTCATGAGACTGGTTTGTTGTCTCTCCAAGTGTGACAACTGCCTCTGTATGGCTACCCAATTCGTTTTATTATTCATGAATGGGCCTTCTCCAGGGATGTTCATGGTTGCAGCAGTAGAATCTTTTGCACTGGGTTCACCTCTATCTTCAACATCAGATGTCCTAGCTTTTGCATCTTTATTTCTACTCCCCCTTTGGTTAGCCCATTTATCTCGAATGTTTTGAAAATTAGAGCTAGCACGCATTTGAGTCAGATTTGCTTCGTCTTCAGCTGATCCATTGCTGTTAGCCGGACCAACATGGTCACCATCTTCTTCTGGTTCCTCTTCACTTCGTAAGTGAGATTGTAGAGTCTTGCGGGGGACTACTACTTCAACAGCCAAGCCATCTGTTTTCCTTGTCTCAAGCTTTTGGAAAAATTCAGGGTTCAGTTCCCTGTCAGTCAATGTTGGTCTTTTCTTTAACAGAACTGCGGCCTTTTCAGCTATGCTACTGCCCTTCCCATTGTTACTCGGCGAATCTGGGCAGGAATCTTCAAAGGATTCTGATTTTCCACTCCTTTGCATTGACCTTTTTGAGTCCAGCTTCCCATCACCATCAGCTAGCTCCTTATTTCTGCCATCTGTTTCATGTTGTTGCTTTACAGTAAGTATGTGATAGTAAAATCGTAAATAACATAATAGAGTACACTTGAGAAACAAACGAACGGATCATTACCACTTGTATCTTCTCCAGTCAACTTTTTCCACAACTGTACTGCATCAATCATGCTATCTCTAACAGGCTTTACCTGTGGGAAGGAAATGATAACTAATGAGATATGATCACAAAAGCACATAAATTGTGGCCATCGAAAAAGGATCCATGAGCAGAAAAAGGTCCCCAAATTTAGAGTGAGCGCAAAGAATTCTAGGTTACCTTATCAAAACGGCAAGCTTCGAGAGCAGCAATGGTTGGGGCTGTGCCATCACCTATCAAGTGACCTGAATGGGTAGCCAAGACGCATAATGTATCAGCAGCTGCTTTTCTAGTAGCCCAGTCGCTATTCTCAAGACAGTCACGAATACTTTGCAGAGTTTGCGGCATATTCTGAGAGCTGATTGCTCCAACCTGAAAGGCAAGATATGAACAGATACTCA
Organism: Urochloa ruziziensis; assembly: GCA_015476505.1. NCBI lineage: Eukaryota > Viridiplantae > Streptophyta > Magnoliopsida > Poales > Poaceae > Urochloa > Urochloa ruziziensis. The sequence goes on along the minus strand of CM027119.1, from coordinate 71,382,122 downwards.
AATTAATCATGCTGATAGTTCACAGAATATCATTGCAGAATGGCATATGCATAGCAAAAACAATACAAGCATCAATTGGAATATGTTCATGATAAGGCTATATAAAGCCCCTAAGAACCATTTTGGCACCGCAATCTTATGAATAAAACCGAAAAGCAGAACTGAAAAAGATGAGCTGCAACCTTACGTTCATGTTATAGTAATAGACACTGACCAATTATGTAAAACTAACAATGCTACAACATGCTCCTGTAAATCAACAGTCCAAAAAGATCTTTTAAAAGGTAATCTCAAATACTCCAACACACACTGACATTTCAAGTAAAAACAATGGTAATGCACAACCACCATGCACTCAGACAGAAGCAAGCAATATATAGACAAAAGGTTGTCTTCTAATGTCCCAGATAGTACACGAAACAAAATGAATAAATAATTGTAACTAAAACTCTAGTGCGTACACATCATATGTCCATGACCTAGTAAAAGAGGATATCTCATAATCTAAGTTGAAACTAAAAGGGGAAAATGATGCCACTAGAAGGTTAATTAAGCTCCTATTGTGACCTTAAAAAATCACAACGCTAAGATATTTTTTGTTGTTCACCAATTTAAACAGCAAGTACAAGTAAACCCAGTCTCTTTTTCTCCAGGACAATATTAAGTATTAAATCTTTCACATTCAATCTACCAGGAGCTCAGGTGGGGTCACGATGCTTCAGTGTCCAATCTCCATTTGCAGCTTATCAGTAACAATTCACTAGCAGCTTGTAAAGTTTGAAGTGTTTACATCCCTGCACTTTCCAGGGCATGCACAAACCCCACAACTAAAAAAACAACTGTCATGAACAGACCAGCTACATCTACAATACCACCAGGTGCGGCAAATCCACTGGAAGCCTAACATAACTACAGGATAACATTCATATCCCCACAATCTCCAAGTAGTTCACTAAATACTTGAGCTGTTCCCTGCAGACCAAAATCTTACCAGTATTTTTAATTATACCTAAAGTTGTAAGGAAATGTGCAGGCTATTACAATCGAAGTAACAACATGAAACTTCAAAATAACCCCTGCCTCCAGTCTAGGATAAATTCCTGCCTAAATATCATATGCCCATTAAATGACCGCTGACTAAAACCTGCTAAGATCTGGTATTCCCTATTCAAATCATCAAATAAAAAATTTACGAAGGGAGCACCCACCTGTGCCAAACTTCCCATGACGCCCAGCAGTGCTGCCTTCGCTTGCACGCCTTGGCCACCAAGCAGCTTGCAAATCCTAGGACCGAGCTTCCCAAACATCCCGATGACACCAGGCCCAGGCCCTGCCCCTTCCACAGTTTTGGCCAGGCAGGCAGCCGCCCCGCCCTGCACCGCCTTGCTCTGCTCCCCCATCACCTCGAACAGCGGCTTAACAAACAGCGTGACAGTCGCATTGCCCGCCTCAGCAATGCGCGAAGTGGCCAGCGGCCGGAGGTACACCGCCGCGAGCTGGCCCGCAGTGTCTCGGCACGCTTCGCGCACGGAGGTGTCAGAGGCCGGGTCCTTGAGCCGCCGAGCGAGGTGGGCGAGCGCCTTGTGGAGGTGCGGCGCGGCGGCGTCCGGGTGGGCCGCGCAGAGCGTGGCGAGGAGGCGCAGTGACTCGCGCCTGGCTGGGGAGGCGAGCCCCTGGGAGTCGGAGGCCAGCGCGTTGAGTAGCATGGGCACGGCGTCGGGCGACGGAGGCGCGCGGATGATGCGGTCCAGGTCCTCGACGGCGATGTGGTGCGTGTCGCGGTCGGAGAGCTTGGCGAGCGCGGCGAGCACGCGCGACTTGAGCTCCGCCATCGCCGCGTTCTTCGACGGCGTCGCGCCAGGGGCGGCCCCCGACGACGGCGGCGCCGTCGCTCCCCCGCCGGCCGCCGCCGCGCCGGGGTTGGGCGGCGGCGGCGGCTGCGCAGTGGTGGGCGACCTGGGGTGGGATTTGACGGCGGATTTGGAGAGCGCCGTCGCCATTGCGGTGGGAATCTGGCGAATGCGGAGATGGGGTCGAGGGGGGGAGTGGGAAATGGCGAGGTCAGATTTGAATTGGTGGGTGCGGGGTTTGGGTTCCAATCTGGGACATTTGGTGGCGAATTTGAGGAAGATTTGGTTGGATTTGGGGCGCTTTTAGATGGATCGTTGGGTTTCGGATTGGTGTTCGGGTTGATTTGGGAATGGGGTGATGATGAGATCTCGCCTTGGGAGCGGGGGATGAGGCGTCGGCGACGAAGGGTTTCAAGATTCTTTGAGAAGGGTGGTGGCTGATGAGAAGAGGAGGGAGGAGGGCAGTGGGGGAGAGAACTAGGGAGTGAGGGCCCACTAAGGTAGAGAGAAAAGCAGATTAGATAAGCTATTTTCTCATATTATTGGTTTTGACTTATTGCACAAAGCTATATTACAACATGTGTGCATTTAGTAAACTAGAGTCAACATGTTTGTTTACTTACCCTCCGTCCCAAATTACCGATCGTTTTATTTTATTTTTTTAAGATCCGTAATTTTTGCTATGTATAAATTATTGTTTGGCACCACTCAAATATCACGCATTGCAATAATATAAATGTGTCTGGTTTGAAATATCACATCTTGGTCGATCATTAGTTATATGACTTTTCAGCCAGCGGATTATACTTTTTATCATCCAGTGAATTATTCTTTTTTACATAATGGAGTATTGAACTAGCCTAACATGTTATTCTCCTCTCAAACTTTCCAGCCGAGACCCGCGAAACGAACGAGGCAACATCTATGAATTGTGTTGGGATAATTCCACTCCCCCAGTTTATGCTATTATGCGCACATGAGGGTTGGCATGATACAGAGAAAATGAAAAATTGCCAACAGTCGTGCAACGGTCGTTCTACCAACGGAACAACACGGTGCACGTAAAAAATGTGGATACAGAAAGTACGCCATACATCCACGAGGTAAACGAGCTCCCCCACAGCCGCCACTTTGCTTGGGCAACCGGCGGCCGGCCATGTGCTGGCGACCGGCGACAGGCCACCACTGTGGTCGACTGGGTTCAGACCACACGAGGGCGCGACAGTCGTGCGATGTGTACACCTGTTCCAAATGACCAACGGCCAGTAGACCCAATACTAGCAGTCGGAGCCATACCAGTCAGTTTGATTCCACCTTTCTTCGTTCTGTAAAATTTTTCTCTCTCGATTCTCATGTTCCTTCTTACAATGCACGTCTCTCAATGCATAGTTTTTCTTCATTTTTCACTCTCTTCCCTGAAACAAAAACACGCCCTAGATAGAAAGTGAACCCCATCATCCATTCTGGCGAAGTGGCGATGTTTTTGTTTGACAAACCTTGAACCGTACCGAAATGCTAAAGCAAAAAACAAAAAAAAAATCATTGTGTTAACATATTAAGACCACTTGCACCAATGCACAAGCGCTACCATTTGCCATGGCACCAAGCAAAAGTTGTAGTCTCTTGAGTTTTTTTTTTCAGATGGCAAGCCAAGCACTTTTCCTTGGGCGGTACTGGAGCGCGCCGTCGTGTGAGTAAATTTAAAACAAATTACTAGCTAGTTTAACTTAAGACCACACGAATGTCAATTTAAAGGTGAAACGGACTCTCACCAGCTCACGAAATGTGATCTGTATTTTGAGGCTCAGGCGTCAATTTTCAGGTGACAAGTTTGCTCTATCAAGATTCAAGGGGGGCAAAGGTCGATACCCATCGATTCAGGGTCACAAAACAAAACTCCCGAGGAACACGTAACAGTAACAGTCCAATCAAATCCAAGGATGCCAAAAAGGACGAACTGTCAGTGCTTCGCAGGAGTGCCAAAATCCCCGTAGGAAATGCAAAGGCGTTTTGTAACGTGTTTGTGACATGCATGGCACGGAGGTTTATTTGAGGTCCAGCTAGCTTTGGGTTGATGGTTGGTGAGGTAGGTGCCGGATACGCATTGAGTGGGAGAGGCTGGCACATCACCAACAGCAGCAGCGGCCTTGCAATTGCAAGCTGCGACGACGCCCTTGTTGCAACGGGAACAAACGGCACACGAGTGGTTGGCACGTCCATTTCGTTCGTTGCCGCCTGAGACTGGCGAAAACGTATACGGTACTAGTATTTTGTACGAAAACGTATCCCAATTCCCAAGTGTGCAAGACCTGCGATAGATTTTTGAGATACCATACAGTGTTCGCAGCGTTTGGGATACCATAGGTGGTTGGCACGTCCATTTTGTTGTTGCCTCTGCGTACGGAGCGTAATTTTGTAACCTCGTTGGGAAGGTACATGCTCGTCTCATATAGGAGTATTATATACTGTACCGGCACACAATAAAAACGTTATATAGTTTCAAATTAAGTTTTGGAGGCTTTCAGCGAGTCGTCGGGAAAGTTGGTGGTACTCGGCATAAAATTAGAAAACAAACGGGGGTCTTGGCCAAATAAAAAAAAACGATAGTGGAGGAGTCGCCAAAGCGTCGGTCGTCCAATTGGGATACTAAGCCCATCCCGCAACTAAAAACTGGCCCGAACTAGAAACTGGGCTTTCGCCGTCTGGACAACGAAAGCCCAAAAGCCCGGCTGGCTCTGCACACTGTACAACTGCGTCTGCCTTGGACTGGTGGTCGATGGCGATGATCGGTATGGATCCACGCCATCTGCTACACGTGCGCTCTACACTCGCCGCAATATATACGCACGTACTGTACGCGCGCAAGGGTTGGGTGCTACGTGCACGTCCACAACTCCAGATGCAGCAGGTACTGCCATGCCATCACCATCATTGCGGTTGGTTGGTCACGACTTGAAGGCTTGAACCGTACCTAGCTATGGTCTCGTTAGCACGACCGCCCGGGGTAACGAACCGGCCGACGACATGGCGCGAGCGCGAGGCGCGGGCCACGGCGAGACGGCGACGATGGCTTTGGTTTGGCCCCGACTCCGAGCATCAGCGCATAACCACCGCACTACAGTACGTAATGAGTGCTCACCCAGCAACTGGACCCGAGGACAACACGGAAACCTCAGAGATCGTGTCACGGCCGGAGGCGGAGGATTCTTTTGCACTTGCACGGCGATGGCGCCCAAGGATCTGAAACATGGCACGGATTGAGAGTTTGAGACTGCCGTGCCGGCGTTGACCTACTTAAGCCGTGTTTAATTCGCGAAAACATTCCGTAAAAAGATTTTGAGTTTTGATTTTATCAATTTAGAAGTAGTAAATGTAGACGAAAAAGGTGAAAAGTTATACGGATAGGTTGAAAATCTCGAGATGAATCTAACGATGGTAATTAGAGGGTAACTAATCCATAATTAGCGGATGGTTATTGTAGCAATACTGTTGCAAATCATGGATTAAGTAGGCTCATTAGATTCGTCTCGCGATTTACAGTCTATCCATATAACTTTTCACCTTTTTCGTTTACATTTAATACTTCATGCATCAAATATTCTCCTTTGATGTGATGGATGAAAATATTTCGGGTGGAAACTAAACATGGCCTTAATTGGGGATCACTAATCAATAACCCAACTGACAGCACTGCGTAATGAGTGCTCTCTGCACTTGTTTAAACAATGCTAGTAGTACTAACATGATCGAGCGCATGTCCTAGCAAAAGTAGCAACTCAGATCCGTTGATGGAGCACGTACTCGGGCTGAGCTGTAGGCTCTCGTGGCCCGGCCGAAACCAGTGCACCTTATACACATAATACAAAATGCATCGCGAGTCGTCAACACACATTAAAAAAAAGGCATCGCTACAACAAATTGAGATTTAGTAGTGTTCCAATTCACGGCGGTGAGCTGTCGTTGCCATCGTGTATTGCGTTTTGATTTTTTTGGAACATTCGAAGCGTTTTGTCAAACCTGACGAATTCAACAGTAACGATTCGGTGCGGAATCACGCAGGGAAGAGGGAACAGGCCGGAATCATGGCGTGTTCCGGTTCCAGAGGCAGGACGCACGCGCTGCGGCGCCGGCGCACAGCTCCACGCCTCTGTGTTTGGCTGCCGCCATTTCTGCACTCTCAATCTCAAGAGTGCCCCCCCATTTGTTCTACAAAATGGGTGAATAGTTTTCACATATTCATTTATTTTCTAAAAGTTTTCATTTTTTCATCCTTTTTCGCCCATCTAAATACCCCCTTGGTATAATATCTATCTACCGTATCTTTGAACTGCTTACCTACTACTGAAAATCATCTTCATTTCAGTTTTTGGCAGTTTTTGTTTCTTCTGTTGCCTGCCTTCTAAGAGAGATGTGTTGCTTTCTGATAGGGAGACAAATTCAAGGGACATGTTCCTCTTTTTATGTTTCAAAACGAAACGGGGATGCGCCCTTCCATCTGTGAAGCTTAATTAAGGTTCACAAAGTTTAGTGATTAAGGACAGTGCAGCAGGTGTGCGTGTCCTCTCCTGATTAGTAGTAAGACTTAAGAGGAAGATGATGCCAAACTGAAGTAGCAGAGTCTCTTCTTGGCCTTGGATACCATATTAATTTTCCTGTTCAAAGGGATACCATATTAACTACTGGTACCATGCATGTTCCATGTTTGGTTGGTGCTCTAAATGATGGTCGATCGCTTAATGCACAAGTTTACATTTTTTCCCTTTCATTTTTCATCTCTAACATAATTTGTAAAATACTAGCATGACTCTGTCAATATGAAATAGCTCAAACTCGAAGCTGCCAATGGTTAAATTTGATACCCCCTACATTTTCCTGTGGAGTAGATAATGGAAATGCATGTAAACCCCTGCCATATTTGCATTGATGTTTCATTGAAAATATAAAAATATAAGCCGGCCGAAATAAATAATGAAAATAAAAGGAATTGTTCACACACTTTCACACGCGCGACATGGCGGATGGCGCTAGTAAAGACAAACGTCACAGAGCAAGCTCTAGCTTCCCCGACCCCGAGGAAGGAGGAGCCAAAGGCAGGCATAAATTGGGAGAGACGAAAGAAGCAGCGGCATAACACTCGCGCTCCTCTCAAGACACACATCAGGCCATTTGAATCCGACAACACCCCCCTTCCCTTCCCTTCAACCTCGCTCAGCCTTGCTATCCAATTCTGCTTGGAAGCTAGCTGCCGCCCTTCCTCTGGTGCTCCGACGTGCGGATTGCGGCGACCCAACCCAACGACCAGTGGACCGGTATGGCTAATGCTCCTCGTGCGATCTGTTGATAGTTTCTAGCTGCCTTGTGTGATCTGTTCACAATTTCCTTGTTGGGGTAGAAATTTTCTTGTGGGAAATTACTAGTAGAACCTGCAGCTGGGAAATGGGGATTCGGAGGTCCTTGCATTGCATCACCTCACCTTTTCGGATTTCCTGGCAAATCTAGATTGCTCCATGTCATTTTCTCCCAAATCATTTCGCTTGCTCCCGGTGTTGCCGATTGCTGATTCTTGTCGCTTCAGATTGCTTCCCGGGTGTAGGTCTGTAGGAATAGAGGGAATGGAGTAGCTCGCTCTTCTGGTTTCTCTGCTTCTTGCTGTGTCTGTCTGTCTGATGGGAGTGGGACTCAAACCAATCTGGTTCAGAGTTCTGATCTTGTAATCTCCAACTGCCTCTAGGTTTTGACTTGCAATCTAGTGGTACCCAGTACAAATTCTGGCCCCAAAAGTCAAACTTGTCCTAATCCAGGAACGCAAGTACTTCAACTCTTGTCGTTAGCACTCGTTTTATTTTTTTGCTTCTTCTCAAGCAAATCTCTCTAAGTTTTTCTGTGTTCGTTCCAGTATATTTGATGAGTTCGGTGAATAAAATCACATGATTTGGTGCCGCGTTTCTGTTTACCAATTAAATTAGTGGCCTAAGGAATCCAGTGGTTAAAAAACAAACAAGAATCCAAAGGGAGAAAAGGGACAGGAGATTGTAGGTTCTTTGCTTTGCCCTCTTGGCATCTCATGAGAAGTGATGCTGGATGCTTGCCGCCAGCTGCTTCTCTCTCTTGCTGCTGCTGGTGGTAAACCATTTTGGTCAGCACTACTTTTTTCTAGAAGATTATAAGAAAGAGCAGGCCAGTCAAAGTGGCCTACACAATGCACGCATTACCTGAAAAGTAGATGCAGCGAGGAAATTAGGGCAGAAAGTGAGGAAATAGAAAGGATGGGAGGAAAAGGGAAGCAATGTAATGCTTGGGCAGGGCAGGGCAGGGCAGTGCATCTTTACACCTCAGTTTGTTGGTGGGATTTTCCACTGAATTCCTTTAGAAACCACACAGACGGCATGTCTTTTTCGAGGTCGCATTCTATTAACTCCTGTTATGTCAGGATCGCCACAACTTCAGATATTGTTGAGATTTCCCAGTCAGTGCTACATTGATTGTTTTTTTTTTCGAACAATACCGGGGGGAGATACCCACCTACATTCCATTGATCGAAGGAAACAATACAATACAACATTACGCCCAGGCATACCTGGGGTGGATTACATTGATTGTGATCGATGCCCAGCAATGCAGTATTTTTCACCGTGTACATAATGAACAGTGTCATATAGTTTCAACTAATGTTCTTTTCTATGAATAAAAAGAAGTAAAAGAAAATGTGTGGTGCTTGAGCATACTGCATATATGCAGTCATGCGGATAAATTTAAGCTTCAAATATTCCTCTCTGCATTACGGCAATATTTGATTGTGTGGGTATCACATTTCTTGAGTAGGAAATATGTGTTGGATAATTGGATTTGTTTGTGTGGGTTTGTGATAATTCTTGGATTAGGGACACAAGTGGGTTGATGCCGTTATCATGGTGGTTGAATCATTACAATCTGTTCATGCTCTCTGGTTTATCAAATAGCAATCATGGTAGCAATTGTCTGCTATTTTACCCTTCTCATCTTGCATGTTAAACACCATGATTTTGTTCCTCCCATTACGCAACCTTTTTCCCACTTTTACCCATTGCAGTACAGTGCCACACCACTCAACAGCTCTTGCTTGCTTGATCCAGTTGTTGCATTGCTTCAAAGCTTTGCTCAGTAGTTGCTTGCATCAAAAGTTAACAAGTCATTAGTCTTCTGTCTGACAAAACAGATCATGCCTTGCGCCACCGAGCTCGTCCATGGCGAGGGTGGTGCGATCAAGGTGGGCACAACGGGCACCATCGGCTCACTCATGACAAGAGAACTGGATGCCATCAAGGTCGCGCCACAAGCAGCCGCCACCCTCGCCTGAGGCGCCAAGGCTGTCCAGTCTCAGTGTCATGTGGCACTCCCCGGAAGATCGCCCTGAGGAAGAGCTCGTCAGACGTCTCCAACAGCAGCAATGGCAACAGAACCGACCGTGTGAGCGCCGAAGAGGCCTGCAAGCCGAGGAGGGTCTCCCGGAGAAACACATTTGACTCCCCGATGCTGCGCTCCGATTGCGCGCTCGTGGACCGGAGCCCCAACACCAGCAAGGCGAAGAAGAAGGGGAGTGGATACGGCGTCGAGGTGGTGGACGTCAAGTGCGGTAACCCCATGAGCAGCCGGCTCAGGAAGCTTGGCTTCTCCAAGTTGTCAGAGACGTTTGCGTAGCTTGGGTGGAGTTCGACAAGGACCATCGTCAACATCTGAATTGAAGGATGGCTGCTGCCCTATCCCTGAGGGCACGTTAGGCTTTAGAGGGCATTGCCATGTGCCATATTTAGTGCAGAAATCATCCAACTGACATCGTCCATTTCGTCCTTTCACGATGGCCATCCACAACTCTCTCTCTCTCTCTCTCTCTCTCTCTCTCTCTCTCTTTTTGTAGCAGTTTTTTCTCTATGGAAACTGCCCTTATGCTGTGTATCAGTGAGTATCAGTGAAAAGCAAATTCCCATCAGGCACAAGATCGTGATGGATGATTTAATGATGCATTCTGCTTCGCTGAACTGGCTTGTTTAGTGTCACTGTATCTTGTCCAAACGCTCCATGTTGTGAACAGGTTGACAAATTAGTGAGGGATGTTAATGCAAATTTGGGAGGAAACCTTTGCTGACTGCAATGTTGAATTGATGGTCTAAATCAGCCTAGTACATCAAAATATTATCGCTGAATTTAGGTTGTACATAATTGAATCCAGTGGTCAGGAGAATATTATTTGAATTCCATCGGTGCTAAATTCATGTGGCAGAAAGTAGAAAGGGCATGCCATACCTTCGTAGTTCATGATCCTGTGAGAAAGAAACCCTCTTCGGTTGGATGCTGTGGGTCGTGAGCAACTGAGCAAACAGGAGGTTTCACTAATCCATATTAGCCTTAGACATGACAGACATGACTCAACAGTAATCGAAATGGTGATGTCCAACCAAAGAAAAAAAAAAGATGCGGGTCACCAGGAAGCAAGGCATTCTTGAGAAGTTATTTCACCATCTCTGGAAATGTCGTCAGCAGGCAAACACTCTGCTAAAAATGGGTATGTAGCATACAGACTCTGTCCAGTCCAGACTCAGGCAACTGTCTCTGTATGCACATTTTTTACATCCTTTGTAGTAGTCAGCAGGAGATACACAACAAAACACTGCCAAACACAAGTACAGCTATTACACACATACGGAGTAGAACATGGTAAACATGGTCCACATGCCAAAGGCAGCACTGCACACAAGGGTCCTTTCCCAGGTTTTAGGCACAAGGGCACAAAGCAACCTGCAAACCATATCCAAAATAGCACCGAGAAAATCCACCTTCACAGTGACCATTTACATGCCTCCATTCTTCACATTCCCTACCAAGAACACCCTTTTCTTCACATTTTTCATGTGCCCTGTTTTCCAGATAGGGGATAGGCGCACAGCCAAAACTAGCATTGCAAAGCACCTGACTAAATATGAAGCACAAGCCCAGCATGTTCAGACGCTCACATCACTAAAATCAGCATATGCATCTCACACCACCAACCCTGACCCAGTTCCTCGCAAACGTGTGTGTCCATTCTCACACCCTTTTTTCCGCACAACAGAAAAGACACTTTTGTATCTCCCGTGCACTTTCTCGATATCTGAAGTTGTGCTGTTCTGCATTACCAGATTGAAAAGTAGCTGAGATTCGTAATTCAGGTAGTGATCACCGCCTGAATTCTGCCGAACTCATCAGGCCAATAAAAGCCTCCATATAAACAAGTGCAGCGTCAGACAGTTGAGTTTCAGCAGTGGCGTGTTAACTTATCCACTTCCCTGCATTTAGCCTCAGCCTCTCGCTCTGCTCTCCCGACGCGCACGCACGTCCTCCCGAGGAGCAGAGGAGCAGGAGGCCATGGCTTCTATCCCGTGCACCTTCCAGCTGAGCGCCAGGACTGTGTCGCCGCGGGCATCGGCGGCGCAGGGGCAGGGGCTCCGGACGCCGCTGCTGGGCTCGGGCGCGGCGCGGCGCGGGCTCGGGTGGCTACGGCCGTCGCGGCTGAGCCGGGTGGTGCCGGCGAGCGAGAGCGGGCGCGTGGGCCCCACGTGCTGGTTCAAGTTCGGGAACAAGGACGCCGAGGGCGCCGGCATCTACGGCAGCCAGGCCAGGGACGACTTCGACCGCGACGACGTCGAGCAGGTCCGACCCCGCCTCCCCCTGAAATCTCATCTCATGGCTCTGAACATGTCTGAAGATTGATTGTTACCGTTAGTGGAGTGCGGCTCTGAACATTGCCCATTGGCCATTGCTCATTGCCCCTGAATCCTGCAGTACTTCAACTACATGGGGATGCTGGCGGTGGAGGGCACCTACGACAAGATGGAGGCGCTGCTGAACCAGGACATCCACCCCGTGGACATCCTTCTCATGCTGGCGGCCTCCGAGGGCGACAGGCCCAAGATCGAGGAGCTGCTCCGCGCCGGCGCCAAGTACGACGTCAAGGACGTCGACGGCCGGACGGCGCTCGACAGGGCCTCCGACGAGACTAGGGAGTTCATCCTCGGCTTCGCCGTCAAGAAGGCCTGATCGTCGGACCTGTTCTGATGGGAGATTGGCGGATGGATGGAGGTTCTTTCTTTGGGTTGTAAATTTTCGTTTCGTTTTCTGCTGCTGTTGGTACTTGATAGAGAAGGGTTAGCCCGGGAGATTCACTAGCTCTTTGCAAAGGTAGCTTTCAGTAATCATCTGTATCTTGCGTTCTTGCTGAGTTCTGAGTGCTTAGTTCGACCTGCCATTTGCTCAATGAAGCCATATGCTCTCTTGAGAGCAGTCCATCTATGAAATCCGTAGTTCAAACAAATTGCATTGTCAAACATGAGCCCTGAAGAAAATCAGAGCTTTATGACCAGACATTTATTGTGGAGGTCACTTCTGCTCTACCTCTGTACAACAAATCATTGATCTCGTATCCATGTAATTTCTGAAGAAATTACCAAGGCCAGCATCAGGAACCGAGACATTACAAAACGTCCATGCTTGAAGCACAATGAAGATATCAAAGCCCTCATGCTTTTTATTAATCAGCTTCACTACTATGTCCACGAGTACATATACTTTTACAAGGCCTTTCTTGGCCAAAGATTCAGTAGGGGATACATTCTGTTAACTTCCGCCTGCACAAACGAACACGACGACCTCTATAACAACACTATGAATCCGCCCTATTCTTATTCCTTCCCTGTATTTTTCATGTCCATTCTGGTATATTTTTGTACGTTTTGTCAGTGTGTCACTAACTACAAAACATTGGGTAAGTGGCAGCTGTACTTCAACTTGGGATGCGACCGGAGCGCCTGTTGCAGAGCGGTGTCCACTGTCACGCCCTCGCGAAACAACTTGTCGTACAACAAGCACATAAACTGAGCCAGGTACTCCTCATCGTCCACGTCATGGTTGCCGCTCTTCTCGGCATCGCTGTCCTCCCAGTCGCTTATAGGGCTGACAGGTTCAGGCTCCGACTCGTCGGCTTCCTCATCCCCGATGACAAACTTTCCATTCTCCAGACTTCCATTTACATCCATCCCATAGTAGGCTATTGTCTGGGAGTCTGGAGGCTCAATGGATGAGGAGATGACTGCTTTGGCACCAGAGTCCATGAATGCCTTGACCAGGCCATGTGTAAGGCCATACTTACCACTGCATACAATGATCCTCTCCCTCCATGCTCCAACCTGGGACACCATATATATGTAATGAATTCAGATGCCCTAAAACTCTAGATATGCATTGAAAGAAGCATAACAATGACTAAAAAGGATAGTGTAATCTGCAAGTGAAAATAATCATCACTACTCACAGACTAACTTGGTCCAGGAAACAGGTTCAATTAGCCTTGTATGACTTGAAAATAAATGAGCTAGATCACAGGTATTTGGATATGAGGGTGGTAGCAGGGTCTGACGGAGGAGCTGTGCACAAAGACTAGTCTCACAGCCAACAACTTCTTGGAAGACAAGTTAGGGAGTTGGAAGATGACTTTGGAAAATAACTCAAATTCACTTCCATAGCCAAATTTTAGCTAACCGGACCATTATGGTTCCATTGGCATATTTTCTACTCGATTCCCATTCACAGTTTTCGTAGAGCTCAATTTGGTTGCGGTACTTAGTAACTTTCACAGTTGGCATGTGATCTGAGGAATCATGCAGCACTGAACATAATATTAAGAACAGCAAATAGGAAGTGCAAGCTACACATATTGACTTACCATCCATCGAACATCTTCAGGTACCATATGAACAGCAGGCACTGTCCTCCTAAACATATACGCACCTATTTCTTGGTTATCTTCCATTACCTGCAGCAAAGAATAACTTAGTGTACATAATAATGACTTAATTGGAAACGAAGAGCCAGAAAAAAGCAATTCCTACTTGTGTTTGACGACCTATATAGCGGTGGTGTATCCCACTTATTTCAAAAGATGGCCATTCAGCAACTAGCTCAGATAAACATGAAATCTTGGACAACGAATATGCGCCTTTTCTATTACGCCCACGCAACAAGTTTGACAAGCTAGTTTTGACAGACTGCAGAAACCTGTCTGCAAGTTCTCCGGGTTCAGCAACCACAAACACATCATTCTGCCAACTGCAACAGTATTTGTGTCACAAACTCGAAACTATAAACCTGAAAGAAAAGAAAATATGCTGAAAGCATGTGAAAGATACCTCAATACTGAACCAGCTGAATCATTTTGAAGAGCCAGGTGTATCACACCAACTTGAGGCATATTCTGCAATTTATCATATAATGACCGAACATGTGCAGATGGCTGCCTTGACTTCAATGGTGATGTTGGCGGTGAGGACTTTGTAGTTGGGTGGCCATCCAAGCTAAGTGGTGGAACTAGGTCGATTCGACCAATCCGTTGAGTGCCCTCTGGACTATATAGAAGTGGACTAGATGGGAAACTTCCAGTAAACAAGGGAGAAGTTATTGGAGTAGGAAGTGCAGTGGCTGGCTTCCCAAACCCCGAAGCACTATTCATAAGAGCTAACCTAATACCATTCTGGGAACAAAAGGATTCAAGGGAACGTGCATGATTTATTTTCTTCCCAGAATCAGGACTAAATGAAGCCTCTACAAGTAAAACCACACGCCTCCATCCTAAGGTAGGATTACTTTCACTGAAACCTGTTAAGAGAAGATGAGAAAATACATTAACCAAATAATCCAAATGCTTAAAAATGCTAATATATGGGAAAGGCAAACCTTGATTTAACGACGTCAGCCTTGAAAATGACAGGGATTTGTAAATATCAGATGACTTTTCTTCCTCTGGGTATCTTGGGACCAGAAGCTCACAAAGATTCTTGAAAGCCAGAAAATTCTTCTGAATGTAGTCCTCAGTCGCAGCTTCCAACTTAAGCCAGATAGCAGGATCAGTCTCATCTAACTCCATACCACACCGTTCATCAACTGCCAAAATAACAGGAAGGTCACTGATTTGAATATGCAGGCTTATTAGGTTCAAACATATCAACATCAGTACAAATTATGGTTATGTTACTATGGCTCCCAGGATATTAGCTTCTTTTCTTGAGCAAATGTTAAGGGTTTCCTCAAGTTGAATTACCTGGATTGAAGCGGAAATATTGCATTTCAGGAAGCATTGGTATCAGTGTATCCAAAGTTTCTTCAACTCTCTCCACTGAGCATGCACTTTCTATTAACACTTGCCCAGTGTCCAAGTAGCGCCATCCGCCTCTCCGACTCTAGATGCATACATGGAATAAACCTATATATAAGAAAGTTGGGCCAAAGATGTACATCTCATATGAAAGTTCTCTAGGAATCTAAAGATAGATTGTGTACAAGTTAGCATTTAAATTTACAAGAAATAAGCACTCATCATCGATCATTTCAGTCTCTTAGTAATAGACGTATGCCTGTTTTCTACAAGATGGAGGGCAATATATGCTACTCCCTCCATTCCAAATTGTAGGTCATTTTAGCTTTGTCCTAAGTCAAACTTGTCGAACTCTGACCAAGTTTATAGAAGAATAAATCAACATCTACAATATCAAATAAATGCACTACCAAAAATAGATTTCATGGTCAATCTAAAGCTCGACCCGCGGGGGTGAAGACCCACCCCGAGGTATTGTATTAAGAAGAAGACCTTCTCACACAGGCCGAGAAAATCCCCAAACCCCCACCCCACCCTTACACAGGGAACCGTTGCATGTGAGACGGGCCGGTTCTATTGTCATGTGCTTTGACGTCAGACGGGCGAGGAGATTTTTTTCGCTGAGACGCCCAGCGCCGAGCCTGGGGCTCGAACGCTGGCGGGCAGCGAGCCACGACGGGCTCCTGCCTTCCGCTAGCCACTAGATTTCATGGTCAATCTAGTGAAACTAGTTTGATGTTACAGATATCTGTACATTTTTCTATAAACTTGGTCAAAGCTAGAAAAGTTTGACTTAAGACAAAATAAAATGACTTACAATTCGGGACAGAGAGAGTATTAAAAATACCCCCTGAGTTACACTGGTTAGACCGTTGAAGTCTGGGGGTCAATGAAACCCATGTCACTGGTCCGGGTTTGAAGGCTGCCAGAACATCCTTAAGGACAAAATTGGGGGGGGGGGGGGGGGGGGGGTCTCTCCCCGTGGTCGAGTCATTAAAATAAAGAACTATGTAGATTGACTATGTAGTGCAGATGTTGATAGAATCGACATGAAAAGTACTTCCACTTTCTATTGAGACAATTTATGAAATATTCAGATTGTCTGACTACCTATAGCTGATTACTAAATAACCACAACAACAAAACAAGAACCGTTACATTACCTTAGTTGGAACCGAGCCACATCCTATTGAGACTAGACAATCTATTCGTGTATCTGGCCACAAAAGTTGTGCTTCTCTTATGGCAAATATCGTTGGATTGTTGGCTACAATAGCTCCATCTTGCCAACGATTTGCATCTGAAAAAGATGATAAGAAAGATAAGAAAGAATGACGACTGAGGAACATGCCATATCAAGAGGCACTCAAGAAATAGAGGCATGGTCTCCATAATGCGGAATAGAAGCCATAGTTGAGTCTACAAATATTACCAACAGCGAAATCATCCAGATAATATGGAGCTGCAGAAGATGCTCTTATTGCTTCCCACACACGATGCTTGCAGCTTCCCATGAAGGCACCACGTTTAATACCAGTTGGGGCACCAGAAACAGCTGTACCAATTGCGCCAATTGATGGACTTTCTGCCATTCCTGGAGATACCTCCAGAGTGCCAGGAGGATACTGTAACAGGTTATCGGGTTACCATATGAATATATTCCAATTCTCAACAGTCAAGAAAAAGGAAAAGAGAACGAAACTGTGATGCTACGTCCTTGTGGACGCATTGTGATGAACAATTTCAATATAAATGTGTGTTTTAGCTATATTTCTATATTTCTATTTAATTATGAGTATTAAGTCGGTCTCACCATACAGCTTGAGAAACTAATATAGAACTGAAAAGAGAAAAACCATTCAAGCACGATCAAAAGACAAACCTGATAGTTACGGAATATATATGGTTGGGCAGGCATGACACTGACTAAAGTGGATACGGCAAAAACCTTTGGAATGCCTTTTACAGCAGATTCAATTAAAAGGTCACCATCTTCATCAGCACACATTTCCTTTAGTAACCTCTCAAATTGATCTGCACTGTGCTGTAATTAAGCCCTTAGTCACTCCAGTGCACGTAACATGAAACAGCAGAAACAGTATCAAATTTATCACTTCATTAATACCTTGGACCCATGTACAACCACTCTAAAACTTTGTGACGAACTTTTAAAGAGTTGATCAATCTTCTCCTTCCAAGTAGCAGCTTCGTCCTTTGGGATAGGTTCAGTAAATACAAGTTTTCCTAGGAAAATCAACAGTTCAGTTGGTAAAAAAAACACATTGGCATTGCAAAAAAAACTTCAAGAGGAAAAAGAGATGCACCAAGTTTTGTGTATATTTCTTCACACTGATCCAATGTCATCTGCTTGATTCCAAGAGCCATTGCAAGCATGCCACCAGTGGATGTACCACATATGAGGTCAAACATTTCATGTATGCGTTTCCCAGTTCCTTGCTCTATCTGTTTAAGCATTTGAACAGTTGCAAGGCCCTTCATGCCACCACCATCCATTGATAGAATGCGCAGACCCTTCTTCGCAACTGGCCTTCCTCTTATTGCTCGCCGCAAGTTCTCATTCTCCCCTAAATGGTTTGGAAAGATTCATAGACACATCAAGACATGTCATGGCTATTGATTGCTCACAAGGAATGATAGCAAGGATCAATAATAGGTATACCTAGAATTGCCAAAGCACGTGCAGCTGCCTTGCCAACACGGCGCTCTTGTGAAACAGTTAAGCGGATTAAAAGGTCACGCAAGCTTTCAGAATGCATGAGGGTGCGACGAGTCTCCAAGCAGAAAGCCAAATTGCCAACTGCAAATAGAGATAGACGTTGCACCTAACAAAAGGAAGCAAATAATGATGAGCTCTCTGGTGTTTATCCAGTAATATATCAACCAGAGTCTAAATCCAGTTCGTCTTGCCTCGGAGTTCTTATGTGCACAAAGTGCTTTCAGTGACTTCAGCACATCTCTCGTCAGCATCTTTTGAGCAACGTGATCGGAAACAAAAGTTAAGGTGACTACTACTTGCAATACTGATACTAACTCCTCTTCATCGGATGATTTTAGTACAGCTTCAATGGGCTTCATAATGTCACACTTAATCAGCTGCATTGCTGATATAATATCAGATGCCAGTGATGAAATAGCAAGGCATGCTTGCTCAACCTGCAAAGGTAATTGAAAATTAAAAAAAAAGGAATTATAAAACTTGAAAAATGAATCATAGAGAGGTAGGTGGGGTATGTAGTGTGTACCACATGACGATTATCACTGCTTATCATGCTTATAAGCTGCCTGACAGCATTCTCTTCTTTGCTGATAGCAACATGATTGCTGCGATCTTCCATTATTTTGGCCAAAGCAGATGCTAGCAAAGGATGGTGACAGGAAGAGAAACGGAAAACAAGAGAGAAAAAGGCACTAAGTTTGTGCCTGGTTGCAATGAAGTAGGAACTGTTCTCAGTCTGAAATAAAATCCAAACACTCTTATCAGAAAAGTTGGTAGTTATGAGATGAACTAACAGAGAGTACGACAGAAAGCCAGTATAGTTTATGTACCTCTATTTCCACAGTGACAGATTTAAGACTTTCCACTGCTTCAATTCTAATATTTGCAAGTGTGAGATGCCTGAGATTATGCAGCGGCAAAATTTCAGGAAGAAACTCTAGAGGATTTCCAAACAGGCGCAAAATCCGGAGCTTGGGCATTGACCTGTGGGAAACAGAGAATGAACCATGAGGACATGGAACCAATTAGAAGCAAACACTATGACAAAGAACTCCACAAATAAGCATTAATAACCTGAAATCCAACAGTGGCCGGACAAGCTTGTTATGTTCTAATGATAACTCCTCCAGCATAACACACTGTCGCAGTTCTACTGCTTGTGTGAGAAACAAAAAAGTTAGATTGTTGCAAGGGCAGTTGATTAGGTATAAAATCTTGTGCAAATTGAGGTCTGCAGAAGTTAGAAGCTATAAAGAACCATATTTAGAGCTATATAGATTTAATTGGATGTGCACACTAACCAGGGACAGAAACTAGCATATTGTTGTTAACTGACAGCACTTTCGTATTCTTCAGCGCACCAACTTCAGGGGGTAAAACCGACAACTTATTGTTGTCAAGATATAGCTTCTCAAGAAGTGGAAGGCGGGTTAACTCAACTGGAAGAACCTGCCAAATTTTTTTGTAGTATTTCTTAGTTAGACTGAATAATATCTAGATATCCATTTCTGTAAATTTCAAACACATATAGATAGGTAAAGAAGCAACAGGAAACTTGGGGGTATATTCAATTACACACAATGTATGTTCACAAAGCAGAAACAACAACAATAATGCAGCGTTCCTATATCCTCTTCTGCTTCTCATTACCTGAAAACGTGTTTTCAGCCTCTTGAAACAATCAAACAAATGACATCCAGTTTATCCTCCAGTTTAGGGCTCGGTTTGATGTTCTTTCTTTTTTCTTTTTTTTGGTGGTGTAAATAGTCTGAGGTTTCAGTCAGGGATATTACTTTCTTTTTGTAACTTGTTTGTCTTCTTCTTTAATGAAATGCCATATCTTATCTTTCCGCCTGCGCCTTCAGGAGTGGGGGAGAGAAACAAATGACATCCAACTCTCAGTGGGCACTAACGCTGAAACTCATTTGAGAGGTCTAACTGACAACCAAACCCCAGTTTAGCATATCTGCTGTATCAATAAACTGAAATATGCTATCTGTTTCATTTCCTTTTAGGAATCACCCTGAATGTGGCTTTATGCCATCCAAAAGAAAAATCCATCAAACGAAAAGCTTACACCAGGTTATATCAATTGTATCAATTCTGCCCCAACTCTAACTGCACGGTTGCCCTCCTTTTTAAAAGGAACAAAAGAGTTGAATCACAGCTTTTAAGTTTCACCGGCATATTCCACTCCCCAAGCAAACTCCTAAAATGTTAGGATTTATCAATATATGATATGAATAGGTTGTTGACATACTTAGTAGTTAGATCAAAATTTTTCAAAGATAATCAGGTCTAAGCATACTCAAACATGATGTAAATCACCCAACAAAATCCTAAGTACAACACTGAGGCAGCAATTCACACAAAATTGCAAGTCCTAACTCATAAGAATGTCACATTGCAATTATAGTTTTGTTTGGTGAAAACATAGATAATACACATTGAGTTTCTGTAAATTAATCAGTGAATGTTAACAAACAGATAGAGGAAGCAATCAAACAAACTCCAACAGATCTCACATGACTGAATACAACTAGATGGCTATACATCACACAAGGGCAACCACAGCAATCAGAGTTTGACAAGAGCAAAACATAAGAACGATCAAAATGGTTGGATTTAGTGCCAAAAGTTAGCAGCCACATGGGTCTCTGGTAATCAAGCAACATCATCAAAGTCACACAACCCATGGCTAGAACTGATCATCAGAATATCTAAAACTAAGGGTAGATGAATGTAGGACAACCAAACACAGTGCCTAAGTGGCATTTGCATAAATCTGATAAAAACTCTACACAAACACCTAAAATTCCACAATGACACGTCCGAGATCGCTGAAGAGCTACAGGGCTAACTGAATTCTCCACCAATCAAGCGTGCATGGAAATGGTGTCTATCGGGAATTGGTTTCGTTTCGCGGGGATCAGAAGCTAGGGAGCGAGCAACGGACTCACCGACAGTCCGCAGTTGCAGAGGCTGAGCACGGCGACGGGACGCCAGTGATCCGCGAGCACGGGGACGCCCGCGGCGGCGGTGGGCCCGTCCACGGCCGGCGCGGGGGCGAGGTTGGATCTGATGAGCCGCGCGAGCACGCCCCCGCCGTCGCCGCTCCCCAGCGCGGACCCTGGGGCGCGCGCCACGCGTACCGACCGCAGCGCCTCCCGCCTCCGGACCACCCGCATCTCGATCCGCACCCCTTCCTCCCCGCCGTCCATCGGTGTCAGGTCGACGGAGACGGCGTCGTGGGGCGGGGGCAGCGCGACCATGAGCTGGGACTGGAGCCGCAGCGCGACCTGGTCCTCGTCGTCCCCCGCCGACCAGTCGAGCTCGATGCGGAAGCCGAGGTCCCCGTTGCGGGTGGCGGCGGTGGGCGAGGATGAGCATGTCGGGCTCGACGACGCGGAGAAGGAAGGGGAGGAGGACGCCGGAGTGGGCGGGGACGAGGGCTGGCGGTCGTCGGTGTCGGCGTAGTCGCCGTAGTCGAGGGTGAGGTGGAAGATCTCGGAGCTGCGCTTCCAGCCTAGGCCCCACGACATGGCGGCCGCGGCCTCCGCATCAAATGGCGGGGGCCACGGCTACGTCCCGGCGGCCGGAGGAGCGGCCAACGCGAGGCCGGCGACGACGAGACGTCGAGAGGAAGGCGGAGGAGGGAGGGAACGGAGGGGGGGAGAGGAGGCGTTCGCGCTTGCGCTTGCAGCTTGTTCGGTTTGTTTGGTCTGGTCTCTCTGGAATTTCTGGGTTTATTTTGGTTTTTTCGTTGCGGGGTTTTACGAGCTTCCAATTCCAAGGTCTACGACGTACAGCCCGGTCCACCGGGCAGCGTCTCCTGCACGAAATTTTGTGATGGTTTCGTTAGGACGGCTCCACTAGTCAAGCGCTCGGGTTTTTCTAGAACAGCCTCGTGCACGACGGCATGGCGCGAGAGGCCGTTCATGTGGTCGGTGCGAGTGCAATTTATTTAAGCTCACGACAATGCCCGGTGCTAAAGGTGTTGAATGTATTCTGAATTTGCAATTAAAACATCAAGCCTTTTGTATATTTCGAATTTGTATTTCACTTCTAGTTATCTTCAAAGAGAACAATCCTTACTCCCTCCGTCCTAAAAAAAAACAAGTCATTCTAAATGTTTTAGGACAGATTAACAAAAATATAAAATAACCTTGATTGTCTCTGTTTTTTAGCCAAATTTGGTGCTAACCGACTGTTGCATGCCTACATGCACATGCAAACTTGCCAAATCAGGTAAAACGACTTGTTTTTTGACAAATTTTGAATCTTAAAACGACTTGTTTTTTGGACGGAGTGAGTACGTTGTATTCTCCAACATCATTTATTTATGACATTTTCTTAATAACTTTTCAAACTTTGGTATACGCTTGCATACTAGCACATCTCAACTAGCTATGTCAAACTTCATAGTATCCAGTTGTAGGTATGGTAAAAGCTTTTCTATGGGCCATGTATCTCTCTAGCATGCACATGTATACACTTTTTTTCTCTAAATTGGACTAATGTATTTTTAGTCAAGAGCAAAAAGAGAAGAAAAAAATAGATATATCTTAATAATCACCTCCAACAAAATATTTTCTCGGAGTATCTATCGCAGTTGAATCGAACCTTCTGAGTTAGGATAACATACGTCACAATTTATTGAATGAGTCTACAATCTTGTATGCAAAACTGGTGATGAATATAAAAATATTTTCATAACTTCCACATTTATGGCTTAAATATCAGCACCATAAAAATGATGATCGCTCGTACCCAAATCATAAAGAAAACACTAAATATGCTTTCAAATATGGGCATCCATTTCTTCACTGACATTATATCTATGCTATTTTAGTGAGTTTGACCATTATAGGTCTCGTGCTGTTTCGACGAACAATTGGAATTTAAAATGACCGATTCTTTTAAGGCATGCTGGTATCCAGTTACATAGAAATGTGAATTACTTACTTGAAATTATATAAGTTCTCACAAACATAATTTATATTTTATTAAGAAGAAGAAAAATAAAAAATAATTTTATGCCATTAGGAAAAAAGAAAAGGGCAAATGATTTTATGCAGTAGGAAGAAAAATAAAATAAAAAAATATGCCGCGTGCTCTTTGTATTCTGTTCCCCCCTCACCAATCTCTACAGGCACCCGTCCACCACACCAGGCAACGCCGCCGCCGCCGCCGCCGCCGAAGCACAGGTCGCTCACAAAGCAGGGCGACAAGTGCATCTCGCTTCCTTCCCTCGTGGGCGTCCTCGTCCTCCACGACCCCCGGACTGCCGTAGATTGGAGATCCATCCGGGCTTGGGTTGATTTCTCCCTTTGCCGGTGAGAGGAAACCCGAATCCCTTGGTTGCTTGAACAGTCCGCGTGATCTTTTCCTCTATGTGTGCCTTCGAATCCAAATATTCCTTTGCTGGGATCGGCGATCCATTGCGGATTTCTTTGCCACGCCAACCCCGCTTTTCATGTTAACCATGTATCAGACTTTTTTTAAGAAACCATGTATCAGATTCCTGCGATGATGTTTGATTTTCTTCTGTTCTTAGAACTGTAAAGATCATGGCATGCTGAGTACCAGGGGAAAAGACGTCCCAGGACTTAGGGTAGCCGGATAGGCATTTGAGATTATTCCTTACTTAGTTGTTGCTAATGATGATATAATGGAGAAAAATGTAAGTTAGCTGCCACAGTACAACTGTATGACAAATGACAACCCAGTTTAGGGCATAAGCTGTATGTATATCTGAGTTGTGGACAGGCTTTAGATGTGAGTAAGACAGTAAAGTGGCTGTGAATTCAAGATGATAGGATGTTTTTTTAAAAAAAAAATCAAGATGATAGGTAGTATGGTGCTCAGAATTATGTACCCGGTCCCATAGCCCATCAGCAATTCTCACACCCTTGTAGCCCAACATCCTTTCAGTATGTGCTGCGAATACTGAAACGGCTAAGATGTCATATTGATTCACCAACCGGACATTGCAATGAGATGGATTTGTGCACCACATCAATTCATGGCTGTGTCCTGGGAATACTGCATTGGCCTACATTCGGGATTAGCTAAGGATTTGCTAAACTGCACACTTGTTTTATGTTAAAAGAAACTCTGAACTTCAATTTTGTCAATTTGATTCTGAGTTTCTCCAATTAACACACTCTTTGTGAATTGAACTTCGCAACATATTTCTAATTAGGTTGTTTAGCCTGTGATTTTCTTTTGAGGCTAATGTATGACTTATGTCTGTTTTGTGCAGGAATGGAGAAGTATTACAGTAAAACTAAATTTGCACCCTTGAGAGATGCTCCATTTGAGCTGCGTGGTAAGAAACTGCACACTGATTTGTTATTTTTCCGCACTTTTTTTTTTGAGATACCAGTAAATTACTCTAAATCCACAGTGTATAAGTTAGCAGGGGGACATGGGCATCACTCCAATCACATTGTTGCCATTGTATGATGTGGTAATATGGGGCTCTAAATGCCATTAGAGTCAGTGTGAAACAAGGAGTTCAGTTGATGTATCCACCAGTACATGATCATATATATGTTCAGTCCATGATACCCCAACCAAAGGCCAACAATGGCCTTGTACCTCTTTTCATTTTTCACCATTGTATTTGGTTGATAGATAGAAGCTGTTCTGTTTTTGGGATCTGGGGGCAAGAATTTTTATGTATTCTCATGGATCTGATCATTGTCAACCGTATCTCTTATTTAGTTATTTTATTAAGATATAGCTGCACAATTTGATGATACACTTAATATCCCTTATTTATGTGCATATCCGAATGCACAGTGAGCAAAAAAAAAATTTACACGTGCTTTGGTGAAATGCATTCAGATGCCCATTGGATTCCTTTTGTTCTCTTGTGTGCAATTTTACAGCTCATAACAGTATGACACACAACTGAACGTTCTGTGTTTGTTGTTCTCATCTTTTCAGGTGCTCTTGGCAGCTCAAACACAAAACTTGAGCAAACTAGGTGCTACACATCTTCTCCCCTTGCAGCTCGACCGAAGGTGCCTCTGTTCGGAAGCCGCGCCCTGCACACAAATCGTCCCTTGTCAGCTCCTGTTGCAAACCGCCCTTTGTCGCCGCACCTTCCTTTGAAGAAGCCACAGCTGAGCGCTACTTTCTCGATCTCCCACCGTATATTCGGGGTCGCACTGGGAGTTGCCATCATATCCGTTCCACTTGCGACCAAGTTCAGCGTTATGTTTGGAGTTTGAGGAGCCACATAGCCCGCCTTGATGAGATTTAGGTTCTTTTCCTGCTTTTGTGAATGTTTTGTCGTTTGTGTTTTCTTGCTACACTACTGGTGGCATACTTGGAATCCGAACTTTGTCATGTGTGCAAGATGATGTATTCCCCGTTTCTGTCGATGTTCGATCATCTAGGTTGTGCCGGCAAGGGCAAACATTCTGTAATAAGAAAAACTATGCAATGGATAGTGTAAAAATGATCTCATTCTGAGTGCACTTGGTTAATTGGAAGGTGTTCTAGTTTGCTTGATTGATTATCTTGCTGGTGATCTGCAAATTAGTTCTGTCTGCTGAGATGAGGTATGCATCAAGTCCAGTCATTATTCACGCCATGCCGCACTTCTATTGACAAAGGAGGCATATATGTATGATATATTCAATTAAACTGTCTATCTTCTATTTGCTGCTTCCTTCTCCATAAGTTTTGCTCCGAATTTCAGGATAAGCTTTTCCTGATGAGAATGTTGTGTGCATTTTATTTTATTTACTGTCTGCCGCAAATCAATTTTACTTTTTACATAAACAAGTCCGTCTTATGATGAATATAACGTCAGGATGTTTGATGACGAATCTTGCTACACCCTATTGTTGTGGTGCTCCAATCCAATTGATGCAGAAAATTCACAAGCACACGGGTTTATATGGCCTTGGCACAAATGAATCATCAAATAAGAGCAACATTATTACCATTTTCAAAAATAAATAAAAGCAGGTTAATCACCTATTTTTAAGAGAAGAGGGGTCCCATTATATCTAAAAAAGGTAGAGGGTCCATCATTAAAAACAATAAGAAAAAAGATTTCCAAGAATATGTTATGCTTTTCAGAAATTGAAGCTTGGCATGGAAGACAGAAACCATGGAGAACAAGAGATTTGCCATTGATTCGTGTCAAGTAACGTCTAAAAGGGTCATCGACAAGCTAACTATTACAATTGAAAATACTAATCTGGGAAATAATTTATACGTAGTTCCTTTACACAATTACATCGTCAAGGCATACTCAACAAACTAAATTGTGTCTCTCTTCTAATCTATACTAAAAAGAGCGAAAGAATTTTGTTTCGTCAAATCCGACAAGTGCACCATGGTCGTCAAATACTATGGACCCATTGGTCCGACAAGTGGGCCATGGGTCCTGTACGTTAGCGGGCAGGACTCTTTCTCACGCTATACGTCGGCAGCCAGGACTCTTTCTCACGCTATACGTCGGTAGTCATGACTCTTTCTCACGCTATATTTTTCAAAACAGCCTCTCTGCTAGTATAATAATAAAGAGATGAAGGTTCACCAAACCCCTCTGCTCTTGCTTGCGCATTGTTGATGGCGAGAGCTTTTCCGTCGATTAATTAGCAAAGTTCGGGCAGTCGCGTACGTCCCTGAGCTTACTTCACCGGTTACCGATGAAGCATTGTAGCAATCGCCGTATGCGTAGTCTCCCCTTGCTTGCCGAGGCATCGCCGGCGCCGGCACGCTCTGTGCTTTCAGGAGGAGCGGCAAGCTCTCTACTACGCAGCTGCTCCAGTTGAGCAGCCTTCCTGCGGCAGAGCGCCGCATCATCGCGAAGCACGTGTTTACCGTCGTAGCAAACGTCCAAGAGGGTCTTGAGGGCGCCCATGAGCTGGAGCGGGCGGTCGCGGTCGTGGGGCCACGACGCGACGGCGTCCTGGGCGGCGGCGGCGCACCCGCCGTTCCGGCCGCCAGCTCCAGCCCTTTCGGCCGCGGCCTTCATGGAGTCCACCAGCTCCGACAGCCGGTCCATGGCCCTGAAGAGGTAGAACATCACCTCGGCCGCCGGGAACGAGGTGAGCTCATCCCCGCGCACGAGCAGCCCAGTCCCGTCCAGGTCCATCGCTTTTGTACCTGCCGGAGGAGTAGTTCTCGCCGCTCAGGTAGTAGCGCAGCTCCGACACCAGCTTGAGGACGCTCCCAGCCACGATCACGGCTGCCGTCAAGGGCTTCTCCGGCGGCGGCGCCGCCATTGGGTGGTGGTATGTGTGCTTGCTTGCTTTGCTGCGGGGTTGGATCGATCGCGTGCGACGGCCGGCTGATGCCAGAGAGGTTGAGAGATCAAAGCAAAATCAAATTGGTACATGTGTGGCCTTGCCGTCGGTACACGAGAAATCGATCGGTACACGAGAAGGTCTGTTTCCGAATCCGAGGCCAGTTGGGTGGAGTGGCCATCCCGATCGCGACTCGGAGTTGGAAACGGAGTTCCGCTCGCACCCGTGCGACGGCCGATGAGGTCTTGGCGCTCAGTACATATTAGTGCCTGTGTAACACAGCAGTTAAGCCGGGCACAAACGTAGATATGCCACTAAACAGATTTACACGCGCTTCATTCAGATAGATCGCGTCAGTGCCTCACAATCAGGATTAGGCCAGGAATTATCCATACCAGAAATGGTGTCACCCTATTCGTTTGGAAAAAGTCTATATCACACCCCCACCTATGGGGGGTGGGCTACATAACCCCACAACCTATGAAACGGTCCATATCACCCCTAAACTTTCGAAAACCGGTTAAATTATCTCCTAAAGCAGTTTTGAAAAATCATAGTAAATCATAGAAAAATCATAAAATGGAAAATCTAATTGCGTTGGACTCCAAATGAGCAGATCTACACAGCGAACATATAATATAGTATGCTTAGTACTTTTTTGCTGTAACTTTAGATCTATATTTTTCTTCATAACTGTAAAAATTGTACTACAACATACCATATTATATGTTCATTGTGTAAATCTGCTCATTTGGAGTCCAATGCAATTGGATTTTCCATTTTACGATTTTTCTGTGATTTACTATGATTTTTCAAAACTGCTTTAGGGGATAATTTGACCAGTTTTCGAAAGTTCAGGGGGTGATATAGACCGTTTTATAGGTTGGGGTTTATGTAGCCCACCCCCATAAGTGAGGGGGTGATATAGACTTTTTCCTATTCGTTTCGTTGGGCTGGGCTCTGAGAAGTACTCCCTCCGTTCCAAAAAACAAGTCGTTTTGGGATTCAAAATTTGTCCCATAAAACATGTCGTTTTACTTGATTTGGCAGTTTTGCATATGCATGTAGGCATGCAACAATCGGTTAGCACCAAATCTGGCTAAAAGACAAGGGCAATCAAGGTCATTTTACACTTTTATTAATCTGTCTTAAAACATCTAGAATGACTTGTTTTTTTAGACGGAGGGAGTATCTAGCTAGTACTTCTTTCGTTTCAAAATATAGATTCTTTTTTAATTTTTCAAGATTTGTAGATTTAACTATATGCACTTATTAGATATAAAATGTCTAGGTACATAATAAAAACTAAATACTAAAACAATTTATATTTTTTGTTTTGAAACGGAGGGAATATATGTGATTGATCAGGTTTGGTTTTCTAGAAGCTAATCTGTTATTTAGATCAAACGAATCAGTTAGCATAGAAAGCAGTCACGAGTCAGGACAGTTTAGCTTTCAGCAATTGAAATCTAGTACACGTGATGTCAATGTGCACACCAGTCAGAATCTATCTATACTACGAAAAGGACGACGAAATTTTTGTTTCGTCCGTCGTTAAAATTAGCCTACACCGTTAGATTTTATGACAATCAAACGCTCTAAATTAATCTAAAGAGTCAACGTTGACTATATCTCACACCTTTGAGCCTACACCGTTGAATTTTATGATTCGAGCGCTCTAAGTTGATCTAAAGAGTCCATATTAACTACGTCCTTAAATTAGTTGATGAAAGACCTGGCCAAAGGCGAAAGATCAAGAATCTAGTACTCCTCGCTCGCGGGGCAAGTTACCTGGCTAATATGGGTCTTTCTAGCTATTATTTTCCTTCTGACCTTCTAGAATGGTACTCCGTAACACTACTACTACGAGAGACGGGAATTTCCGGAGCACGTCAGCGGTAGGAAGAAACACGTGGAAATTCTTGCTGGCGTCGACCCGCATTTCAAAATACGTCAGGAAAACTGGTCTTTGTCCGGAAGTATAATTTTTGTATCAGAAGATTAATTACCCTCACGAGATGCACATCACTTCAGGCGTATTCAAAATCCCGTGTCTTCAACATCGGGTTAATTTAAAGCTTTCTCGTTCAATGCAAATGCCAGTATCATCCTGATTCCTGACTATAGGTAACCGTGAAGGATATACGAGTAAACGATATGCCCGTGTCGTCCCAAGTGACAGTGATACATGTGTGCAGGCGCCTTTTTGGCGCGACCAATATAATAACTAACTTATTAATTTGTTTAATGGTCTAACTAACCAAAAGCACCCGGCCTTCTAGATTTTCATTGTTGCATGACTTGTAGCCTGAATCCCGCAAGAGTAAAAGTGTCATTTTAGTACTTGATTTTAACACTGACCGGTACTAAAATATGACATTTAATATCGGTTTGTGTTAAAATCTGGTACTAAATGGGTCTCCATGAGTTATTTCAAATACAATGCATCTCCCACTAGTCGTATGTGTTCGTGTGTGTGGGCCTCTTGACAGTTTCAAAAAAAAATTCATTTATTTTTTGGGCACAATGTCATTTAGTACCGTATTTTAATACAACTCGGTATTGATGTCAGTTTTTTCCACTAGTACCATATAATCAATAGATCAAACGAAAGGAACCCATGCGCCGGCTGATACACTGTCCCTCCTCCTACTAACTTTTTTGGTGTTTATCTTTGTCTATTGACCATTGGAGAATCGATTGTCCCATTAGCTGATATTTCCCGAAAAGTCCTGCTAACAATTTGGTACCGAAGTAGCACTCTGCCCAACGCTCCACCGATGGATTCAAATCCAACTGATTAGGATGACAAGGTAACATCATGATGACGTGGCTAATCCTACTGTTTCCACTGCAACGCAAAGTATATCATTTCTTATGGAGCAAAATCCTAAAACAACCAATATATATACACCGGCCAATGTCAGCTACTCCCTCAGTCTTAAAATAAGCGCTCATCTTGCTTTTTAAGACTCAAACTTTTCAATTTTGACCAAAATTTATAATAAATTATACTGCTATTTATGATATTTAATAAATATCATTAGATTGAGCATTGAGTATACTTTTTTTAATAAATTTATTTAGAGAAGTAAATATTAATACTACTTTTTATATTTTTAATCAAACTTAAAACGTTTGACACGCAGACGCTCACACAACACGCACGCACACTCACCCCGCAAACGCTACCCCTATGAGCACCTTCGAAGGACTGAGTGCCCGGTACAACTGGAGATTTTCGAAGTCACCATTGACGCCTCGTTGTCGACGGAAACGTCGCTTACCACTTAACGTATAATGCCGGAAAATCCTGAAAAATCCCAGAAAAAAGTGCGAGCACCGGAATTTGAACTCTGGTGGGTAGCGTTCCACTGGACCATCCTACCGTTGCACTACAAGCCAATTCGCAAGTATGAATTAGTCTGATCTGAAACGAAACACATGTCAGAGGATGATGGCGGCCGCCGAGCACGTGAAGTGACCAACTTTTTGACACTTCGCCCAGGACCAACTAGCTAAGAATTGAAGAAGAACGCCACTAAAAAAAGCTAGGAAAGAAGACCCTACGCTATATTTTCCACGGTCAAGCTGCCTCCCTCCCATCAACTTGAGCCACAGCAGCCGCCCAAGTAGCAGGAAGCCAGGAACCGTCTCAAAGCTTTCTAGAATAAAGTATCAAAAAAAAAAATTCTAGAATCCCGGGCGCACATGCTTTGAATTGGTCGTTGCAGTTAGGTTTTTTTTAGGGCTGGTCGTCTCAGAATTTCGCGGTGAACGAATGCACTCCGCGGCGGTCCGCGCCTTTACTCCCTGGTTCTCGGCACGTCGCCGTCTGAAGAAGTCCTGCTTGCTGTATGCGGTCCTTGCTGAATTCTCACCTTCATTCCTTCAAGCAGATCGAACAATAATATCGGGGGACTGGGGATGTCAAGAATCAGTTACCGTGACAGATGCACATCGAGTAATGTTATATCAGCATCAGAGTGAAGTGAGCCGCTGATTTTTTTGAAGTAAGTGAGCCGTTGATGTAGGTGTAGCTTTCAGCGGAAAACGCAGCGCACCACATAACGAAGGTAAAAATATAATGTCAAATTCTAGACTTATGGGACGAATTACTCCAAGAAAACAAAATAGTAAAGGTATTCAATACCATTGTTCTAGAAGGTCGTCAGAACTGTTAGGATTAATTAGGATTAGTAGTGATCAATAGACACCTTTTAGGAATAGACACCCTTTTGTATAGACACCTCTTCTAGAGAGACACCCTTTCATAGAAAGGCACCCTTTGGGGGCACCCCTTGGACTTGTATATATATGTAATACACAACACAATAATCAATCATCAGTTCTCATTCTCATTTTCACTTAACACGTTATCATGCACGCTGCCTCTACAATCAAGAAATCACCCCATGCAAGTTCTGTAACTTCCAGAAAGGAAGGAACTTGCCGGCAGTTCCTTTTCTGCAAACAACTCCCAAAAGAGAAAGCACTCGTCATTCTGTAACTCCCAGAAGACACAAGAGAAGTCTTGTCGGTGATATTATCTCCGGCAGTCTTCCACGGGGTAGCCCACGGAAGTGATTTGTAATGCAGGGAAGATCGCAAAGATCGGAAGCAAGATGGTTAGGATGGACAGACACAGGGGTTTATACAGGTTCGGGCCGTCGACTCGACGTAATACCCTACGTCCTGTTTTGAGGTGTTGTATTGCGTGTTGAGTTGTTGTCTTGAGACTTGATCTGTGTTCCGTTGTTTTGGAGGGGGTCCCTGCCCGCCTTATATATCGGGGGCAGGGTTACAAGTCGGTTTGTATCCGATCCTATCTCTAAGAATCCTTTCCTTCTTTACAATAATTCCTATTCCAACTAGGACTTCTCCTTCCAGATCCTTCCTCCGTGCGCCGACTTGTCCCGCACGTCTTCAGGTCCAGAACGATGAGGTGGGCCGCCCCCTTTTGGTGGGCTGCTAAGCTAGCTCGTGATGCACCCGGGTACTATATCCCCCACAGTAGCCCCCGAGCACTTCTTGACCGATCGTTGGCTGTAATTGTTCCGTCTTCTCCTGCATGATTCGAGTGCTCCAAGTTGTCTAAGATCTTATCCGAGTGGTTTCGAAGAAGATCCGAGTGGTTTCGAGGAAGATCCGAGTGCATGCTCAGACATTCCTGAAAACAATTCTTCAATTACAGTCATAGTGAGGGGAAGGAGTGCTCTTTTTCACGACGCGACAGCGAAGTGAATACACTTAGCCCCCGGACTTTGGGCAATTTTAGTATGAAATTGGCCAGAGGTCTTCAATTTTTACCCATCTGTATCTTGATTTTCAATGGTGTGCACCTCCAGGTGCACCCATTGGGTGTAGCCCCCGAGCCTTGAGCAGAATAGAATATTCTGGTCGAGGGTCAAAAAGCAAAATATTATGAATCTCTTTTTAAACTTAATCCATCAATGGTGTGCACCTCCAGGTGCACCCATTGGGTGTAGCCCCCGAGTCTTGTTACGACTCAGCATGATCGTGTCAAGACTCTGAAAGCCATGAATTCCGACTGATTTTTTCAGCCTCCATGCCTCTAGACATGGATTTTAGATAATCTTTTCCTTCAGAGGCTTTTTTATTTCCCCTTTATAAGGATTTTGTCCTCAAGTTCTTTGAACTCGGCATGACTTCCGAGTCGTGTCCCACGACTCAGCTTGACCATATGGTAAGCCATCTTCTCACAAGATTTATACTTGTCAGCATTTGACCCAGATTTCTGAGTCAATTTTAGCGATAGTATCGCATGCCTTACGTAAAAAATCAATTGCAAGGATGCAATATTAATTGCAAAATCAAGTTTGGTCGTCGACTAATTTTAGCCTCACGACCGAGCGGTTTCTGCCCCTGAACCCTAGCTCAGGAACCCACAAATTTATTATCGTAACAGAACCGAAAGGTCGTGCTATATTTTAGCCCATTTAGGCCCACTACTCCGCAAAGTCCGTTGCGTCCCTCACGGTTGCTTTTACGGAAGGCGAAATATCGCGAGATATCGCGACTCCTTACCGCATCTTTGAATTCAAAGCGACGGGACGTGCCTGCGTCGGTTGAGTTCCCGAGACGAGCGCCGCGCCGCGCGCGGGAGGAACGGTTTATTCCTTTATAAGCCATCCCCGCCGCATTCTTCTTGCCATTTGCCTTCCCCGACGCTCCAGTTCTCTTCCCCGCGCAAGAGCAAACCCTAGATCCGCTCCCGCAACTTTCTTCCTCGCTCTTCAGCCCCGTTCGTCGCCATGGCGCCCAAGAGGAAGGAAGGCCCGAAACGGAAGGAGAGGTCGCCTGCAAGAGCCCGGTCGTCTAAGGCCAAGGCCACCGCCGAGGTCGCCGTGGATCGCGCCGCCGAGTGGAGGGAGTCCATCACCACCACCAGGCGCCTCGAGCAGCACGTCGTCGACGGCATCCTCCCCGACCAGCAAACCGCCGAGTGGCGCGCCGCCGCCGGTGAGTCTTTCCCCACCCCAAACTCTTCTGATTTGGTGGTGTTCGAATCTTTCTTTCTCCGTGGCTTTGGCGTGCCCGTGCATTCTTTCCTCCGCGGGCTGCTGCATTACTATGGGATCAGTCTCTGCGCACTGAATCCCAACTCCATCCTTCATATCGCCATTTTCATCAATCTCTGTGAGGCCTATCTTGGGATAGAGCCTCACTTCAATCTTTTTCTTCATCTTTTTCTTCTTAAACCTTATCCCCGAACCGACTGCCCACAAGTAGTCGGGGGCGCCGGACTCCAACTCCGTGAGGGTCGAACTCGGGAGTATTTTGACATCCCTTTCCTTACCTCCAATAAAGGGTGGCAGTCCGAGTGGTTTTACGTAGGAAACCACTCGCCTGCCATCTCTCCAGAAATTGATTCTCGTCCTGTTCCCTCCCAATCCTGGACCACTCTTCCCAATGAGAGTGAAATGGATCAGGTTCGGGAACTCCTGGGTCTTATTTCCCAGTTGAAGGACAATGGGTTGTCTGCCGTCGGAGTGGCAGCCAACTTCGTTCTGCGCCGGGTCCAGCCACTCAAGCAGCGGGCTCACCCGGCGTATGAGTATTACGCCGAGGGGGACAACACGCGCGAAGCCCCCAAGCGCGTCGACAAAGTCCAAGCCGCCGCTCGGCTTGGCAAATTCTTCGCGACTGGAACCTCCCTGAGGACCACTGACTGTCCTCCGGCGTTCAACTTGGGGAATCCACGCCCTGAGGTATTTAGTCAATCTGTTGTTGTTTTTATTTCAATTCCACCCATTGGGTGTAATCTCAGAACTGAACCCAATTTTTGCAGGGTCGAGCTGCCTTTGTATCCCTCCCTCCTTTGCCTGAGATGCCAAAGGGAGTGGATCAACCGGCTCGGCGCAGGGCCGTTGGATCTGAAGAAGCAGTCGGGGAAAGTGAGAGTGATCTGCGCGACTCGGATATCACTCTGTCATCCTCTCCTTCTCCCGATGTGCTATCTCCGAGTGGTGGGAAGGCTGCTCCTGCTCTGAAGAAGCGGAAGATCTCCACTGGGATCGTGTTTAGGGATGCGCCAAGCCGCCGCCAACTCCTTATCTCTGAGTCGTCTGACTCGGAAAAAGATGAAGTGGCGTCGCCGAGTCGTCACTCCAACCGCCAATCACAAGCTCGGAGCAGTCTCCCCTTGCAGTAATGCCTCTGAGTGCTGCAAGTCCGAGGGACCTCCCTTCCCCTACTCGGAAAGGAAAGCGCCTGAGAATGCGCATTTCTACTCTGTAAGTATCCTTATCATCTCTTGATTTCCTTTATGTTCTTCTATTAGTGATCCATATATGCTTTATCCTGTAGCACGCCGTCTGAGGTCCCCTTCTCGGGTCCTCCGCCTCAGTCGGCGGTTGAGACCGAAGCCCCATCAATCCAAACTCCAGAGGTGCCGATCCACTCGGCTGATCTTCTCAGCGATCAGCCTGTGGGTCCGCCACCAGAGTCGCAGCGGGAGCCAACCCCGCCACCGCCGAGTCCTACACCGGCGTCGCCGACCCCGCCGCCAGTTCCTCAAGGCAGCCCCCAGCATGCTCCTGCGGTTGAACCGACTGCAGCAGTGGAGGAGCCCCAGACTGCGGCGGTCGAGATTGCTTCTGCGGCGGTCGGCGTTATGAGTGGTGGTGCTCCCCTGACTCCTCTGGAGGAGTTCATGTCACTCCATCGTCGCATGGGCCACATAGCCAAGGTATTTCCCGAGCTACTTATCTTGTTGATATCAAGTACCGAGTGGTACATTGATTCATATTGTTATCTGACTTGTTTTTGCAGGACTTAGCTGCTGATGCCGAGGCCAAAGCCTCGGTTATTCAAGAATTATCTTCAGCAGTTGCTAAGGCCGACTCTTTGGTGGCCCGAGTGGCTGAGCTCGAGGCTGCTGCGGTAGAGCGCCAGGCTGAGTTGGAGGAAGCCCAGCGTACCACCCGCGATTTATGCGGGGAGGTAGAGCAGGCTAAGCTCAACGAGGCCCAGGCCGTGCACGAGCTCAGAGCTATGTTCTTCCTTGTTTGTTTTTCTGTCAGACGTGAAAATACTATTCAGATCTAACTTTCTGTAGATTATCGATATCGGATTATGTCCCAATTCGCAGAGCTTACTGCCAAGGTGGCCCGGCTGCAAGGTGAAGCTGAGGCGCTGCGCACCGAGAAGATAGCGCTGGAGGACGCTATCCGAGTGGTGGCGGAGGAGATCGAGCCGGAGGCGTCATCGTCTTCAGCTTCCATCCTCGACCGCGTTCGGGCGCTCCCACGCTACTTCCGGCGGCAGCTCTGCTCCATCAGCCAGGCCAGCTGTGGCCATGTCCTGGCGGTGCTCAAATCGCTGTTCCCGGCGTCAGACCTGGAGCCACTCGGCCGCGGGTATGCTGCCGGCACCTCTGAAGACGACGTGGGCAGACTACTCCATGAAGTCGAGCCCATCGCCAATGTCCTGTCCAAGGATGTTGTTGATGACTCGGATGAAGCGGCCCCGTCTGGTGCTGGTGACCCTGCAATGTAGATAAAATATTTGTAGTATTTGGTCGAACCAGTATTGTTTGAACAATATTTGAATTGTCATTATTGTATATAAGTTTTTATTGGTCTACAACTCCCTTTCTTTCTGCGCTAGCCTTAATTTCTGAGTGGTTGACCTGTTACGGAGTAGATTAGCCTCGTTGGTCTCAGTCTCATGCCGCAGAGTCTTTGTCGTACGTTTAGAGCTTTGACTTGGCGAGTACTTTCCCTCTCGATTTAAGGTTTATTCCACTCATACTTTATGTGCGTGACGCGAAAGAGGAAATGCGAGTAGTAGAAATAGATGAAAGATGAAATCAACTTTTTTGATAACTCATTGTGAACATGCCGAGTCGTAACTGGGGGTGACTACCCTCCAAAATCACTCGGAAAAAATAAATCTAAAATAGAAAAGATAAATACATAACTGATTCAGGCGTAGAAACGCTGTAAGTGCTCGATGTTCCATGGATTTGTCGATGTAGGCGTTCTATTGCGTCCAGAGTCAATTGATCCATACGCGCTTGAATTGTCCTCTGGTAGATCGCGCCGGCGTTTTTCAGACCGAAGGCCAAAGGAGCACCGAACGACGTGATGAACGAGGTCTTTATCTGATCGTTAGGCTCTAGGCCTGTCTGGTAATAGCCTGGATAGCTGTCGAGAAAGCAGAGCAGGGCAGAGCCTGCCGTGGAGTCTGACTCTGCCCCGATGATGGCCGTCTTCTTTGGGTCGTCCAAGTCCAGAGAGATCCTCTTCAGCTCCGTCTCCTTGCTTGGCGCAATGGCTTCTCTTGCTGGCTTCTTGGTGGGGATCTCTAGAGCGTCCTTCTCCACCTCCTGTGATGCAGCCAGTACTTGTTCCATGCGCTTGGACATGCCCAGGGCGGCTGCCGTGTTGAGAGTTTCCTGCTCGCATGTGTATGCGACTCGGACGTCTCCCAAGACGGTAATTATGACTTTAGGTCCTGGCATCTTGACCTGCAAGTAGACGTAGTGAGGAATCGCCATGAACTTGGCGAGCGCCGGCCTCCCGAGGATGGCGTGGTATGCAGTTTCAAAGTTCCCCACCGTGAACTGCATGTGCTCGGTCCGGTAATTGTTCCGGTCTCCGAAGGTAACGGGCAGTGTGATGTGCCCGAGTGGTTCTGCTCCCTCTCCCGGTATCAAACCGTAGAACGCGGATTGGGGGGGACTCAGGTCGAGAGTAGTCAGGCTGAGCTCCTTCAATGTGTTAGCAAAGAGGATGTTCAGGCCACTGCCACCGTCGACTAGTACCTTGGTGAGCCGAACGTTGCGAATCGTCGGGGCTACCACCAAGGCATGGGACCCGGGCTTCGGTATGAAGTTTGGATGATCCTCCCGGGTGAATGTGATCGGAACTTCCGACCATTTGAGGTACTCAGGTACCGGTGGCTCCCTCGCGTGCATGACCTGGCGATGGGTGAGCTTCTGCTGGCGCTTCGACTCGAACTCTGGTCCGCCATAGATCATGCGGACCACTCGGTCGGCTTCCTGAAAGTCATCGCCGGGCTCGTCGTGTCGCCTGTCGTCTCGCGGGGAACCATCGTTCCTCTTTCTGTATGGAGGGCCTCTGTTGCCCCCGGTGAAGGCTCGCTTGAGCCCGTAGCACTCTCGCGCCGAGTGCTTGTGTTTGTGGTAAGGGCATTGCTCATCGAGCATGCGCTGGAAGTCCTTTGGAGTTACCCGGCCTCTGGACCAGTCCAGGGCGGCGACCATGTCTCCCTCGCTCTTCTTCTTGCGAGGTTGGCTGTCATTGCGTCGATGGTCGTCGTGCCGGTCTTCGTCCTCGCGGCGGTCGCGTTTGCGAGTCGTCTTGTTCTCTTCTTCCCAACGACTTCTGATTTCGCTGAGTTGTTCTTTTTCTGCGATCTCTGCATCCGCCCACGTGCTAGCAACCCGGAACATGTCATTGACAGTCGCGGGTGGCTTCCGAGTCCACTTGTGAATCAGTCTCCCGTCGGAGATGCCGCGCTGGAAAGCTGACATCACCTCCTGATCCGTGACGTCCGTGATGGAGTTGCGCTTTTCTGAGAACCTGCGCACGAAGTCGTGCAGGGTCTCGTTCTTGCGCTGCCTGATCTGACCGAGGAGTCGCTTGCTCCCGGGCCTCTCCCAGGTACCGAGATAGTTACCGATGAAGAGTTCGGTAAGCTGCTCCCAGTTGTCGATGGCGTCCTGCGGGAGTCCTGCCAGCCAGTTGCGGCAGTCCTTGGTGAGCATGATGGGAAGATAGTTTGCCATCACGTCCTCGTCGCCGCCGGCCGCTTGTACGGCGGTGTAGTAGATCTGAAGCCATTGAGATGGGTCAGATTTCCCGTCGTACTTGTCGATATCCGACAGCTTGAAGCCTCTGGGCCACGTCACGCTTCTCAAGCGCTCGGTGAACGACTGGAATCCGCCGATCCAACCTCTAGGGCGGGAATCGCTCGGACCCGATCCGTCAGCTGCTCTTGGGGGTGTGCTGTCCCTCCTGCGATCCCGGTCCCTGGGCGGGGAACGGGTCCTCCGATAGTTCCGAGTCCTGGGTGGAGTTCGGTCCTGTCGGTAGGTTCTGCTGCGCGGTGGAGTTCGATCTCTTGGCGGAGTCGGTCGCCTGGGTGGTGGAAGCACTCGTCGTAGCGGAGTGCGACCGCCATTGTTGCCGCGCCTTGGGCTACCGGAGAGGTCAGAGTAGTCTGACTCCGTCGAGTAGCCGCTCCTGTTGGGGTTACGACGGGGATTTCCATGATCCCGATCGTACTCTTCGCGCCGTCGGATTTCCTCACGGTGGCGCTCTTCGGTGCTGTTGGTGATGACGTCCCTCGCATCTCGATCTCCGTTGATCGTGGTGCGGAGGTCTTCATCACGACCCGATCCGCCGCCGGCCCGGTGTCGAGATGGACCGGGCTCAGGAGCGTCCGTGGTCGTTCTGCCTTGCATCTGGTGAACCTGGACGGAGGCGGCCTGCACGAGAGCCCTTACCTTTTCCAGGCCCGGAGTGTTAGGTGGCAGCCGATTGATTTCCTCGTTGATAGTAACGAGGTTCTGGACCGGTGTCTCGTAGACGTCGTATCCGTTGAACTCAAACATGCCGTCGCGCATCAAGTTCCGGGTGCTCCTCCGTTCGTGTTGATCCCGTTGGCGACGATGATCTTCAGAGTGAGGCTCTTGGAGTCGAGCAGTGCCAGATCCTGACGCGGTGGCTCCGTGCGGTCGTGCGGCTCTGCGAGTCGCCCGACTAGCATTGCGTCCTCGACGCTGGTTCTTGGCTTCAGTCGTCTCCTCAGCAGGAGTGACCTCATCTTCTGAGACAGGATTGGTTGGCGTTGCTGGCGCCACCATGTAGCAATATGATCCGACTCCCTCTTGCGCGAGGTAGTCTTCCTCGGACTCGGAGAAGTCGGATGTGGGCGTATAACGCTCCAAACTACTCGGAGTCAATTCTCCGAGTGATCCTAGTAGTTCCGGCTCTGTAGAGGCATCGGACACTGTGTATCCTTCCGGCAGATCGTCCAGGATTGAGGGTCCCAGTAGATCTAACCCGTAGGAGTCGCTCCCAGAGAAGTAATCATCCGACTGGACGATGTCCTTCTTCTTCTGCTTCCGAGCAATCGCGCAAAAGCCAGGGGTCTGAACAGTAATGACCTCAGGGCTCTGGACGCGTGTTGGTTGAGCGTTTACGCTCTGCGATGATTCGGCGACGCGACTCTCAGGAGTCGGATCGGAACCGAGTGATTGTAGATCTGTTCCCGACTGGTCTGGCCTCGCGTTCT
Organism: Urochloa ruziziensis; assembly: GCA_015476505.1. Lineage (NCBI taxonomy): Eukaryota > Viridiplantae > Streptophyta > Magnoliopsida > Poales > Poaceae > Urochloa > Urochloa ruziziensis. The sequence goes on along the minus strand of CM027119.1, from coordinate 71,342,315 downwards.
GCGATGGACTCAGCGGGGTAGATCCGGCACGATCAGATGCGATCGGACCGGATTGGGCCGTGATGGCCGAAGTCGGCGCCAGAGAGGAGACCTCCGTGGCGACCGTAGCTCCTGCCGCTTGGGTATCCAAAGCGGCGGTGATGACGTCCCCGAACTGGATCTCGACTTCGTCGACGTCCGGGAGGTTGCAGCCGTCCAAGATCTTGACGCGATCCATCGAGCTTACCAGATTGATCTCGGCGATATCCCCTACCTGGCGCGCCACTGTCGGTGATATTATCTCCGGCAGTCTTCCACGGGGTAGCCCACGGAAGTGATTTGTAATGCAGGGAAGATCGCAAAGATCGGAAGCAAGATGGTTAGGATGGACAGACACAGGGGTTTATACAGGTTCGGGCCGTCGACTCGACGTAATACCCTACGTCCTGTTTTGGGGTGTTGTATTGCGTGTTGAGTTGTTGTCTTGAGACTTGATCTGTGTTCCGTTGTTTTGGAGGGGGTCCCTGCCCACCTTATATATCGGGGGGCAGGGTTACAAGTCGGTTTGTATCCGATCCTATCTCTAAGAATCCTTTCCTTCTTTACAATAATTCCTATTCCAACTAGGACTTCTCCTTCCAGATCCTTCCTCCGTGCGCCGACTTGTCCCGCACGTCTTCAGGTCCAGAACGATGAGGTGGGCCGCCCCCTTTTGGTGGGCTGCTAAGCTAGCTCGTGATGCACCCGGGTACTATATCCCCCACAAGTCTCTCGTTGCTTCAACTCTCCAGAGAATTGAACTCACCGAGAGCACTGTGTTTGGGCTTCTTTTGCCTCTGATCCCCCTAGAAATAATAGTCATTTCTTTATTTCCTTTCAACAGTACTAGAATTAATTAGTCTTCTAGTTAGCCTTTTATTCCGCAAGAACATCTCCTTATGTTGTTATGCCCCAATTATGATCGCCATTGTATATATATGTGTGGCTTGATTTTAATATATGTACATTGCAACTGAATATCGATTGTCATGTTGATTTAATCAAACCATTTTTATATCGATTGTTCTGTTGATTTAATCAAACCATTAATTCATGACGTCACCACAAGTTCATTAAACCGAGTTATCATACAGAAAAAGATTTTGTTTGGTTATCATCGGATTCATAATCAAAATTGCAATATATTATATCTTGTTTATTTTGATTAATAACACAAGGTAATGGAGTCTAAGGCACTGGCTGTGTTTAATTCATGTTCGAATTATTCTGCCCAGAGACTAGGTCTTAGCAGTGACTCATCACCTATTACTGAGAGGTCTACATCTTGTTTTACTGAAAACTCGATGATTACCTACACCGTGTTTTTAATCAAAATAAAGGTTTTGGATTATAATAAATGGTCTACATCCTTGTGATAATTACCATTTTTATCATATTATTGTTGATAAGTACACAAAGTGGTAGAGTTCTAAGCATTGGCTGCGTCTAATTCACTTATGAATTATTCTGCCCAGAGACTGTGCTTAGGCTGCAATGATTTTGCCTACCATACGATCTACTCTTTGTTTTAACACCGAGATTATCCAATTTGTGTTTATCAACATTTATGATTTGTTGTTTGGTCTACACATTTATGTGATTACCTACAATACTCCAAAAACTATGATAAGATATCAACTAAGTTTTAACAATTACATATACATTGCAATTTTTACCATAAGGTAAATTAATTAGTACATGATTGATCATGTAGAAATATGGCTACTAAAGAATTCAAGAAACTTAATTTAAATAGAAGAAAATTATGCCTCGTGGACTTGATCCAAAGCGTGGACTTTTGCACCACAAACGTTATTCTTCAGGAGATGAAATATTTCCAAACCCTTAAGGAAAAGGAAGGAAATATTATGACCATTGCTGGTAAAGACGCAATAATAGCTGGCTTAGGCCAAGCCATTATTACTCTCCCTATGGGTACACAAATTTTACTTGAGGATGCCTTATTGTATCCTGATTTGACTAGTACCCTTTTGAGTAATAGAGATATCCGTAAGAATGGTCTTCATGTTGAAGCACATGAAGATAATAAAGAAGCATTCCTTCTTCTAACTAAACTTATGGGATTTGGCAAGAAAATTTGTGAAAATTTTTCTTCACTCCAATCTGGATTGTACTTTACTCACATAAATCCTATAAGAGTATTCTACTTATAAGATAATTTTCCAAAATATCGATGCATTCCAAAATTGGCATGATCGACTTGGACACCGAGGAATTGAGATGATGAGAAAAATTATTAACAATTCTATTGGTCATAGCTTACATTCTATGAATTCTCAGTTTTTATGTGCACCGCATGTGCCACAAGAGAATTGATTTTAAGGCCCTCTTACCTTAAAATTTCATATGTGAGCCACTCAAGTTCTTGAACACATTCAAGACAAGCATATGGCTCTATTTAGCCAACCAAATAGACCATTTAAGTGCTTTAAAAAATGCTAATTGATGCATTTGATAAATAGTTCCACATGTGTATTTCTTACTCATAAGGTATCACAATTTTACAAATTTATTGATCAGATTTTTAATTTGAAGCAACTTATCCTGGATACATGATCAAATCCATTCATTTGAAGTAAATTTGGTCTTGGGAACTATAGCACTAAGTATCAAACATTATGGGTTAACTAAAGATCTCTTATTGAGATAATTCATTTGCATGACCAGCAAAGAATTGAAATTTACCAATATCTAGTTGGTACTATGCGGATTTACACACCGCATAATTAATCCAAATTCATTCAACTGCAATCATACGGCTCACTCCGTTGCAGTATGTACGTGGAAATTTGACCTCAATCATATATTTCCCGTTGTATGTTGGTTATGTTTTTGCATATACCAATATCGTCACCTCAACATACATCTATGAGCATTAGGGGCCAACAATGGGTATTATTATTCGTCATTCAGATAATACCTAAGGTCTTCTATGGGGATTTGTATACATGCTCGTATGTTGATCGGATTTTGAGGACGATTCCAGGCATTAGGGGGAGATTAATACCACAAAATAGAATGCCAGGAATCAGAATGTTTATTACATTGAGTCCTCACACCCACGTACCAAAGAATATCTGAACCTTAGTTCAAAATATTTTATTTGTAATACATTACAAATAGCCTGCCAGATGCATTTGCTAATCAAAGTATCATCATATCCAATTCTATGGATAAATGTACCAGAAAGAGTGAAGGTACCAAATAAAATCACTCAACTCCCAAATCAAAATAAGAGGGGGTGAAAGTGCATCTAGGTCCCTAAATGTGTTTTGGTAATTAATGACAATCATCATGGACTAACAATTCTATTGAGATGATGAGATTAGGTTAGTCCGGATGAATGGATGAGCTTCAATAATTGATTACGAAATATCGCCGTATATTGAAGCAAGAGGATGCTAAAGGAAAAGGTAAAAGATAGGTTGTTTTCTTTTACCGGTCCTAAGGTGTTTTAGAGAAGAGAATTTGACCGGATTGATAGGCTAGATAGCCGTACTATTAAGAGGGGTCAATTGTGGTTGCTTGTTGTGATTCTAGTGCCAACTTGCTCAAATAGTATAAGTGCATGCATGAGAGCTAACTTCGTTTTCAAAAGTTAAAGGGAATTCAACCTTGCTGATTTTGGTCAGGCGGACGGTCCGCCCTTGGTATGGCGGACGGTCTGCCTCACATATGGTTGAAGGAAAATCGGCTAAGTGTTGGTTTAAGGGGCCCTGCCGTCTTTCTTAGGCGGACGGTCCGCCTGGTACAGGCGGACGGTCCGCAGGCTATTTTTGCCTGAGGCGGACCCTTTCGCGGACCGTTCACGCAGAGACGTTTTCTGGAGGTTCCAGGATACTTTTATAAGGCGGACGGTCTGCCTTTGTGAAACATAGTCCTTAGTCATGTGGTGATCTTTTCTAACTGAGAGGCGGACGGTCCGCCCCTGTTGGGCGGACGGTCCGCCCCTGTTGGGCGGACGGTCCGCCAACCCCGTAACGGTCACTTCTGACACGTTTGACTTTTTGAAGTAGTAGCCGTTGGGCTCGGGCGGACGGTCCGCCCACTCTTAGGCGGACGGTCCGCCAGTGCTCTGTTTTCACGAGTTTTTCACATAACGGCTAGTTGGAAAGGTGGGGAGTATATATACTCATCCCACAGGTTTGGGGACACTCTCTTGGCCATTCTGAAAGCTCATTTGACCCAAGAGTCCCCTCTCTCATTCCTCTCTCACTCATTTGCTAAGGGATTGCATTCTTGTGAGTGTGAAGAGTTCTAGTGCATTGTTTTGGATTGCATTGAGCATTGAGGCACTAGGAGAACATCAAGCAAGCGTCATTGGCTTGTTACTCTTGGAGGTTGCCGCCTCCTAGACGGCTTGGTGTGTGACTTTCATTGAGCTCTTCAAGAAGATTGTGAAGCAGCCTTGGAAGATTGTAAGAGGTCTTGTGCTCACCTCACCGGAGCGGTAAAGGGCAACTCTAGTGGAATCGAGGTTTGGAGAGGTTCATTGCATTCAAGCCGGCTTATACATCAAGTGTGACTTGATAGAGAAGCGGTTGAAGCTTTGAATCCACCTCAACGTGGATTAGGGGTGACCGGCAAGTCATCGACACCACGGGAAAAATTTCGGTCTCTTGTGTGATTGTTCATTTCTTTACTCATTTACATTTTGCTATTTGTCTTGATCATTTACATTCATAGAGATTGAATCATACTTGTCACCCTAGGTTGCAAACCTTGACCTAGCTTAGAATCAAGTAGAAATAGGTTTTCTCTTGTGTTACTAATAATTTTTATTAGTGCTTTGATTTTAGTTAAAACCGCCTATTCACCCCCCCTCTAGTCGGTATCCTAGATCCTACAAGTGGTATCAGAGCCGTGGTCTCCAATTTGCAAGGATTTAATCATCCTGGAGTAGGATAAATGGCTAGTGATAGCAAGAACCATGCGGGGAAACCACCCTTCTTTGATGGAAGCAATTATGACTATTGGAAGACTAGAATGATGGTCTATATCAAGTCAACTAGCAAGAAGGTGTGGGAAATCATAGAGGAAGGATATGTCATACTTGATCCCAAAGATCCTTCCCCATCGGATAGTGAAAAAGAAAATCTAAATGATCAAGCATTGAATTTGCTCTATAGTTGTCTTAGTGTAAATGAGTTCAATCGGATCAAGAATCTCAAGACGGCCTTTGAAGTTTGGGAAAGATTCAAGGAAATTTATGAGGGAACCACCACCGTGAAGGGAGCAAAACTCTTTGTATACAAAGGAAAATTTAGTGAGTTTGCTATGAAGAAAGATGAAAGTGTTGATGAAATGTTTGATCGATTGAACAACATTGTCAATGAGCTCAAGTCTCTCAACTTTGATGTGCCGGATCAAGATTTCTCTCACAAGTTTCTTAGGTGTCTCCCGGAGAAGTATGAAACTATTGTGACTCTCTTGGTGAGAGAGGACTTGAGCAAGATCACCCCAAGTGAAGTTCTCGGTGAAGTGCAAACACATGACATATTCAAGAAGTCACAACGAGAAGCTCGTGGTTTGGCAAATGATGATGAGAAGAAAAGCATAGCCCTCAAGGCAAAGACTACCAAGGAAGACAATTGTAATGAGGGAAATGAGATTGGTGAAGGCTCAATGGAAGAAATGGCCCTCATTGTCAAAAAGCTAAACCGAATCATGAAGAACAAGAACTATGGCAAGAAAGGGCAATCATCAAGCAAGAACCCATTTGAAGACAAGAAATGCTATGAGTGTGGTGAAATGGGTCACATCATCATAAATTGTCCAAACAAGAAAGACAAGTACAAGAAAAATGATGACAAGAAGAAGAAAAGAAAGAAATTCTTCAAGAAGAAGAAGAATGGTCAAGCTTACTATGTTGAGTGGGATTCCGATGCTAGTTCCGACTCCGATGATGATGATGATGATGATGAGGATGACAAGCCATCAAAGGGAGTAGCGGGCATCGCCATCAAGAAGGCTCCATCACTCTTCTCTTCTCCTTTTTGTCTTATGGCAAAGGGTGAAGCCAAGGTATCATATAATGATGATGATGATGATTTATTTGATGATGATGATGAACTAGATGATATTCCTTCATATGATGATCTTGTTAGAATGCTTAACAAGTCTAATGACTACATGTGCAACGAGAAGAAAAAGTTGACGGATTTGGAGAGAAAATACTCATCTCTTCAAAGTTCCTATGAGGAGCTAAAGACTACTCATGAAAATCTAAAAGAAACTCATGAGAAGCTTAAGGAAGCTCACAACATCTCTCTTGCACAAGAAGTCAAAAGTCATGTGAGCATAGGTGTTGGTTGTGATATTTTGAATGATAGATCATGTGCTCCTAGTTCATCTAACCCATCTTGTAGCTCAAGCAATACATCTTTCATGAATGATGGATTCACATGTGATGCCTCTCTTATGCTTGAGAATAAATTGCTTAAGGAGGAAGTTGATAAATTGACCAAGAAATTCACCAAATGGTTTGAGAGTCACTCGGATTTCACTAAGTGTGTGGAAACCCAAAAGGTTCCAATCAACAAGAATGGGATTGATTATTCTCCCAAGAAAGGGAAAAAGGCTTTCATTCCCAATAACTCTACCTTTGGCAAGGCTCATGTACAATATGAAGAGGAGAATTCATTCAAGTTTTGTCAAACTTGCAAGACTAGAGTTGAGCCATCTCACAAGTGCAAGGGCAAGAAAGATGTATCCTTTGATGCTTCATATGTGCTTAAGAAAAATGTTAAGGGTAAAGTATTTGCTAAGTTTGTTGGTAATCCTAAGAATAACACTAGAAAGATAGCTATATGGGTACCTAAGATCTTGGTTACTAACATGCAAGGACCCAAGCAAGTTTGGGTACCTAAAAACTAGTAATCTTCTTATGTAGGTGGATTACAAGTCCGGAGGAAGACATTGGGTACTTGATAGTGGTTGTTCTCAACATATGACCGGAGAAGCTAAAATGTTTACTTCTATTGATGATGAAGCCGCCGGTTATGATAATATCATATTTGGTGATAATGGTAAAGGTGAAGTGAAAGGATTAGGCAAAATTGCTATTTCAAATGATTACACTCTCTCAAATGTCTTATTGGTCAACTCTCTCAAGTATAATCTCTTGTCTATTACTCAACTTTGTGATCTTGGTTACAAATGCACCTTTACTAGTGATGGTGTTGAGTTGACCACTCTTGATGGAAAGAATTGCATTTTCAAGGGTTTTAGGCATGAAAACTTATATCTTGTGGATTTCTCATCAAGTCATGCAAATTTAGTTTCTTGTCTTTTCACTAAGTCATCAAAAGGTTGGTTGTGGCATAGAAGGCTTGCTCATGTTGGCATGAAACAACTCAACCGATTATTGAAATATGATCTAGTTGTTGGATTGAAAGATGTGAAGTTTGAGAAGGATAAACTTTGTAGTGCTTGTCAAGCCGGAAAGCAAGTTGCTAGCCCTCACTCATCCAAGAGTATCATGTCTACTTCAAGAGCATTGGAATTATTGCATATGGATTTGTTTGGACCAACCACATATAGAAGTATTGGTGGAAATTGCTATTGTCTTGTGATCGTTGATGATTTTACAAGATATACTTGGGTATTCTTTCTTCATGACAAGGCCGACACGTGCGACATTTTCAAGAAATTTGTGACAAGGGCCGAAAATGAATTTGAGCTCAAATTGAAGAAAGTGAGGAGTGACAATGGTAGTGAATTTAGAAACACAAGAATTGATGAATATTGTGATGAAAAGGGTGTAAAACATGAGTTCTCATCCAAGTACACTCCGGAACAAAATGGTCTTGTGGAGAGAAAGAATAGAACTTTGATTGATATGGCAAGGTCAATGCTCTCGGAATACAATGTGTCGGATTCTTTTTGGGCCGAAGCTATCAACACCGCTTGTCATGCATCAAATAGACTCTATTGCCATCGATTCTTGAATAAGACTCCATATGAGCTACTCATTGGAAGAAAACCAAATATTTCATACTTTCGGGTCTTTGGGTGTAAATGCTATATTCTTAGGAAAGGCTCACGGTTATCAAAGTTTCAAAGTAAATGTGATGAAGGATTTCTTCTTGGGTATTCATCTTGTAGCAAGGCTTATAGAGTATACAACAAGACTCATGGCATAGTAGAGGAAACATGTGATGTAAACTTTGATGAATCAAGTGAATGTCAAGATGAACTAGATAAATCAAGTGATGTAAGAGATGCTATCAAGAATATATCAATTGGTGATGTAAGACCAAGAGAAGAAGATGAGGATGAGGATATGGATCCGAATATTTCTATTAGAGTGAACCCATCAACATCTATACAAAATGATCAAGTTGAACAAGGATATACTCAAGTTGAAGGGTTGGACTTTGGTGCAACATTTGCTCCGGTAGCTAGATTGGAAGCTATTAGAATTCTATTAGCATATGCTTGCTCTCACAACATCAAGCTCTATCAAATGGATGTGAAGAGCGCTTTCTTGAATGGCAAAATTAGTGAACTTGTCTATGTTGAGCAACCCCCCGGTTTTGAGGACCCAATGAAGCCGAATCATGTGTACAAGCTTTCCAAGGCTCTCTATGGACTTAAACAAGCCCCTAGGGCATGGTATGAGAGGCTAAGGGATTTCCTCATCTCACAAGGCTTCAAGATTGGGAAAGTTGATACTACCTTGTTCACTAAATGCATTGGCAAGGACTTATTTGTATGCCAAATCTATGTGGATGATATCATCTTTGGATCAACCAATCAAGATTTTTGTGAAGAATTTGGAGAAATGATGTCTAATGAGTTCGAAATGTCTATGATTGGGGAATTGAATTACTTTCTCGGTCTTCAAATCAAGCAACTCAAGGAAGGCACATTTGTTTGCCAATCAAAATACGTGAAGGATTTATTGAAGAAATTTGGCATGGATGATGCTAAGCCAATCAAGACACCCATGGCTACAATTGGACATCTAGATCTTGATGAGGGAGGTAAACCGGTAGATTTAAAGCTTTATAGATCTATGATAGGTAGCTTGCTTTATCTTACCGCATCTAGGCCCGATATCATGTTTAGTGTATGCATGTGTGCTAGGTTTCAAGCCTCACCTAGAGAATGTCATTTGACCGCCGTCAAACGTATATTGAGGTATTTGAAATTCTCACCCAATATTGGTCTTTGGTATCCCAAGGGTGCTCAATTTGAGTTAGTTGGATATTCGGACTCGGATTATGCCGGTTGCAAGGTTGATAGGAAGAGCACTTCCGGTGGTTGTCAATTTCTTGGAAGGTCACTTGTTTCATGGTCTTCAAAGAAACAAAATTCGGTGGCTCTTTCTACCGCCGAAGCGGAATATATTTCGGCCGGAAGTTGTTGTGCTCAATTGTTATGGATGAAGCAAACCCTTCTTGATTATGGTGTGAATTTCAAAGAAGTGCCTCTCTTATGTGATAATGAAAGTGCCGTGAAGATTGCAAATAACCCGGTTCAACATTCAAGAACAAAACATATTGATATTCGGCATCACTTTCTTAGAGATCATGTGAGCAAGGGAGATATTAAGATTGATGGAATTAGTACAAATGATCAATTGGCGGACATATTCACCAAGCCATTAGATGAGCAACGGTTTTGCAAGCTAAGGAATGAACTAAATGTCATTGACTTATCTAATGTGGCTTGAAACTTAGTTTTTCTTATCATATCTAATTTATTATGCATTTACTTGTGCATTTTCATAAGTACATTCATATCATTGCATTCAATCCATAATTTTTGGCTCTATGATCACTCAAGGACAATCGAAAAGTTTCAAAATTCCTAAAAGAATCAGTGCTAAAAGATACAAGAAGAAATCAAAGAAAGAAGTGCAGAAAAACAGAAATGGAAGGAAATATTTTATGGTACGGCGGACCGTCCGCGAGTGCAGAGCCGGACCGTCCGCGGGTGCCTGACCGTCCGCGGATGAAGTGGCAGACCGTCCGCGCGACCTGAGACGAAATTGGAACCGAGAAACTGGCTAAGTCTTAGGCGGACCGTCCGCGGGTAAGAGGCGGACCGTCCGCGGCGGGCGAGAAAAGGCGGGCCCACATGGTTTTTGGATCTAATCTCCCTGGGCACCTGCCTCCTCATCCCACGCCCGACCAGAGCACCGAAACCCCTCTCTCTCTCATGGTCTCTCTCAAGAGAGGAAGGAAGAAGAAGCCATTGTTCTAGGGGGAGGACTTGGTGACTCGCGGACCGTCCGTGATCAACCCCGGACTGCTCAAGAACTCCTTCATCATGTCCTCTCGGTATTTCATTGATTCATCCATTGGTTTTCTTGGATTTCACACATGAACTAGATTAGGGTTTGAGATGGGGGTTTCAATTTTACCCATGGATTCTTGCAAATGCTTTTGGGATTGAGTTGGTAGAGTCATGGGCAACATATTGTAATGATTTGACGCAGTTTGGTGGGGTAGAAACTGAGATCGATCAATGGATTTGAGGGAAGTTACTGTTCCTGTTCGTGAGCGCAGTGTACCGGCGGACCGTCCGCGCCCTACTGGCGGACCGTCCGCCGCTCACTGTCGACTATGGACAGGACAGTAGCCTATTGTTGGTTGGGTTAATCTCAGTTTTATCAAAGATTATTGCTTATATGTACATCATTTATTCATGACAGCAACACTCGGATCAAGAAGGGAATGTCAAAGCCTAGCTCATCAAAGAGGGCACGAATTGTTGATTCAGATGAGGATTTTGAACTCAGTGACTCCATGCAAGCACTAAGTGACACGGAAGTTGAGGAAGAAGAAAGTGAGGATGAGCTTATTGATGTGACCATCAATCATCAAGGTAGAAGGTGGAATGCTACTACCTTTGCATCTCTCAGGGCACCCTATCAGTACTCATTGCCTCGTGACACCGCAAATCTTTTCTTTCATACTCGTGTGCAAGAAGATGCTTTCTTTGGTCACCTACTCAAGAAAAATGTATTCAAGCACCAGAAAATTGACTTCAACTATATGACCACACAACCCGTGATGGTTGGAGTTGTGAACAACTTTGTGAATATAGAACTAAGGGATTTCCTTGAAAATCATTGTGATTGGAATGAAACTATTATTCGTCAGTTTTATGCCACAGTTGAAATTGATATGACTGAGAAGTCTCTTGAATGGATGACTGGCAAGAGGAGGTACCAAGCCACATTTGCTGAGTTTGCAGCCGCAAATGAGATCAACTATGAGTCTATCACCGATAACACAAGCTATGATGTGGTTGAGGAAAATTTCTTTGAGCTTCATGACATCACCGGTTTCTATGAGCCAAATAGAACGGGGATTGCTAGAGTCTACACCACTATCACAGGATTGAGGCACCATCCCGCTCTCATCAACAAGATCATCCGTGCCACTATTCTCCCAAAGAGTGGATACAAAGAAAAGTTCATTGGATGGGCTCCCAACATTGTGCATCATGTCATGAGCAATGAGAAGATGGATGTCGTTAATCTTATAATGTGGCAGATCTTGGAGAAGAAGACCAACATTGAGTATAACTTGTACTTTGCTCCATACATAATGGCTCTCATTCTCACAAAGACCAAGTTCAAAGGGCAATGCAATGAACGTCATCTTGTGTACAAGCCTTTTCGGAATGACTCAGTCTTTCTCACACGGCCATTGACTCCTTACCTTCCAGGAGATGACAATGAGGCATATGTTAATGCCGAAATTGGAGCAGCAGCAGCAGCAGGGGGAGCAGCCCCAGAGGGTGCAGAACATGTACAGGCAGAGGATGCAGATGCTCAAGCCATGCCTCCACCACCCCCTCCTCAGCCTCAGCAGTATCAGTGGGCACCTCCTGCCGGGTATTTTGACCCATACTTTGCTTCATTGCAGCAGTCCATGACTTCTCAGTTTCAGGAGATGCAGCTTGGTTACACATCCCATTTTGAAGCTTTTGGGCAGCAGATGCACAACTCCCTTCAGACCATGCAGCAAGGCTTTCAGAGGCAGCTTGACGATCGTCTCACTCAGTTTGGCACTCATCTTCAGCAAAATGTGTACACTCCCATGATGAACAGGATGACTACCATGAGCACTAATCTCGATAGTGCGTTGGATGCACTCAACGAGAGGTTTGATGGGATTACAACTCATGAAGAGTTTCAGACTGTGATTGAGAGGCAGGAGCACCTTCAGCAGGATTTCGACGCTTTTCGGGGTCACTTTCACTCTTACTTCCCGGCACCTGCGCCGCCGCCAGAGTTCTACCCCCACCAGCCATATTTTCCTCCTCCACCGCCGCCCGAGCAGTAGCTCCCCTCTTTCGGTTCTTGATGACAAAGGGGGAGAAGTCACTTGGAGGAGTGATCATGGAACTTTGCATTGTTTATTAGCATGGCATGCATGAGTGTTTTATTCTTGCATTTGTGATAAGAACTATGTTGGCTTGTAATAACTTTAGTACTTGTGTGGCTTGTGTTTGTGGAACTAGAACCCGGTTGAAGTTGTTATGCTCTAGTTAAACTTTCTTTGTGGTATTTGTTCTAGTCCCTATGTTTTCTTGAGGCTAATCTACAAATGTTATCTTTCTATAAGCATAAACATATATATCTTGTGTAGCCTCGGTTGCCTTTTTGTAGGGGAGACTCCGTCAAAATCTCTATCTATACATATATGAGAAGCGAAAATTCAATATTATATGCATATCTGTAGGGGGAGTTATTTCCTACAATGAATTTTGAGATCACTTATTAAATCTTCTATTATGATTCTATTGAGATAAGTAAGTGTTTTCAAAATTCAAAAATCTCTCATATCACTCCTTTAAAATGGTTGTCATCAATTACCAAAAAGGGGGAGATTGAAAGTGCATCTAGGTCCCTAAATGTGTTTTGGTAATTAATGACAATCATCATGGACTAACAATTCTATTGAGATGATGAGATTAGGTTAGTCCGGATGAATGGATGAGCTTCAATAATTGATTACGAATATCGCCGTATATTGAAGCAAGAGGATGCTAAAGGAAAAGGTAAAAGATAGGTTGTTTTCTTTTACCGGTCCTAAGGTGTTTTAGAGAAGAGAATTTGACCGGATTGATAGGCTAGATAGCCGTACTATTAAGAGGGGTCAATTGTGGTTGCTTGTTGTGATTCTAGTGCCAACTTGCTCAAATAGTATAAGTGCATGCATGAGAGCTAACTTCGTTTTCAAAAGTTAAAGGGAATTCAACCTTGCTGATTTTGGTCAGGCGGACGGTCCGCCCTTGGTATGGCGGACGGTCTGCCTCACATATGGTTGAAGGAAAATCGGCTAAGTGTTGGTTTAAGGGGCCCTGCCGTCTTTCTTAGGCGGACGGTCCGCCTGGTACAGGCGGACGGTCCGCAGGCTATTTTTGCCTGAGGCGGACCCTTTCGCGGACCGTTCACGCAGAGACGTTTTCTGGAGGTTCCAGGATACTTTTATAAGGCGGACGGTCTGCCTTTGTGAAACATAGTCCTTAGTCGTGTGGTGATCTTTTCTAACTGAGAGGCGGACGGTCCGCCCCTGTTGGGCGGACGGTCCGCCCCTGTTGGGCGGACGGTCCGCCAACCCCGTAACGGTCACTTCTGACACGTTTGACTTTTTGAAATAGTAGCCGTTGGGCTCGGGCGGACGGTCCGCCCACTCTTAGGCGGACGGTCCGCCAGTGCTCTGTTTTCACGAGTTTTTCACATAACGGCTAGTTGGAAAGGTGGGGAGTATATATACTCATCCCACAGGTTTGGGGACACTCTCTTGGCCATTCTGAAAGCTCATTTGACCCAAGAGTCCCCTCTCTCATTCCTCTCTCACTCATTTGCTAAGGGATTGCATTCTTGTGAGTGTGAAGAGTTCTAGTGCATTGTTTTGGATTGCATTGAGCATTGAGGCACTAGGAGAACATCAAGCAAGCGTCATTGGCTTGTTACTCTTGGAGGTTGCCGCCTCCTAGACGGCTTGGTGTGTGACTTTCATTGAGCTCTTCAAGAAGATTGTGAAGCAGCCTTGGAAGATTGTAAGAGGTCTTGTGCTCACCTCACCGGAGCGGTAAAGGGCAACTCTAGTGGAATCGAGGTTTGGAGAGGTTCATTGCATTCAAGCCGGCTTATACATCAAGTGTGACTTGATAGAGAAGCGGTTGAAGCTTTGAATCCACCTCAACGTGGATTAGGGGTGACCGGCAAGTCATCGACACCACGGGAAAAATTTCGGTCTCTTGTGTGATTGTTCATTTCTTTACTCATTTACATTTTGCTATTTGTCTTGATCATTTACATTCATAGAGATTGAATCATACTTGTCACCCTAGGTTGCAAACCTTGACCTAGCTTAGAATCAAGTAGAAATAGGTTTTCTCTTGTGTTACTAATAATTTTTATTAGTGCTTTGATTTTAGTTAAAACCGCCTATTCACCCCCCCTCTAGTCGGTATCCTAGATCCTACAGGGGGAGAAGTATGGTCATTTGGGATATAGCTTATTACAAGCATCCGCGGAACAGGGGGAGACGTCCTCCAGCATAGTAAATGCAAAATCAACATCATACATGTTGTTTGACCTTTCATGGATATTCAAATCCAAAAGCCTATGAATGTTAGCATTCTAAAGCCCAGTATAAGTGCACATAAGTTTAGACACTAGGTCATTGGAACAACCTAATTCCATTGTTGTGGGAAATGACATGGAGTTTTAAAAGGTTATTATTTTCACATGCTATATTGATTCCATTGAATCAATCATACAAAGACTACAAATTGTCGACATATACTCCTTCTCAAGATTGCCATACACCTTGAACTGGATCCAAACCAAAAGTCCTAGGCAGAGTGTCTCCACACTCAAATTGGGTCAAATTAAAGGTGGCAATTAAAGAGAATTGCTCTTGTTCAATAGTGAGAAGTATTTACCACAGTAATATCTTCTTCTCATATTGCATTCTTTATGAAAGCAAGGTGGTGAAACAACAAGAGCTTGTAGCATATGGTTTCATGAAGAAACCGAGCAACATACCTTTCATGGTATATGTGAAAAATTATGTTTCAACATTCAACCATTGGCAGACTAAATAAATTGGATTAGTTCAGACATATAAAGTCATCAGTAGACTATGTTCTGAATTGAAATTGCAACATACATTATGTTCAACTCAGGTCATTGTATGACTTGAAGAAGTCAAGTTGATTGTGGTACAATTGACTAAGGGAGTATCTTCCACAGAAGAATTACTCCAATTACTATGATTGCATATGTGTTCAAAATAATCCAAACTGGATTTTTTCATCATCTCGACACACAATACAAACAAGCAATCATTTTAAGACGGAATTTGAGATGAATATTTGGTTAAAACCAAATTATGCTTAAGTTTACAACTTAAGCACATATATCAGTTTTTAGATTGTCCATCAATATCAAAATAATATTGGATAATCATATCTATCATCACTTATGGTCGTTCAATCCCTAAAGATGGATAAATTACCATGTAGACCCTAGGATAACAACTACAGTACCATAAAAAGCGCTCATATCTTGCAAATTGCAGAAGGCCAAATATTGCATTTGTAGATAACTTAGTATAACTCAAAATGTGCAACTCCTTCAAGCCATTTGGCAGGAGTCAAACTGGATATCAATAGATATATTATGGCACCAAACATCTTGATTTATTCAATCAAGATATAACCATAGTGATTCTAAGTTACTAGCTAAATAATCTCCATATTGCTAGAACATAAACTGATATCATGATGGTATAGTTCTAATGGGAGTCAATAGACTCTAACAACTACATCCATCTATCATTCTAAAACACCACTTATGTTTGTCACTATATAGAATGATTAAGTTGATTCTATTGAATCATGAACAACTATCTCTCAAGATACGCTTGGTATTGTATTGATATAATAGGTTTAATAGAGCAATATCAACCAGAGTATTGCTCAACATGTTTATTCTCATTTGTTACACATTGAGAAATAAACATCTTGCAAATCAAATATGTGAGAACCTCACAGAAAGTCCTTATCTACCGATAATGGTAAATGACAACTTTGCAAGGTTCAGGGGGAGACTCTCCCAAAATTTTAAACCTATTCAAACATCATATTGCACTCTTTTTCCTATATGAGTTTTTCCTCATATGGTTTCTCATAAGGTTTTAATGAGGCAATATCAATACAAGACTATATGTCATATTACCTATTTTTCTCCACCGGGGTTTTTAGAGGTGATATCAAGACATATTACATGTCATATCTTCTATTTTCTCTACAAGAGTTTTTAAGAAGATATCAAAGACATATCATTTCTCCTCATATTTTTTCCATTGGGTTTTAGGGGAGATTATTCAAATATGATCCATAAATCGTAGTATTGATCTCAAAACTTTGTTATGAGTTTTTCCTCTCAAGGTTTTTCTCATATAAGTTTATAATGAGACAATAATCACATATGCCATATTATTTTCTCCTCATTTTCCCACCGGGTTTTAAAGGAGTTTTCGATGGCATATACACATACAATTAGGTTTCTCCTCAAGTTTTTCCCACTGGGGTTTGAGGAGTTTTGCCTGGCATATCTATCTACTTTGGTTTTTATTCCCACAGGGTTTTTCCAAAGCTTCAAGCAATAACTGATGAACAAACAATGGTGCCCACAAGAAGTCAATTGATCAAGGGGGAGTGTTAGGATTAATTAGGATTAGTAGTGATCAATAGACACCTTTTAGGAATAGACACCCTTTTGTATAGACACCTCTTCTAGAGAGACACCCTTTCATAGAAAGGCACCCTTTGGGGGCATCCCTTGGACTTGTATATATATGTAACACACAACACAATAATCAATCATCAGTTCTCATTCTCATTTTCACTTAACAAGAACGAAGATAAATAGTTCTGATGGGGGCAGGCTAATTTCCGGTCGCCCGCTCGAGCCCGCGCTAGCGGTCGATTTCCGACATTCCCTTTTGGGAAGCGGTGACTGGGAGGGGCTCACTCATTCCTTTTTTCGGAATCCGTCCTCCGCGCGTTACTAGCCCACTGCCGATGCACCGTTTGACGTGTCGTTTCCCGCGTGTCTCCTGTGAGGCGCACAGTTTGATTCACATCCGCTGTTTTTTGAGATTCTGGTTCTCTTTTTGCATGCAAAAACATTCGGCAACATGGGATGGTGGGTGTAAAAATGGGTGGGAGAGTGAATAAAATCTAATTTTAACATAAAAATAAAAGAAAAATACAGAAACAAATTTTGCTACCTGGTATTAACAAAAATCAAACATTCGAGGTCATAGCTTAACAGAAAAACAAAAGTAGTCTTCTTCCACAGATAAAACAATTTGATTCGTTTCTTTGCAAACTGCTTCTCCATCTTCAGGTATTTCTTCTGGCTGACATCCTAAAAAAATGAAAATAAAAATTTGTAACAAACTCTTTTAATTCAAAAAATTGTATAAGCTTACATTAAAAAGTTTTGTAAAATAATAGAAAGTTCGTTATAAAAGCTTTTATAAAAATTTTCTACAAAGTTTTTATAAAGTTTTTCTTGTAGCAAAAGTTTTTACAAAGTTAGTTATAATGTTTTTACAAAGTTTTTATAAAGTTTTTTTTAGCAAAAGTTTTTACAAAGTTAAAATATTTCTACAAAGTTTGTTACAAAAAGTATCCACAAAGTTTGTAAAAAAAGTTTCTGTAGAAGTTTTAAAGTTTGTTATAAGCTTCAGTAAAAGTTTGTACAAAGTTTGATAACAACTTTGGTTGAAGGAAAGAAGCAAGTATTAAAAAGAATGAAGAGATGTACAAAATATGGTTAAATTAGAATTGGACAAGCACTAATGAAAAAGAGCTGCTCTGCGTATTACACCAAGTACACTCAATACTCGTGTCCGCCTCGTCGACCGGACGGAAGCGAACCTCCGGTCGACGGTAGATTTAGCATCTCGGTTCTGATGCTGTGTTATACGCGCGTTCGCACAATATGGATGTATGTCGACTCCATGGAGAAGTCGAACCCAGAAGTGAGGGGTATTAGCGGCAGTCACGTCATGAAGGAGGAGAGGTTATTGCTAACACATAAATTATAAATCTATATTTTTTAAAATATATACGTTTTATGAAAGTAGGTATAAGGCTAATGCTAATGGAAATTTTATTTTGATATTTTTTTTTAAATAGCTATTATATAAAAAAATGAAATGATGTTTGCAACTACTTGTACGATTCAAAGTCATTTCATGGTATTTCATAGACTGTTAATAGCATTTAATTTCAAGACACATAAAAGAGTTGGTATTCGACCGTGTATAGTTGGTTTCATCTAGTGTTATTTCTCGCAACACCCCGTCCTCCAAAGCCGCACCGTCGGCACGTGTACACATAGCACCCTTTTTTACACTTTCGTTCTAGTTTTGTGTAAAAGGGTCAACTCGAAGGTGCTATGACGGTAGGGCAAAGACATATAAGTTGGCTCCACCCTTGCTTAACTAGCAATATGGTACTAAACTCGCACACATCGTGTTCATGGGCCCACGACTAGGCCGAAACACAATTGGGTCGGGTGTCACATACCCCCTCCCCCCTAAAGAACCTGTGTTGGCGCCATATGACATGTTGTGTGTCTCATCTGAGCCCACACGTGCAACCGCGAGGGTAAGCTCTAATACCAATCGTAACATCCCGCCCTCCAAATTAAAGCCACACCGTCTAGCCCCTTTTGAAGGGGCGGGCACACGTACACGTAGCACCCCGATTACACTTCCGTTATCGCTTCGTGTAAAAGAGACGACCCGGAGGTGATATGGCTGGAGGGCAAAGACTTATAAGTTGGCTCCATTCTTGCTTAACCAGCAATTGTGGTACTAAACTCATGCACACCACGCTCATGGGCCACTACTGGGCAAGCCGGGTGGCACGTCTCTCTTCTTAAATTTGATGCCATGTCATAAAAAAATATTATGTGGTTTGCTATTTAATTAGAAATGAAATTTCGTGAAACTCTTCATTGAAAGTCTAAGCACATCCATTGAAAATAGATAATTAATAATAAGAATGAAATTTCTTGTCACTGCACTAATATACATAGATGCTTTCAATAGTATGTAATTCGCGTGCCCGTGCTAAATAAAGACAAATAAACCTCGTGGTCTGGTACATACTTGAGAGAGAGAGGATACCTGAATCCACAACTTTTCCCATTATTTAAGAAAAAAAACCCGTAAACTAGCTCATGACTCGAGTCTGTGTGTGAGCCGTGGGTGCGCATGTCGTGTGTGTGAGACCTCGAGAAAACAGAATAATTTTGTGCACGCTAATTGTCATGTTGAAAAAAAAAGAGCTAGGTGATTATTACATCCTAAGGTGATAACTATATTGTTGAGTGGTATCTTATGATGAAAAGGTCTGCCTTGATCCGGTAATAACCACGTTTAGAAATTAAAACAGAAAATTAAAGTGCATACCATTCTAGAAGGTCAGAACTCAGAAAAATAATACGGAGTACATGTGGGTGTGGGTCGTCATGAGTGATTGCATGCTAATGTAAGGAGTAGAGTATCTTGCGGAAATGCGCCTTGATTAGGTGACTAAACCAGAATAAGGCGGCTCCTCTGCAGTACCGTCCTGCAGCCTTGGGTCAATCACATTCTCAAAAACAAAACATTAAAAAATCACATTCTCAAAAAAACAAAAATCTTGGGTCAATCACTGGTCGACCCGGGACCACGTGTATTGCAGAGGAACCGGTTCCAACAACCACGCGTCCAGATATTAGGATTGAAAATAGGTAAAATTACAAAAGCACAAGTCGTTTGAAGTTTGATATTGCCCTTTTAAGTTATTTTATTGTAAACGCGCACCTTCTAGATAATTTTATTGCGGAAACCCTCCAATTCACGCATGTCCGTATGTGATTCAACATGTTTTTACACCCGTGACCTGTCGATGTGGCCTTTAATGATATTATATACTTTTAAGACTATATTCTTGGCACTCTTTGTGGATTTCGCAAATAAAATTGCATATTGCACAAATAAATTTGATGACGAAAGCTTAAACACTGCTGCACTTAATTTCGTTATTTTATAGAAAATTTCAACACAACATGTTAATAATTCTAGTGCAAGTAATTGAGCAAAACTTGGCTCGGCAAGATTGTCCTCTGGTTGCTTTATATAGCGAAAATGAGTTGTTTTAGTTAAATACATGTGCACTGGGTCGTTTCCGCATTAAGATTAAGCAAGCAGATGGATATTTATAAGAAATAACTTATGGACGGCAATGTCAAACTCTAAGTGACTTATGGGGGGACTTATGCAATTTTACCTTGAAAATATATGCATCTAGTTAGATATTTATAGTACTATCTCTGTCAAAAAAAAAAACAATGCTCGTTTGTGTTGTATGCCGGTTAAAGTGGTTCATAGTTGACTAAGTTTCTAGAGAAATGGTTCTAAACAAATTTATTATAAAAATATATGTTACAATTAATCTAATGAAATATATTTGATACCATAAATATTGATATTTTTTAATCTATAATTGCTTACATTTGAGATACTAAAACTTCTTTGAAAACGAGAAGTGCATTTCTTTTTGGACTGAGTGATATATATATATATAAGATAGAGTCAATAAAACAGACGTTCCAGATGGTCTACTATAGTATGATTCGTTCGTCCGTTAGTTAGTAGTTTCTCTCCTGTCACACGGCAAATAGCTCATCAGTCTAATTTTCCATGGTCTTAGCGATGCAGCCTGGAAGGATCCGTGGCACTTCCCGCCAAGGCGCCAACCTGGAACGTAAGTAAGTATATTATACGTAGGGGCAGTAATATCCGTCGTCGTCTCCCCGGCGTCCTCGTCAACGGTCAGCGACGCCCGTGGAGCGGGGTCTCGGTCGATCGTGTTGTGCAAATGTCATGCCCTGATCAGCGCGCGCTTTTGGACACTATATAAACACACACACTACTCCTCCTCTTGCCAGAGCAAAAGCAAGAGAACGCGAGCTCTCAGCCGTCTCATCGCGCACCCCGAGTACTACTAGTCGACGCCTCCGATCTTCTTCATCCTCTGATCGTGTCCTTGTGCCATACACGACTGATCGACCAAGCCAGCGAGAGCGGCGATGGCTGGGGAGATCGTTCCGTCGGGGAGCCGGCGGAGCTGGCTCTCGGCGTCGTCCATCTCGCGGTCGCTGGGGATGGCCGCCGGCGACCCTGACGACCCGTTCCGGCGGTCGGCGGCGAGCCGCGACGACTGGGACGACGAGGAGAACCTGCGGTGGGCGGCGCTCGAGAAGCTGCCCACCTACGACCGCATGCGGCGGGGCATCATCCGCAAGGCGCTGGAAGTTGACGGCGGGGACGGCGGCGGCGCGAAGCTGGCCGCCGGCGAGGTGGACATCGCCAACCTTGACCCGCAGGCCGGCAGGGAGCTGATGGAGCGCGTGTTCAGGGCCGTCGAGGACGACAACGAGCGCCTGCTCCGACGGTTCCGGGAGCGCCTCGACATGTGAGTGTTTGTAGCTCTCTCGTGTGCTTGTGTGTTTTCGGTGGAGATCGATCGGTCGATGCATGCATGGTAAATAACAACATGATGGGCGTGCAGGGTTGGCATCGAGCTCCCCCAGATCGAGGTGCGGTACGAGCACCTGTCGATCGAGGCGGACGTCTACGTCGGCGCGCGCGCGCTGCCCACGCTGCTCAACTCCGCCATCAACACCGTCGAGGTACGTTACTTACGGGGCCGTTATCGTCCAGCAGCGTCGCCCATCTGACGTGGGGATGGTACAGCGACGGTCAGAGCCGGGCCGGGCCGGGTTAGTCAAACCACGTTTTGCCGAGGTTGGAATTTTCGTTCCCGGCCCGGAAGACCGATAGACCTTATCGCACTCTACTCTACCACGCTAGCAACGATCGAGACTAGCCGCCAGTCAAATTGACCAGCCGGATGGTGGGATGGAACTCATCTTGCGTCAGGCCTTGACTGCGACATGTCACATACAAATAAACAAATTCCTTGCCTTTAATTTTCTAGACGCCGTGGATTTTTTTTTTGAAAGAACGCCGTGGAATTCCCGTGCACGTGTTTGGACGTTTGCTTTTCTTTTTATCACACACCAATTGGACCAAGAAACCAGGGCATCATACTCTTCTCAACCAGTCACTGCACAGAACCAGTTGCCGCTTGATTCTCAAAAAAAAAAAAAAAGAAAAGAACCAGTTGCCGCTTTCATGGACCCTAAGTCTCAACTCAACCAATTGGGACCGTCAATTGTCGGCGTGCAGAAATGGATCCAACCTTGTGCTCAATTGGAAAATCCATGCCTGATTATAAGATACAGTTCGATATTTTCTTGACAACATAGGTATATTAGTGTTAGGGAAAATCCGAGCTGGGCCGTTCCAGAGAGGAAGCCCAAGCCTCGTTAGACCACACCGGCCCAGGGTGTTTCCTTCGTCTTTCTCGGGCCTCCAGGCCCCAACGGCCAACAGCCAGCCCCACACGCCAGCCACTCCTCACTCACTCGCGCCGCGCCGCGCGCTCGAGGCAGCCACCGCACCGCACCGCACCGCCAGGCCATGGCGATGGGATCCTCCACCGACCACCGGCGACCGCCGTCTCCGGCCGCCGCGGAGATGCGGCGGTCTCGGCTTCCACCGCCCCGGTACCCCCACCTCACTTCCCGCACTCGTTCTGTATTAATCTACCTCGCCGGCGCTCCCGCGCCGTTCCGTTGCGCCCGCCCGCTCTGTTCCTCGTGGTCGTGGTCCCCTTTGTGCCGTGCCTGCGGGCTCGATTTCTGATGAAGAGCTGGTTAATACCAGCTTCCCGTCGCGCGTTTCAGCTCGCCGTGGTTGACATAAGGGTGTCCTTAATGTTTATCGCAGGGACTCATCAGCCAGTTGGGTTCATCGAAGAAGAGAACGATCAATATACTCAAGGATGTCAGCGGCATCATCAAGCCATCGAGGTACATTACAGTTCCTTGTAGCTCGTTCGCGCATTGAGCCTTCTAAATTAACTAGTTCTAGTTTTGGATCGATGATTATATGAATGGCGATAAAAGTTTCCTAGGTTGAACTATTCTAGTATGCATACCAGATCAAATCAGACCTTGAGCCCCCAGGTTTCAGTGTTCTGACGATCTAAATTAACTTTTCTTTTCTATTAAACTACTGTGCCAGGATGACACTTCTTCTAGGACCTCCATCATCTGGAAAAGCACACTTATGAGAGCATTAACTGGGAAGCCTGCGAAGAATCTCAAGGTTGCATATTTATTCATGTAGTGTTATGTAGTTTCTTCTGATTATGCGTGCGTAGCATCTCACATCGCTCATTTGCTGCTACAGGTGTCTGGAAAAATCACGTACTGTGGCCACGAGTTTTCAGAGTTCTATCCTGAGAGGACTAGTGCATATGTCAGTCAATATGATCTACACCACGCAGAAATGACTGTAAGAGAGACAATGGACTTCTCCAGAAGATGTCTAGGCATTGGTGCAAGATATGATATGCTGTCAGAATTAGCTAGACGGGAACGAAATGCAGGCATTAAGCCTGACCCCGAGATTGATGCTTTTATGAAGGCAACTGCAGTTGAAGGAAAGGAGACCAACATTATGACAGATATCACTCTCAAGGTGTGTTACGGTATTTGTCTGCAATTTAAAATAACATGGTTTAAGCCTTCTTCTGGCTTCGACTTGAATATTTGTTTCTCTTACTACTCATTTCGGAAGAAAACCTTGTGAAAATATGTTTTTCTTTATTTAGCCCACTTTTCTGTAACTGAAAGTGGACATATCATTATGACAGTTACACACAACTTTCAATGATAGTTGCCCACTATTTATTTCTGCTGAGTGAGTTTATTAATTGCCACAGGTTCTCGGGCTTGACATTTGTGCTGATATTATTGTTGGTGACGAGATGAAAAGAGGCATTTCTGGTGGCCAAAAGAAACGGGTGACAACTGGTATGCCTGCATCTTGCCAATTTAATATGAAACAATGATCTATGATTTCTCAATGAATCTCTAAACCTATACACTACATGTTTAATCATAATCACTATGAAATTGAGGGTTCACCATGAATTGTCGCATAGCTATCCGTAATTTCTAATATTACCTATTTTTCAAGTCCTATGTTTATTGTTCTTTTCTCCAGTGGCAGAACTAAGATTTTGCCCTCCGGGTTCTAGTTACAGACACAGAACCCAATGAAGTCTAATACACTGTTTTACTGGATCGGTAGCTTAATCAATATGCTTAACTCAGAAATCTGACTGAATCTATGCGATCAATTGACGTGATAAGTCTGTCACCGCCTTCCTCTGTTTTTTACAGCTAAATAGATTGTTTATGTGTGATATTGAGCATAAGGAATCCTGATGTTACTTTTCTTGGACTTCAATAATTGCTGTGGCTGTAGGTGAGATGCTAACTGGACCTGCAAAGGCTTTGTTCATGGATGAAATATCTACTGGGCTTGATAGTTCCAGCACATTTCAGATTGTCAAATACATCAGACAGACGGTTCATGTGATGAATAATACAGTGATGATCTCCCTACTCCAGCCTCCACCTGAGACTTACAATCTATTTGATGATATTATTTTACTATCAGAAGGTTACGTAGTCTACCATGGGCCACGGGAAAACATCCTCGAATTCTTTGAGAGTGCTGGTTTCCGGTGCCCTGAACGGAAAGGAGTGGCAGACTTCCTTCAAGAGGTGACTTCTAGGAAAGATCAACAGCAGTATTGGTGCCACGACCAGGAACATTATCGCTATGTGTCAGTCCCAGAGTTCGTGCAACATTTCAAGACATTCCACGTTGGCCAGAAGCTTCAGAAAGAGTTGCAAGTTCCTTATGACAAATCCAAAACACATCCTGCTGCTTTGACTACCAAGAAGTATGGGTTATCTAGCTGGGAGTCTCTGAAGGCGGTCTTGTCCAGAGAATGGCTGTTGATGAAGCGCAACTCCTTCCTCTACGCATTCAAATTTGTTCAATTATTTATTCTGGCACTCATAACCATGACAGTGTTTTTCAGAACAAAGATGCCCAGTGGAAAGTTTTCTGATAACACTAAATTTAATGGTGCTTTGGCTTCTTCTTTGATCACAATCATGTTCATTGGAATTACTGAGATGACCATGACCATAAAAAAGCTACCAGTATTCTATAAACAGAGAGACTACTTGTTCTTTCCAGCATGGACCTATGGACTTGCAAACATAATCTTAAAGATTCCCTTTTCATTCCTGGATTCATTTATGTGGACAACTGTTACATATTATGTTATGGGTTTTGCACCTGCTGCTGGAAGGTAGCTGTTCCTCTTTCTGTTCCCACAATTTTACACTTTTATATATTTGTAAAACAATAAAGCCTTTACTCCCAAGCAAATTGCTGTAGGCTAGAGATGAAACCGAACGTGAGCCACCAAAATAAGATAAATGGTAAAAAAACAAAAAGAGTCATTAGTATTAGTAACAATAGTAGTCTGCATGATGAAATATCAGGCTTTTTTTTTCCTGTAACATGTTCCTGTGTGTGCTGATTTCAGGTTCTTCAGCCAGTTTCTAGCATACTTTTTAACACACCAGATGGCTGTGGCCATGTTTCGGCTGCTAGGCGCAATTTTGAAGACAATGGTTGTGGCTAATACTTTTGGCATGTTTTCGCTGCTTCTTGTTTTCTTGTTCGGAGGGTTTCTCGTCCCCAGACGTAAGTGTCTCTTCTCAAAAAGATGTCATTGTGGAGAATGAAGTTTAGTCCCCATAGCTGTTAGATAACTGCAGTTTTTATTTGCTATGAACAAAGTGATGCCCTTGAAGGGTGATTGAAACCTTTTTTTTCACTGAGATTTCTTCGTTATGTTCCCTGAATATTGTACGGTGAACAGTGAAGTACTTCTGTTTCTTACTGTGTCTCTTACCCTTGTGTGTACAGAGGACATAAAACCATGGTGGATTTGGGGCTACTGGATATCACCCATGATGTATAGTAATAATGCTATATCCGTCAATGAATTCCTTGCCACTCGATGGGCCAGTGTAAGTTTCTGTGTATACACACACAAACAATTTATTTTTTCTAAATTTGATACTTTCTTTATTTTAGGCATAGCTGAGCAATTGTCGACCTCTAAGATAGATATTTTGTTCATAGATATTATGCCAAGTTGTCAGTAATTTGAATAGAAGAAATCATATATCTATTCTTTCACTTATATTAGTTTCTAGGTTGTTGATGTCCTCAATTATTTGTAAACAAGGAATATCTTGACCTAATGTAGCATTTAACTGCAGCTCAACACTGATGCAAGCATTGATGGACCAACAATAGGGAAGGCCATTCTGAAATTTAAAGGCTTCTTTGGTGGTCAATGGGGTTACTGGCTTTCCATTGGTGCCATGATAGGATTTATCATTCTTTTCAACATTCTCTTCCTTTGTGCTCTTACATTCTTGAGCCGTAAGATTGTTTCTTTCTTTCTTTCCTTTGCTGGAATTTTCACTATGATGCCTAGGTGAAGTACTTATAATCTATATCTCCTACAGCTGGCGGCAGTTCAAATGCTGTAGTTTCTGACGACGACGACAAAAAGAAGTCAACAGATCAAGAACAAATGCACCAGGTTACCCATGGTAAGAGCAGCAAATGCACCCTTGTTTGTTTCTCGATCCTTATTGCTTCTTCCTGCCTCTCTCTCAATTTGGCCCATTCGGATTGGAATTTTGCGAGAAGTTGGGAGGAATAGAAGCATTCACTCTTACTTGATATTTTGTTTTATATGGCCTTCACGTGAGAATTTTACATTTGAAGAGGCCAAAAATAATGAAATGGATTGATTCCTACAACTTGCACTAGGACCTGCAAACATCATGATTCACAAAGCATACATTTTTGTTTCTATTCATATTTTAATATATGTATCTACACTACCCTCTTGTCAGGCACGAACGAAGCAGCAGACCGGAGAGCCCAGACAGGAATGGTCTTGCCCTTCCAGCCACTTTCACTTTCTTTCAACCACATGAACTACTATGTTGACATGCCTGCTGTAAGTTGATCTTCTAAAATGATGCTCCAAGTTTTGAGATAACCAGATCAGGAAAAGTTTGTCAAACACATCATAGCTGGACCAGAAGCTTTACCAATGCTAATGTTTTCTTCTGTTACTTGCCACTGTCATTTCATAACAGTTTTTTGACTAAGCACATATCTTCAATACTTAAATCAATAAACGCAATTTGTATAGTAACGTATAAAATGTTTTGTAGGCAATGAAAGAACAAGGTTTCACAGAAAGCCGCCTTCAATTGCTGTCTGATATTAGTGGTGCATTCAGACCAGGTGTTCTGACTGCGCTAGTTGGTGTCAGTGGAGCTGGAAAGACCACTCTAATGGATGTACTGGCAGGAAGAAAGACAAGTGGAACTATTGATGGAGACATAAAGCTTTCTGGTTACCCTAAGAAACAGGAAACATTTGCTCGCGTCAGTGGCTATTGTGAACAAAATGATATCCATTCACCAAATGTTACTGTGTACGAATCACTCATTTTTTCTGCTTGGTTGCGCCTATCTTCAGAAGTTGATGAGAATACTAGAAAGGTATGCATTATTTTGCCTGTATAATGTTATTACTTACTACAATGTTATGCTTGTATTGCTTGGTTTTATTTGAATTTGTAAAAGGCCTGCCTCACAGCTATGGTACTAGTTGTTCTGATAAAATTAATTTCAATGTAGATGTTTGTGGAGGAAGTGATGTCACTAGTTGAACTTGATGTATTGCGTGATGCTCTGGTTGGTCTCCCTGGTGTGAGTGGGTTGTCGACTGAACAAAGGAAGAGACTGACGATTGCTGTAGAACTAGTAGCAAACCCTTCAATTATATTTATGGATGAGCCAACTTCTGGCCTTGATGCTAGAGCTGCAGCAATTGTCATGCGTACAGTGAGAAATACAGTTAACACTGGGCGAACCGTGGTTTGTACGATCCATCAGCCCAGCATTGATATCTTTGAGGCCTTTGACTGAGGTTCTTACATTACTCATATTTCTAAGCTCTAATACCATTTCTTTATTTTTGAACTCTGCAAGAACATACTGAAAAATGGTTACGTCTTTCAGCTTCTGTTACTGAAGAGAGGAGGGCGTGTCATATATGCTGGCCAGCTTGGTGTCCAATCTCGCTTACTAGTTGAATATTTCGAGGTAAATTGTCTTTTATGTTTTGTTTCAGTTTGGGTAGGGTAACCAAGTTCAAACATTCCATAACTGCTAAAATCAGTTAACAGATCAATAGATTAATTCAGGCAAATAGAATTCTACTATGTAGGTTCAGACAAATAAGAGAAACATGTTTGAGTTATATGAAAAGGGGTTGTGATTAATCGCATGGAACTTTGCTTCTGGATGGGAATCGTGATATTGCGCTGTACTGTTTGAAGGTCTTTTACACCATAACTCCATTGGTGTGTTTACACTATACAAAGCATTTATACTACCAACATATTGTGAGGTGAAGTCGACATTTCATGTTTAAAACTATGATTATACTAGCAACACATTGTAAGGTGAAGTCGCACTTCATGTCTGAAACTAGCTTCAAATCCTGAAAAGTGTTTTGAAAAATTTGAGGCAAATTATTTTGCGTATAAATTCAGGATTAACTAGTAGTAGAATGACTCAGTTGCCTAGGATATACTGTTGTGTATAGAGAAGACTACAACAGGATACTTTTAACCTATAGCATTCTCCTGCAGGCTATTCCAGGTGTTCCAAAAATTACAGAAGGGTACAATCCAGCAACATGGATGCTGGAAGTCAGCTCTCCTCTAGCTGAGGCTCGCATGAATGTTGATTTTGCTGAAATTTATGCAAATTCTGCTCTTTACCGGTAAATATATGTTCTATGTTATTATTAAGCAGATTTTGTTTGGTAAATTAGTTTCATCTTTGACGCCGGTTAAATTTATATTATTTGATTCTTAAACACACAAAATAGAAATGATGTCCGTCTTACATTTTATAATGAATATCTCAGGAGCAATCAAGAACTTATTAAGGAGTTGAGCATTCCACCACCAGGCTACCAGGATCTCTCATTTCCTAGTAAATATGCCCAGAATTTCCTAAATCAATGCATGGCAAATACGTGGAAGCAATTTCGATCTTATTGGAAGAATCCACCCTACAATGCCATGCGCTATCTTATGACAGCTCTCTATGCTATCGTGTTCGGTACAGTCTTTTGGCGCAGGGGAAAGAATGTGTATGATCCTACTCT
This sequence comes from Urochloa ruziziensis, assembly GCA_015476505.1. Classification (NCBI taxonomy): domain Eukaryota; kingdom Viridiplantae; phylum Streptophyta; class Magnoliopsida; order Poales; family Poaceae; genus Urochloa; species Urochloa ruziziensis. Next base: position 71,312,952 of record CM027119.1, on the reverse strand, counting down.
TATTATGATGTTTGCAAATATCATTCATTCTGTTCTAATCGCAAATTCATGAGATAGTGTTAGATCAATTACCTTCCATGCTAAGTATTCTTGGTTGATCTATTTTCCACCTTATATTTGTACAGAGAATCAGAGCAGGACCTGATGAATCTACTTGGAGCCACCTATGCTGCTGTTTTCTTCCTGGGAGCTGCAAACTTGCTCTCATCTCTGCCTGTTTTTTCTATTGAAAGGACAGTCTTCTACCGTGAAAGGGCTGCTGGGATGTTCTCTCCTTTGTCTTATGCATTTGCGCTGGTAATTTCTGAATACATTACATTGTCATGTGTTAACTGGAATATGATGATCTGAACATGCATTAGTCTTGTCCAAAGAGAATCGACTGTTTCCCTATGGGTCCCAAGTGGATCATGAGAGAACTTTTTCTTTTTCACGCATCAGAACTGCATGCAAAGAAAACCTGAAACTGAGCACATTCATTGTGTTTTTTCCCATCCAATATTACAAGTACTAATAATTTTCTCACAGTTGTTTTTGAAATCTTGAATACACAAATTGCCTAATGAACTTCTCGGATTTTGATGTGTACAGGCAGTCGTGGAGCTCGTCTACAACGTAGCCCAGGGTATTGTTTATACTGTGCCTATCTACGCAATGATTGGCTATGACTGGAAGGCAGACAAGTTCTTTTACTTCCTGTTCTTTATCATTGCGTGCTTCCTTCACTTCACGTTGTATGGTGCAATGCTGATTGCCTGCACTCCTTCCCAAATGCTCGCAAATGTCCTAACCTCATTCACTCTCACTACCTGGAATATCTTTGCCGGATTCCTCATAGCTCGACCGGTAGGCATCTCTGTGAGCCCTGGCATTACATTTCACCACAACTCATGGACGCATGGTACCAACCTGAGCTGCCAATTCAATTTCTGAAACTATTTCACTCTTGCAGGCGTTGCCTATCTGGTGGCGATGGTACTACTGGTGTAACCCGGTGGCCTGGACCATCTACGGTCTCATCGCATCGCAGTTTGGTGACATAAGCCGCAGTGTTACGGTTCCTGGCAACTCCACCGGTAAAATAGTGAAGGACATTCTGAAAGAAACCCTGGGCATGAAGCACGACTTCGTGGGCTACGTCGTGCTGGCGCACTTCGGCTACATTCCTTTTGTTCCTCTTCCTCTTCGCTTACGGCACCAAGGCCTTGAACTTCCAGAAACGGTAGATGATGACCAGCAGATGATATTACCCATTTTGTAATTACCCTTCGTGGTTACGTGTATAAAGCTTGTGCTACGTATAACAGCTTCAGCAAAAGAAATTATCGATTTTCTATTTCCCTATTTCGACGGCTCAAATCTCTGCTCCAGAAATGATCGTCTCGACCCCTCATGTTCTTTTATGACTACTGGAGAAAGCAGAAATTGGGTTTGTTGCATCCGGAAGAAATTTGAATAGGATCGCATGCTTTCGTTCACCAAATTGTATGACTTCATCATTATGTTAAGTCCTGTCGAGGAGGGTTTTTTTTTGTGTTAAATCGAACTAGTGCCTATTTATTTCAGCCGTAGCTTTTGGTGTTTTTCTGAAAAGCTGCTGGCTTTCTGAAAATCCAAAAATAGTTTTTAGAAGATGTTCAGTTTTTTAGGCTCAAAAGCTATGATTCATATAAATTCAGCTTTTCTAAACTTCTGGCTTTCCAAAGACTGTATGAGAAGTTGACTATCTGGCTCTTCAAAAACTGTACGAGAAGTTTGAATAGGATCTCATACTTTCCTTCACCAAATATCGTACAACTTACAGTAGTCATTATGTTAAATCCTGTTCGAGGATTTTTTTTGGGTGCTAAATCGAACTAAGATCATCTGAAGAAAGCGAAGTGGAGATTTCTAGGGGGGCCGGGTTTATTTAGATACAAGCTGGTTTTTCATTTTAGAAAATGTGACGATTTTATTTAAGAAAGTACTTTGGTTTTGAAAATCTAGCAACTGTTCGTGACTCTAGTTTATTCTCAAACTATCATGCCCCACTTTTTTATATAAAAAGGAAAGAAAGAGAACTAAGGTCACGTGGCCCATGTGTGTCTCCGTCCACGATTCCTTGTCGTCGATCTCCCACATAGCCCGAGCGCTCATATTTCTTTGTGATCCTTTTTCACAAGTGAAGGAAAAAAAAAGGCACCTTTTGTATGAAAGGAATCCTAATCGCAATTTGCGAGGGCACAAAGCTGCTCTACAGCATTGTGACCCACGAGTGCCTGTCTTTCCACAGTTTCCACTCTCGCATCCGCTGCTCCTCCAGAAAAGATCTCCTCCCAATCCGAGGCAGCATCCGGTTACTCTTGTCCCCCACTACCGCCGGGGACCAAGAGCAAGAACCCCCCCGAATGTGGGCTTCGCCGCGCCTGTGGATCAGCTACGTCCACCTCGCCGCCCCCCTGGTGGCTCGGCTTCCCAGCTCCCACCGTGGCGTCGCCCAGCAGATGGTAACCTCCAGGAATCGCTTTTCTTGGATATTTGTGAGGACTGAGGAGCGTTGAGTGCGCAGCTTAGTGGAGTCTGATTGCGTCTTTCTCTTGCAGACGAGGGGTTAGTCAGCGCAGCTCTGCTCGCCATTTCGTTTCTCCCCGTCGGACACTCGTCGAGCAGTTGGTGTGCGGCCACCGGAGCTGCAGAGCACCAGGCGAAATGGACGGACAGAAATGGGGTTTCTTGCGTCTTTGATTCAATTGGGGGCCAGTGATGTGTCTAGCTTCTCGCTCTCAAGCAATTTATCGCTCGTCCAGTTGGCAGTTGCTATTGTCAGAATTTGGAGTCAAGAAACCCACCAATTTGCTCTCTGGCTTTCTGGACGCCAGCTCCGCTCCCAATATTGCATTCTCCGCGGAGTTTAATTGAAGAAACTCTGTAGAGATCAAAGGCTGTCAAGAACGCGAAACTCTTCTTGATAATCGGAGATGGGCTATTCTCAGCTTGCCGTCCTACTTCTGTGTGCCTTCATGCTCGCCAGTGGAACCACGGCAGATACCCAGAATAATGGCACCGGTGTTCCCGCGAGGCCGGCCGAGGTGCGCATCGGTGCGCTGTTCACGTTTGACTCGGTTATCGGGAAGGCGGTGAGGCCGGCTATTGAGCTTGCTGTTGCTCATGTCAATGCCGATCCTAGTATACTCCGGGGAACGAAACTGAATGTTCTTATGCAGGACACTAACTGCAGTGGATTTGTTGGCACCGTAGAAGGTCTGACACTCTCTGGCTCTCCTCCTTCTGCATCTATGTTTGTAATTCGATCTTGAGTTTATCTTTTCTGTGCGATTTTGAATCACACATCAGTATGCAGTTAAGATTTTTCCCTGGTTAGTAAGTGGACACATAATAACCAACGATGCATACTATAGGAGTTAACAACTTGCCATTTTTAGTTGACATGTGGGGAAAACAACATGAACTGATGTCTGAGTTAGGAACTGCAATGGAAACACTATTTGCAACAGACTATAATTTTGCTGTTCCTGTATATAAGAAATTAAGCAAAAGTCAGTAATCAGATACTCAACACTGTAATCGTGTGAGATCTAATGAAATTAAACATGGAATTCCCAAGTCCTTCCATAGAAAATATGCAGCAAATCCTAGTAAATTCTTGTCTCTGTATCCAGCATACTAGTTGAACTTGCTTGTCAGAACTTCCACTTTGTCAATTCTTATTAGATTGAAGTGATTATATAAGTTTATGATTTTGAAGCTCGGAGAATCTAACCAAATTTCTTCTTGTGCAGCATTGCAGCTTCTGGCTAAAGATGTAGTCGCTGTATTAGGTCCACAATCCTCGGCTGTTGCTCATGTCATTTGCCATGCTGTCAATGAACTCCGTGTACCTCTTGTCTCTTTTGCAGCCACTGATCCTACCCTTTCTTCCCTTGAATATCCCTACTTTGTGAGGGCTACACAAAGTGATTACTACCAAATGGATGCTATTGCTAGCATCATTAGCCAGTATCAATGGAAACAGGTCATCGCCATATATGTTGATGATGACTACGGTCGAGGTGGAATCATGGCATTAGGTGATGCACTTGCAAAAAGGAAGTGCAAGATAGCCTACAAAGCTAAGTTGCCACCTCGTGCCACAAATACTACTGTCGAGGATATCTTGATGCAGGTAAATGAAATGGAGTCTCGCGTCTATGTTATCCACGTTAACCCTGACTCTGGTCTTGGCGTGTTCTCAGCTGCAAAATCTTTGGGGATGATGAGCAGTGGCTATGTATGGATAGCAACAGACTGGCTTTCTGCAGTGATAGATTCGTCTATACATGGTAATGCTGATGTGATGGAGCTTACACAGGGTGTTCTTGTGCTTCGGCAGCATGTTGCTGATTCTAACATTCAAAAAGCATTGTTATCCAAGTGGAATAATCTTACTAAGAATAGAAGTGGTTACTCTATGCGTGCTTATGACTCTGTATGGTTAGTTGCTCATGCTGTTGAGCGATTTCTGAGCGAAGGGAATGCTATATCTTTTTCTGCAGACCCAAATTTGGTAGCTACAAAAGGAAGTAGCCTTCAGTTAGATTCTCTCAGGATTTTCAACAATGGAAATAAATTACTGGAGAAAGTGTGGAGTATGAACTTCTCAGGGGTTTCTGGTCCAGTTCAATTTACCATGGACCGGAATTTGGTCCACCCGGCTTATGATATTCTGAATATTGGTGGTACGGGATTAAGAACCGTTGGATACTGGTCAAATTCTTCTGGCCTCTCAGTTGTTGCTCCAGAAAACTTAAATTCATCAGCACTGGACTCTTCAACCAACAATGTACAGCTCCATAGTGTTATATGGCCTGGTCAGATTTCTGAGAAGCCCCGTGGTTGGGAGTTTTCATACCATGGGAAGCCTATGAGGATTGGAGTACCTCTCCGAACGAGCTACAAAGAGTTTGTTATGCAAGACGATGGACCTGATGGCGTAAAGGGGTTTGCAGTTGATGTCTTTAAAGCTGCAATAAGCTTGTTACCTTATCCAGTTTCATGCAATTTTGTTCTATTTGGAGATGGTTTGAAGAATCCTAGCTACAGTGACCTTGTTCAGAAGGTTTCTGAAAATGTGAGTAGCATACTCCCACATCCCTTTCAATCCTGAAATTTACCACAGGTTAGCGCCTTGAATATTTCGTTACACGGATGTTCCTAATTCTGTTTTTTCTTCCCATTTAGTACTTCGATGCTGCAATAGGGGACATTGCTATAGTGACGAATAGAACAAGACTTGTTGATTTTACCCAGCCATATATCGAATCAGGTCTCATTATTGTAGCTCCAGCAAAGGAGGTTGAATCAAATGCTTGGGCTTTTCTGAAACCATTCACCTTCCAGATGTGGTGTGTCCTAGGTGTTATCTTCCTCTTTGTGGGTGCAGTTGTTTGGGTACTTGAACACCGCACTAATACTGAGTTCCGTGGGCCTCCAAGGCAACAAATTATGACAGTGTGCTGGTTAGTATCTGCATTCTGTAGCTACTTCTTTCATCTTTCTGTTTTGTTCATTTTTTTAATTATGGAGTTTTTGTATATTTTCAGGTTTAGTTTCTCTACCATGTTCTTTGCACACAGTAAGTGTTGATATGAAACTTGTCAAAATATTTCAAGGGCTTCCTAGTCAACTCTTATGACCTCCTTTCTCATTTCTTTACTCAGGAGAGAACACAGTCAGCGCACTTGGTAGATTCGTGCTGTTGATCTGGCTCTTTGTTGTGCTGATTATTAACTCAAGCTACACCGCAAGTTTGACATCACTTCTCACAGTTCAGGAGCTGACATCAGGGATTCAGGGCCTCGATAGCTTGATATCAAGTTCAAGTGCAATTGGCTATCAAGTTGGATCTTTTTCCAGAAACTACCTTGTGGATGAGCTCAATATTCCCGAGTCCCGTTTGGTGCCACTAAACAGCCCATCAGATTATGCAAGAGCTCTAGAGCTAGGGTCAGGAAATGGTGGGGTGGCTGCAATTATTGATGAGCTTCCATACGTTGAGACCTTCTTGTCAAAATACTGCAAATTCAAGACAGTTGGTCAGGTTTTCACAAAAAGTGGATGGGGATTTGTAAGTGGATTTGCTTCCGCAATAATCACACGTGCGCGCACACCCACACACGCACATGCATTTCTCTTAGGAATATCTTTTGATAGTACTTAGTTCTGTTGTAGGCCTTCCCAAGAGACTCACCTCTTGCTGAGGACTTGTCAACAGCGATCCTGACACTGTCAGAGAATGGCAATCTCCAGAGGATCCACGATGAATGGTTAAGTGGGACACAGTGCAATGCAGACAACAATGGGGATGCGTCGAACTCCTTGAGCCTGTCAAGCTTCTGGGGCCTCTTCCTCATCTGTGGCCTTGCATGTCTCCTTGCTCTTGTGATTTTCTTCCTTCGCATATTTTGCCAGTACAGCAGGTACAGTAGCGAGGTGGAGGTTCAGTTTCCCGAGCCCCAAATTGTAAATCGACCAGCAAGGTTAACTACCATTAAGTCATTGATCTCGTTTGTTGATAAGAAAGAGGAGGAGGTGAAGAATGCTCTCAAGAAAAGACCAAATGGCAGTCAGCATCCAAGCATAGGTGACAGTCAGCATCCAAGCATGGGCAATACAGCTAGAGAAGAACAATCCACATTACCAACATAACATATTACATCACTGCATTACTAATTATATGAGAATAATGTGCAATACGGCATTGAAGTGGAAGTTTCCCTAACACAACCTAGTAGGTGAGGAAGGGGTTTTCTTGTCTGTGGCCTGTTCAGACTTCTGACTGGAAAACATAGCATCGCAAGGAGCTTCAGAATATTGCCTCCTGGTGAAATACAACAGCGTTTGAGTCTAGTTGTTTCCCCAACTACAACAAATCTGGATCTCCTAGCAGCAATTTGTGGGTCAAGTAGCATTAGGTTGCAGCTCCAACTTCTGCCAAGTTGGCCTTCTTCGTTCTGAAGTAACTCCTACAGGTTCATGTAGCTACCATCTGAAGCATCTGCTTCGAAATAAGTTGAGAAGTTGGAATCTTTGGTTGGTGTGGTATGTGGCGAGTTGTTCATGACCTTTCATCTTTTTGAAGAACATATCTACCCCCTTCCACTGCCTACGACTATGCAAGGGGACCATTTCAGAGCAGAAGCACTAACCTCACCCATTTTTTCAGACTCACATCCACCCTGATTGAGCACTCTGAACTACTGTAGCATTCAGTTCCGAATAGAAGCATTTCAATCAGGGAAATTTCTCCGTGGTGTATGTACTGCTTAGATATAGAGAAATTGATGTACACTGCTTTGTAAATTGTAATCAACTCAAAATGCGTCAATTCTACGTGTTAGCTCTCTCTGATGCAATGACTGTAATTGCGATCAGCGAAACTGGAGCAGCCTTAATTAAACCAGATGAGGAGGATTGGCAGGTGGCACGAGCACATCCCCCTGGTTTCGTCTAGCTCCCTTGCTGCCCCCACGGTTAACGCTGGTCGCCAGGACATCCAAATCGCCGGCCCCAATCCTGCTCCGACCGACTACTCAGTTCTGGTAACGCTACTGCCATCGTCTCCCAATCCTCTCATCTTTCAGAAAAACGAGTTGGAGCCAACCGATCTGGTTGATTAGGAATGGGACGCATGGATTTCATGGAAAAGTAGACGGATGTTTCTAAACAGGACGTTTCGCCGGCCTAGGTTATAGGTTCCGACGTGTATAGGCTCTAGAGATTTGGACGTGGAAAATGTACGTATGCAATGTCGCTGTCTGGGCAACTACTTGTTACAGGTGTTGGAGAACGCTTGGGTTCTCGGTTAGAAAATAGTGACTGGGATCTTTATCTGGCATCCATGTACTTTTTCGAAAGGGTGAATTTTTGCATAATCCTTAATCCCTGCACTTCAGTTCAAAATGATGTTACCTCTGAATGAATGCATTCAGAGAACACCTTTGCAGCTGTTTCAAAATTGCATTTGAACTAGTAGCTAGCTAGTGGGATCAATAGTCAAATTGAACTGCTGCCCTGTGGACACGCCCAAGAATCAACGTGCCCTTTCACCAAATGATCGTACGTGCGCCGAGCACCGTACCCGTGTGCGTGCGTGAATACGTGATAGCCGATAAGGTCCGGCCCGGACAAATAAATCTGCACGGCACCGATCGACGTGTGCTGAAACGATCGGCCATTCGTGTCGCCTCGCGTTTTGACTTTTGCCGCGCGATCAACATCACCAAAGGTTACTACACGTGAAGGTTTCCGTTGCTGCTACGCGCCACGCCGCCGGCCGGCCACGGGCTCGACGGCGACTGCTCGATCACCGGCGGACGGCGAGGTGTCCGGCGGTCATGATGACCGTATCCAAGGGGGAGATCTTTATGCATGCAGACGAGACACCGGTCATCATTAAACAAGACGATCGGGCAGGTGGAGAACACGGAGCGGGCGACCCTGAGAGAAAGCGCCGTACACCGGCGGCCGGTGCCCAACCTGCACAAGCAAGCTCATGGTGCCATGGCGCCCCGTGCCAGCCGCCAGTGCTAATAAGCATTGCATGATGGGGCCTAATTAACGCAGTGCCCATGTCGTTTACTTCCTGCCGGGTGACACCGATAGATAGGATATATGCACATGATGATGGCCTAGGTGATGCATGCGAGTAAGCAAAACAGGGCATCTGCTGGTGGATGTGTATATCTATGTGATCTTCCATTATATTGATGCATGGTGGCTGCCTTTTGCAATGCTGCGATGCGTGAACATGAGTAGTGATGTGCTTCAAAGGGAAGGCAAAGGGGGGATCGGTCGAGAAAGCATTCTTTGTGCTTGTGGTTCGTGATCCCACTTTGTGTAGCTGCTTTTGTGGTCTCTGCTCTATACTTTCGGTAGTGGTAGGGCTGTCAACGAAAAATTAATTAAGTGCAGTGCTTGTCTAAAGGGAAGATGATGATGCCATTCAATTCGAGGTTGTTAACCAATTGTCTGCTGGTTGGCAGGTTAGTTTACTACACTATTGTATGATTAACTTTAAATATTGATTTGTTTTGTTTATTGCGAGGTTAAATATAGTATTGAAGCTAATAAGTAATAACAGCAGCGTTCATCTCCTGTGGCATGACATGAGTCAACTGATCCAAACGCCCCCACACAAAGAAAATTAATACCGTGGTGCCATACTTGTATGAGAGCATCATTATTGAAGAAAAATAAATCAAGCCGTATGGATTTCTTTTAGATAGTTTAACCAAAAAAAAAGTAGTGCTTGTCTGGTGCTATGGGAATGGTGTAGCACCAAGAAAACTTGTGTGTTTCCTTAAGGTGTTTTCTTTAAGCATCTCCAAGGTATCATCATACACCAATAAATTTCCTTTGGAACAAGAAGGTGTCCTACATCATAATGCACACTTTTTGTGTACTTCTTGTTTCATCCAGAGAGATTTTTAAAGGCAATATAAGCTTAACTTCCCGCTGAACCATTCACTATAAAAGAAGAAATAAAGCAGTTCCCGCAAAGTAAATAAATAAATAAATAAATAAGCATAGAAGCCATTGATCTTGTGAGATTCTCGCGCTCTTTCTTGATTCAATGATGGAAGATTTGACTGATGAATAACACGAGTTCAATATGATACGGTATGACTACTATGCCCTCGTCTCACAATACGTACAGTTCCCATCATGGTCCCATTCCCATACCATGCAGCCTACATGTGTAGAATGAAGACTGATGAGTTGTCTCGGTATACAAATACAGAACGAGTCACCCTACGCACACTTGTCTCTGCAGTCTGAAACCAACACTTTCGATTCTTCTGGTAGTTGCAACATCATCAATCGCTGCCTGCGTATACTCATTAGCAGCACATAACCCGACAAACTCTAGCAAGACTTTTCTAACATGAGCCATGCACGCAAGAGGCCCTTCAGCCATGCATGCAATGCAATGCAAGAAACCATTTTCCTTCAGGTCACGACACGGTAGGTACTACGGATCCTGAGTGAGAATATAATCAATGGCCGGTATGGCTTGGGTTGGGTTTTCAGTTACAAATGCCCTATAACTGTTCGTGCTAGTACATAACCTTATCATGGGTACACATAACGGCATTATTAATTCCTAAACGGTAGGCATCGTTGTTTAATTGTCACTGTTAGTTAGCTGTAGAGGAATTGGTTGTCAGCTGGGACAAGGATTAAAGATGAGATGGGTCTTTGTACTGCTTGTTTGTGATTGACATGATCACTCCACCTAGAGCTGCAAGGAAACTTATGTAACCAATCATTCGTAACGGCCGCCAAGGTTCATATGCAGGGTCATGTATAGAACTCTGCTACAGCTAGCTAAATAAAGAACAATGAGGCATAATCAGACATCAGGTGTAGTTTAAGTCAAGCCAATCAAGAATGATGTAGTTTATCAGTGTGCACTGAAGTGAATGGTTCGTCAAGCCAACCGAAGGGACGCGATGCTATGCTAGCTGCTGGTATTTGACCATAATGGTTCAGAAAGTTAATTAAATCAGCTAGGATTATTTTCCTTTGGCTATTTGTTTTCTGCAAACAATCCAAGCTGCTAGCCTCCTCAACAAAAAGATCCTGACTACTTTAGCCCCCAAATAATAATATAAAGATTTGGCAAACAATTAGGTTGCTCTTGTGCCATAAACCAACTGCATTAAAAAAAACAATTGCAACTTGCAAGGTGCATGGTCACTGTGCAAGGTGCGTGTGCACTGTGCCGCAACCCAATCAGCCATTAATTGCCCTCGTCGACATCTTAAAGCAGTCTTGTTAACTCTAGCTGTACTTGTAGTTAGTGGCTAGCAGCATATATAAGTAGTATAACCCAACAACCAGATTAGCGCACCGTTAACCCATCGTTTTCTCCCTCCACAGACCCACCGATCACAAGATGCCTGTGGTGGCTCGTGGCTGTGAGCTCTGACTCAGCTCTGTTACCGTCTCTGTATGTGCTCATCAGAGCCCTTTTCAGCCATGAAAAAGCTCCCCCGGCCTGAAAAGGGGAGGTTCTCCTAAAAAGCAGGCGAACACGATGCTGGTGTGCATGCATGCACTGGTGCAGATGCCCGTGCCGCTGCTCCTGGCGGCGGCTGGCGCCGGCCCCGTGGCTCCAGCGAGCGGCCACGGGAACGAACTGCCTGTGGTTGTGGAGTACAGTAATTGGTATCGACGTCTCTGCCTCTCGGGAGAAGAGAGAAGAGATCGGGCACCAGAACGTGTCCCTGAAAGGGCCTCGGCTCCATGCTCGATCGCGCAGGGCCGGACGGGCGCGACGGCGCTATAGGAAATCGCTGTGCGCCTGCCTCGTGCTCATGGCGCATGTTGCCATGGTCTGTGCATGAGCTAACGCGTACTATTAGCAGTCACGCAGGGCCTGTCGGGGCCCCGTTGGCATGGCTGAATGACCTTTTCGCGAGGCGGATTAGCAGCAAAAAAATCTACTAGTCCCGTAACAGCAACGACACAACAGAACAGATGCATTTTGTTCGCCTCTCGTTCTTTGTGGCGGGACCCCGGCGCCGTACGCAAATGCAACCGAGAGACGCTCTCGAAAAGGTTTGCGTTCCCTGACCCCTTTTTTGGCAACACAGGTGACAGATCCTAAAGAAAGGTTCGCCGAGAAGATGGATCTTCATTTTTTTTTTTCATCTTTTTGAAGCCCTTGAGTAGGGATGAAGAATTCTCGATTACCGGGAATCGTTTTCAAGATTTTACTGGACTTGGGGCCTAAACGAAAACGGTAACGGTTACCGAAAAAACGGAAACGAAAACGATAAAAATATTCGAAAGCGAAAACAAAAGCGATTTGATCTTCTTCCGATCGTTTTCGAGAAATACCGTATTTGGCCGGTATTTTACCGTCGGCAATTATCAAATTTCCGAACTGGCTGGTTCATCCGCTGCTAGGCACCCTCCTGCATCCTCCGTTGTGCTTGTTCTCCTGGCCGTGCAAGCCACCGTTTTGGGCCGGCCGAGCTTCTCCGCGTTGATGCGAGGCCAAACTGCGCCACCTGCTACAACCCTCAACATATCCGCCGGCGCAGCCCCGTTGCTCTCTTGGCTGCTTTGCTCGATTCAAGATGAGAGACCAGAGAAAGAGAGAGAGCAGACGAGAACGAAGAGAGGACAATGGATAGAGACGACGATAGAGATATGAGTTCAGTAGTTTATTGCACATGTCTACAAGTTAGTGGTTTTGCTTGTCTACAAGTCAGTGGGCAGCGTTTCAGATCCTCCGTTGAAAAAAAATCATATAATTTAATTAATGATTTAGTTATTTGTATTTTTGTGATATCTCGATGTTTAAGGCATATTAGACGTGTAATACAAACATGTATGTGTCATGTACGTGACTATGTATCATGGATTGTTCGATTAATGTCATAATCGATAGTACTTGTTAGTGCCATGTTCCATAGCTTGACATGTTTATCGTTTTAAAATATCGTTTCAAGGGATTTCGATCGTTTTCGATGCATTTTCGATCGAATAGTTTCGTTTCCGATATTATCGGAACACCGGGGCCGTTCCCGTTTCCGTCGGTACCGTATCGTTTTCGTTTCCGTGTAAAAAATATGAAAGTGAAAGTGGTGAAGCCTCTTACCGATCGTTTTCATCGCTACCCTTGAGCAACAAATTAAAGCACACGCGGTGACATAACGCGCAAGGCACTCGACCGGTTCAGCCGCGCCATTCCCCTCAATCCTTAGCGTGGAAAAAGGAGCTCCCCGGCCTAGCTAGGAAGAATGCAAAGTCAACCGGCTGGAAGTTGCGGCAGCGCGTACATGCCGGGTCCATATATCCTACCCGTGCCCGTCGGGTATGGTGTCACTGATGATTCCATCGTGTGTCTAGGTATCTACAGTACCACTAGCGCCTAGCGTCGATCGGTGTGCTCTCTAGTTCGGTGTGGATGCCGTTTTTTGTGTTAACATCTATCCAACGGAACGAAGCGGCCTGTCAGCCCCGTTTGGTTCCTGCTGATAAAGTTTAGCACCTATCACCTCGAATAGAATTTTAAATGTATAGAGTATTAAATATAAATTAAAAAATAACTAATTACACGGATTGTGATTATTTTGCAAGACAAATTTTTTAAACATAGTTAGCCTATGATTTGACAATGTGGTGCTACAGTAAACATGTGCTAATGACGGATTAATTATACTTAATCAATTTGTTTCATGGAGTACTCACGAGTTCTATAATTTGTTTTTTTATTGGTAACCAAAAACTCCGTCTGATGTGACACCTGCGGAGTACTAAAATTTAGCACATGTATCCAAACATAACCACAGTCCTCCGCCTTCTACATTTTCTTTTTCTAATCTCTGCATCTTAATGGAAACCATCTTTTTTGGGCCGTCGGATCTGCATCCTGTGGTTTTAATACCGTACACACTCTTTTTTGAGTAACGACGTGGATCTTCTCTCATTTCATGAAGTTTATTTTGGGTTGACTATAGTCTGTAAACACGGCCTATAGCAGCAACCACCACGTACGAACACGTCAACTTCTCTGTACATACTTATTGTGGCACTACCGCGAAAAGAAAAGTGCGGCTAATTGCCTTCGAGACGTCTTCACGGTCGTCCACGGCGACGACGACGGCGGCAGCGACCATCGCCATCGCAACAGCGACGTTTGACGGGGACGGGACGCGCGCACAGTCACGAACGCACCACGCCCCGGCGCCGCCGCCCCAGCCGAGTCAAACCCCATCCATCCGTGCGAGTGCCCCTCCTCGCGACGTCGCCGCGCGCCGATCTGAGCTCTGACCGTAACCACCAGTAATAACGTACAGTAACAGCCACGCATCGCGTTCACATGCGCCCGCAACTGTAGCCGACCCCCGGGCTCACTGACCTGGCACGTACCCTGAGGCCTCCCATCCACGCTTGTTTCAGAAAAAGATCAGAGGATAACTGCTGTACCGGCAGATGAGACGGGCAGGGCACGTTGGCGTCGATCCCCGCGCGCCCGGTACAAGATTCACCTGCCGACTGCCATTTTTCTTCTGTTTCCGGCTTGTCCGGGCATGGCAGTTGGCAGCTGGATGATGCTACTACAGTGACAGAAAACACACAGTGGCCGGCGGCATTAGTTTAACTTTAACCCGATGGGCACGCACGTCCCGGAAGCAGAAGCGCAATCACAAACAATCCAGATTCCAGCCGAGGCCGGCCAGCCAGATTGGCATCTCGATCTTGCTTTGATCACGAGCAGAAGCAGATCTATCTACGGAGTACGTAGCTATCTACCCAATGCCTGTAGTAGGGTGTTGTGGCGAAGCATCGGCTATGCTGCGTCGCTGTTGGGGGTACGTGCGAGATGCCATGGAGTTCACGGGAGGGGTAGATTAAAAGATGGACGGGGACGTGCGCGGGTGGTTCGGACTTCGGACCGAAACCACGAGAGGGATGTACGTGGGCGCTGATGTGATGTGACTGAGTCATCCATCCGCTAACAAGGGATTCTGGGTTGGATCCCGTAGAAGTTCAACGGCTTACACTGTTGTTGAGATCCTTTTTGCTCAGTTTGGACGTCTTCTTCAGTTACTTTTTAGTTTTTAGTATTATATTTATTTCAAAAAAAAAACTTTCTAGTATTAGATTTGGAGTGCAAAACGAGTTCTTGTTCACTGGGGTCGTCAAATTTGGTCAGGGTACCCCGCCAGCCGAAGGTTCGATGATCTTGAACCGTCGAACGTGCAGGCCTTTGAATGCAATTGCACGTTTTGGCGCTCCGTAGCAGCCTGGTATTTGTTGTTGCAGCACGTTGGCTTCGTACCGTACCGGCAGCGCCATGACTCCTCGCTACCCACCGTTAGCTAGAGTAGAACTGTGGAAGGGACCCCGCCGAACGTTCGACCGCCAAATGCTCCGTGGCCGTGCAGGCATAAATGCAACTCCTACTACCCGATATACCGAATCATCCGGCCGGTATCACGGTCCTCACGGAGATCGCGCCCGCGATCGTGTGTTTCCGGCATCCGGGGGCAACGCCCCCTGCCCGTCGCGGTGAATCAATGTTATCCGGGGGCACGGCGATCGCCATCTGTGGGAAGAAGAAGAAGTGAAGAGCCTGACGGGTTTCCCCTTCCCCCCCTTTCGCCGCTTCCAGAACGGAAACGGACGTACGGACAGACGGCTCTAGTGGTAGCCGGCGTTTTGGACACGGACTCCTCTGGAAAAGAAAGAAAGAAAAAAACAAAAGAGCGGAGCACGTAGCAGCCAGCGCAACGGCGTCCACGGCTTTTGCGCACGAGGCTCGCTTTTGCCGTGCAGGGCCGAGACACCCGCCGCTAGATCGGCGAGGGAAAGCAAGCCCGGACGCCCAACACGCCGCCCGGCCAGCGCCGCCGATGGGAATGGGGTGGTGGTAACCGCGGCGGCTAGCGGACTAGCGGGTCCTCCGGTCAACCAACCACCGCCTCCCCCATCCGTTCCGTTAGCCCCCCCGTCGCACGCCACGGCCCCCCACCGCCAACGTGACGTCCACCACATCCCGAATCCGAAGCGAGCGCAGGAAGCAAAACCCACGCCCGCGATTCACCCGCCCGGCTCGAGGAAGGCGTGCGCGCGTGCGTGCGCGTGCCGTGCCCTGTCCGTCCATGGCGCCTCCGCTATAAGCCACAGCCCCATCGCATCCCCAACTCCCCAAGCCAGCAAGCAAGAGCTTCGCGCGGCCGGCCACCAACCTATTTTTGCACGCCCCGTCCCCGCCACCGCGGCCGCTGCCTATACGTCTCCGCGGCCGGGGACGAGGGCCATCCCCTGCTCCCGCGTCGTCTTCTTCCTCCTCTGCCTCCCGCTCGCGCGCCCATCGCCTCCACCACACCTCCCCGCACGGCGCCGGCGGTGCATGGGCGGCGGGACGACGGCGGCCACGACGACAACCGCGGCGCCATGACCACAACCACCGCGGCGGCGGCGGCCATGAACGCCGCGGCGGTCGCGCAGCTCTGCTCCGGCGGCCGGCGCGGCGGCCGGAAGGCGGCGGCGGCGGCGCAGGGGCCGCGGGTCGACCTGCGCTGGGCGCGCCTGCTCCGCCTCGCCGTCGTCAGCCGCGTGCTCCGCATCGTGCGGGACCAGCTGCTCGCCTGCTCCTCCTGCGGCGGCGGGGGAGCCGGCGGAAACGGCAGGGGCGGCGGCAGGTACCGCCGCCTCGGGCCGCCCGGTGCTGGCGCCGCGCTGGCACCGGTCGACAGGGACGACGACCGTGTCATCGTCTCCGGCGCCGGTCATGACGCGGCGGCCGACGGCGAGAACGTCGTCAGCCTCAAGGTCAGCCTGCTCGGCGACTGCCAGATCGGCAAGACCAGCTTCATGGTAATCCATCCGTCCGTCGATCAACCTTACTCTTTCTTGCCGCCTTTTCTTCCCCTAGTCCTTAATCACCATGTCTAATCGCGACGATTATACCTACCTACTATTACCGTAACTTATAATCCCTTAATTAATGATCCGTATAAGATAAGCTCTGTGCCCTCTACGCGTCTTCTTCTTTGTCGTCGTCGTCTTGTCGTTGCTGCTGTTGACCTGGCTTAATGCCTCGCTCTGCAATCTTGACGGAGGATTTGGTTTGGTTTGGTCGTACGGCCATGGCGGTCTGGTGCCCACCCTTTTCTTATTAGGCTTCATCAATTGCTAGCTTGACTCAACATAACCATTAGAATCTGTTGCCTAGAACAACCAAGACAAGTTCGTTATCTCTCTCTGTCATTGTGCGATTCCTTCACCATCAAAACCGTGGAAATGGATACGGCAACCGAGAGGTACCAAATCGGGCGCATCGCCACTGTAAATCTAATCTTGATTTTCGTCTGCAGGTTAAGTATGTGGGGGATGACGGGGAGGAGCAGAACGGCTTGCAGATGACGGGCCTGAATCTCATGGACAAGACCATGCCCGTCCGGGGAGCTAGGATTGCATACAGCATCTGGGATGTCGCAGGTAACCCATGAAAATCCTCAAGTTGGAAGCAGCAACTCTGTTTCCTGGTTGCTTTGGTTCAGATGCCAAGATTCCCAACCTTTCCTGACCATCGCGTGCAATGGATGCAGGAGACGTCCAGTCTGTCGACCACATCCCAATCGCGTGCAAGGACGCCGTGGCGATCCTGTACATGTTCGATCTCACGAGCCGGTCCACGCTTAATAAGTTAGTATTCGGATCAACTCCAAACGACTCAAATTTAGAACTTCAGAGCAATTTCTTATCTGTTGCTCATTTCTGGTTACCTGTTTGATTGGTGCAGTATTATAGATTGGTACGAGAGGGCGAGGAAATGGAATAAGGTTGGCGCATTTTTCTTTGCAGACATTTTTCCTTTAGATCTCGGTTTCCTTTCTTTAGCCTCTGCTGTTATAGATAAACACGTCGTACTGACTGAACATAAGCAAAAAACTGTTGCAAATTTCGGCAAACAATCAACTGCAGATGGGGTGCCTCCCCACTTGTACTATTGCATTCCTGCTTATCACTGTTTGCAACAATTTAATAACTCTGAGATTTGCTCGTATGCTTTTAGCAGTTTACAGGATGAACAGTACTAGTGTGCATTGTCCTTGGTATTGTAACTGACCAATGCTTTTTTTGGGGTCTTCTTGACAGACGGCTATTCCAATCCTAATCGGGACAAAGTTTGATGACTTTGCTCAGCTTCCTCTTGAAATGCAATGGGCCATTGTTAACCAGGTGAGCGCTGCATTTTACAATACTGGTTTGTTCTGATCGAAATGTTGTTCTCGGTAGCTTTGTTTCTTGGGTATGGGGCCTTCAGCATCTCCGATGCGGTTTTATCTGTGCTTCCATAGAAAGATGGGAAATTGCCTTGGTTCTGACGTGGGTAGCTGTGTTGCACATGCTTGTTTCATCTGAAACAGTGCATTTCAACCAAGGCCTGAAAGTAAAGTAACCTCAACTCCTCAAGTGAGGTATATAAAAACTAGCATTGCCCATAACTGGGCAACTGTTCTTGAATCTTTTCAGGCGAAACATTTTGGGCTTATTTCTCATGCTCCACAGCCCCAAATCCAAATATTTCTAGTCCAATTGCATCCACAAGCACATCGTCGGTTGGGCACTCCTGTGTCCTGTGACATTGACCGACAGCACTGCCTGTAGAGCCCCCAAATCAGAACTTGAATGGAGTACAGTGGACTAATTAAGACTGTTCTCAACAGAGAGTACTCACCTGTTATTGCACATTGAAGCCAGTGGGCCTTAGGGTGTTGATCGGAGCCATTGTGAACTAATAGTGGTAGGCTCAAACCACGTCTTTTGGAGAGGCAAACGATCGCCGCCATGAGCGACAAACTGAAGGTGTCTGTCAAATGTTAGAAAAACTGGGCAATTGGGCATGCATTGTCAGGTTTTCATATTCTTGTTGCCTGGGGTCCGAATTGGAGTGCACGTCAGTCTTCGCTGTGGGCCTTGAACTACAGCACACACAGATTGATTGTCACTCCTCACCGGACATGCTAAAAGAAAAATCGATGGCAACCTCGCATCTGATTAATTGGATCGGAACTTTTCTTCTTGGCATTTGCATATCCCTAACATATTCTCGTGTTTTTTTCTTCTTCTTTCTGTTCTCGCAGGCCAGGGCATACGCAAGAGCGATGAAGGCGACCCTCTTCTTCTCGAGCGCGACGCACAACATCAACGTGAACAAGATCTTCAAGTTCATCACGGCGAAGCTCTTCAACCTGCCGTGGACGGTGGAGCGCAACCTCACCATCGGCGAGCCCATCATAGACTTCTGACGACCTCCTCTTTCTTCTCTTCTAACAGATAATTAGGCAGCAGCGAACACGACCCTTTCGTCTTCTCTTTGGGGTCGGATCGTGTGTCTTCCTCTTGCTCTGCTCCTGCTGGCCCTCTGCCATGGGCCAGCGAGCGAGCGATCACGCCCCTTGCCCTCGGTCATCCTCTCGATTTCTCGTGGGCTCGGTGCAGGCAAGGCAAGATGCCTTTGTACATATAGGTGACGGTGCCCCCTGCGCGTGCAGGGGCGTCATGAAAAAAAGGAAAAACCCCGCGAGGTGTATGTGACACCCCCGGTTGTAACATTTCGCCAGTGTATAGGAATCCATGTCAATATATCCACCGTTTCCATTACTTCTTTCATGTGCAATCTGCACCATGCTGTCCCTTTTCGACTAATCAACCTGACGGGGAGCAAAGTACTCGCCTGATCATTTTTGGGACATAGCTGAGTCTTGAGGCGTGCAGTGCATGTTCGCCATCGTCGTTGAAATTAGTGGACTACCAGTCTGGTTCACGATTTATTTTTTTGGGACACCTCTGAACGTTGGGAGCTTTTGTGTTCCACCTGTGAGAGAAGTGATTATGTGGCTAAAAATTATTCTTTTTTTATTCTCTAGCATAAACTTTTAGATTTAGGATGGAAAATCACTTCATAGAAGTTACTATTTCCAAACTCCCTTCAAAGAATCACTTTACACGATCGGCATGGAATCACTTCTCTCTTAAAAAAACTGTTTGGCAGAGCTATTGTTGATTCAACCCAGAATCAGCTCGGCCTTATTGTACCCAAACCATCATAATAAATAAAATTGAGTGACCTTGGACTAAATTTGTATTATCTTTCCCTGAGCATCCATTTCCCTAGTTTCTTCGTCGTTGTGGCGATTTCTTCGTAGATTTATAATAGACTACTCCCTCTGTCTCAGAAAGAATGCACTTCTCGCTTCCCGAGAAATTCTAGAATCTTATGTTTGACCAATTATAAATAAAAAAGTATAAATATTTATGATATGAAATATATATCATTCGATTTGTTTCTAAATGTAGTTTTTTAACAAATTTATTTAGAGCCATAAATATGAATATAATTCGCTAGAAATTTGGTCAAACATGAATCACTTTAACTGGCACGCATCCCAGACATGCATTCTTTCTGGAACGGAGGTAGTACAATATATCTATCTATACTTGTATTAATAATAAACTGTATAGAATTTCTCATAAAATATCTAATGTTTTGGCTATTTGTTTGCTATAAATCCAATTTTTATCATGTTGCAATGGTTAATATAAAAAGAGCTCAACTTTTTTCTCAAGATCGATATGAAAAATATATCGTCATATTTCCATCTAAAAGAAATATATGTTTTTCGAGGGATATAAAAGGAATATATATATATATATATGGGTCATGTGCACTGAAATCAGAACGCTTGGGCCGGGGTTACACGGCCCATCACCTCTGCGGCTCTGGCACACCATTCTCCCACAAAGAAGAAGAAAGGGGAAAAAAAACATCGATACACATGGCTAAAAAACTGGATCATCGTTTAAAAAAAAACCTGGATCACAGAAGCCCTTGGATATCGTTGGTAGCAAAAAGTCGTAAATCGCTATGAGACCTCGAAGGTTCACTGCTGTTGTGAACTTGTGGTCATGGAATGTCACAATTGGCATGTGTGACTAAAAACCGACAACGATTGCGCAATGAAAAAGTGCAAAATATCACCATATATTAACAAAATTTTGAAGCACGTCAGCATCATCGGGATGAAAGAAAAATATAAACAGATGGCCGGGTGCCTAATGTCACCGTCGCCATCTATCTGCGACGTCGTGCTCCAGCATCCTCCGATCCTTTCTTGATGACTATGCTGCCCATTCTGATTGCAGGATGAAAGTTCAGGAAGCTGTACGTGGATATACAAGTGCCCTACAACCTACATGCTCAAAGCCATGGCTCATTTTTGAAACTCCCTAGCTGGTCTTCCTTCTCTGGTCGCCATGCGTTCATTGCGTACTATTTTGCCACTGATACAACCCATCTGCTATGGTCTTTTTAACATTTTGATTTTTGAAAGAACACGGAATTGCGCCTTTGACCTTTCAAGTTGCTTAGAGCTGTTTCAGAAACACACACTGTTTTCATGTCTGAATCAGGTTTGGACAATGGTACTATGGTAGGCTCACCTTTTTGTTTGATATGTTTGACGTTCTTGAAATTATTTGGTACATTTTTCAACATGATTTTCCAGTGACCGTGTATCTACCCAAATCTTCCTACAACTCAATGGCATTATATATCTTCATCACTGCATATATGATCCTGCAATGCATCAGTGCAAGCAGTAAACACTGAACGGCCAAGCCTTGCTGCAATTAAAGGTCAACAAAATAGCACTGTGTCTATATTCTAAGCTGTATCCACATTTGCAGTGAGCTAATATTCTAAGTTTTTCGAAAGACCCTAACAGACAGTGTCAGTCTAAGTGGTATCCGCATTTTACAGTTAGCTAACATCGAAGGAGCGCCATCTTGATGATCTTCTGAAAAAGCATGAAAGAAACGTCTGGATTGCAAATTAAAATGCAACGGCCTTTAGAGTACCAGAAGGTTGATCTTTGGATCCAAAACAGGGGTATATGCCGCCTGGCATATCAGCAGTCCCATAAGCTGAACAACGAAGTCTGCTGACCCTTGGGACCGGACAGAAGAACAGAGTAGGCAACAAGAGCACAGCAAGATCAACTAAGCTCCAACGCTGAATCCATCGCAAAGATCTCAGTGTGCAAATTGCACAAGGTTTCCCACCAGGGCCATGCTCCCCTGTACCTGTCACCAGCAAGAGAACAAGAGGGGCCCGCCATACCATGCAGGGCTGCTGTTCTTGGCCTTGTGAAACATGGGTACATGACAAATGCAGTGGTAGCCCGATGCATTCTGAACCACGCGTTATTTTGGACCGCAGAATTCGGAGGCAACAAAAGGGCAAAGAAAAAACCTGGTAGCTTTATTTAGATGGATCCATCTCTCTCTACATCATCACAGTCATAGTGAAAACACAGAAATGAGAAGCACTGGTAGCTAGTCCTAGAAAAGAAAACACAAAAAAGAGGATCTAATAATATTATACAGGGGGTCCTTAGATCCGCTCATAAGTCGTAAGTTGTTATGTTTGAGTACCGAGTCGATCCATGGTGAACTGAGACCATCTAGATTCCAAGGCATTACTGCTTTGCCTGCAATGTTGAAGGTTTTCGTCAGAATTCAGCGTTCAATTGGTACTTGTCTACCTAGACGTGATGAATTCGAGACAAACGTGGTGAATTACCTGAGAGTAGATGAAGGTTCCAAGAATAGCGATAGCGGCTCCGAGCGCGTTGATGGGTTGAACGGGCGTTTGGAAGATAATGATGGAGGCGACAATGACAGAAATCCTCTTCATTGTGTTGCCAATGCTGAATGTCAGCGGCGAAATCTCGTCCAACGACATGTAGGATACTTGGTTGTACAGGTGGTAGAACACGCTCTGCGCCGCCACCCACCTACATCCAACAAAGAGGAATTCTTAGCCACATGAATCAAACTGAATTATCACGGATATATCAAAGTAACGATTTTTTGTTTTCTGTTTGAATGGGCAAGGCATTGCAGAAGCAGACCAGAGAATTCATATCTCACTACCATGCTCTGTCCCTATGCAAGAAATTGCACTTTTTGGGAAGCAATGCTATCAATATAGGATCTTTTAGATACTTATGATATCATAGACTGTTTCTTCAACTTTGTGACATTTCTGAATTCTGAGGTATATGAACTACTGAACTATAGGCGATTCATTCTACTGTTTTCAAACTGACTAAGCACCTGGAATTCCGAATAAACACAAAAATCACAAACGGCATGACAGTTGTGAGAGTGCAATGCAACGTGTGAGTAGTCCAAGGAGCATGTGAGCGCTTACCAGACGAAGTTGGGACCGATCTCGGCGACTGCTTTCTGCCAGCCTGCTGCCCACACCTTGGGCCCCTCCATGGCGATGGCGAAGGGGAGGAGGATCACCAGAGACATCATGGAGAGGCAGGCATAGTAGTTCATCCCGCTGACGGACTTGCCCTTCATCCCCTTCTTGGAGAAGATGTTCCGGAAGACGAATGCGACGTTGGAGATCATTGCCCCCATAAATCCTACAATCGGTCGAACATGACAGGTTCAGTATTTCTTTTTTTCTTCTTCAAATGATCCTGTTCAGACTTCAGAGTGCTGACAAAATTTTGCAATAGTGACAACCAGGTGAAAATCTATCACCAAATCTCCTTATCCTTGATTGGCGCTAAAATGCAAAATCAGTATGCAGCTTCTGAAAAGCCAAAAGCGCAAAAGTATCTACGGAAATCTGAAGATACAATCCCTCTTGTGATACGATACTTCTCATGTATCTGCCATAAGTACCTCCGAGATTTAGGATGAGCCGGGGATTCGCATGTCACTCACCAACCATGTTGAAGTTGAGCTCGGTGACGGCGGCGAGTGCGCATCCACCGATGATGGGGAGGAGGGAGAAGTAGACCGGCGCCGGGAAGTGCTCTCCGAGGAAGAACCTGGAGACGAGCACGCTGAACGCCGGCTCGCCGCTCTTGATGATGTGCGTGAACGACACGGCCACCTTGGCCATGCTCACCGTCGCCGCAACGTGCCCGATCGTGTGCGCTATCGCCACCTGCTCGACACATGGACTCTCGCGTCAGGACTCAGGACGAGGAGATCTCGCTAGAACAGAACAGAGCGCATCAAGAAGAACTCTTCAGGCGGCTGCGGGCACTCACCGGGGATAGCGACTTCCAGAAATCGAGGTCCGTCTGCGGCGGCTCTACGATCCTGGTTGCCCAGGACGCGAGCATGATGGCGGAGCCGGCGGCGAGGGAGAGCGTCGCCCCGAGCCACGGGTAGGGGAACGCGTTGAGCATCTTCTTGTTGTAGATGTTGAAGATCACGTTCAGCGCCCACCACGTCGCGAAGTAGACCCCGATCTTGGTGCGCCGCGCCGCCTCGGCGGGCTCCGCCGGCGCGGAGATCCCCACCGGCCGGGCGCCGTCCGCGGTGGCGGACGGTGGCGCGGGGGAGGAGGCGCGGTCGCTGCGGCCCGCCGCCGCCGCGGCTACGGTGGCGAGGACATGCTCCTGGCGGTACAGCGGCCGCGCGGAGACGGAGAGGGAGAGTGGCCGGCGGCCACCGGCGGCGGGGAGGGGAAGGGGAGGGAGGTGGAGGGGCTTGAATAATGCCGGCTTTGCGGTGGCGGCCACGGCCGTGGAGGGCTTGACGGAGGCGGCGGCGGCCAGCATTGTGGCGGCAGGGAAGGGTTGCCCTGGGCTGGCGAGTTCTTGGGGTCTTGTCGGAGGGGTGGCAGAGGCGCCTGCGCGGCTGCTGCGGCGGCGGTTGTGTGTGTGTGGTGTGTGATGGTCTGATCTGATGGTAAGGGTAATGGTAGGGAGAAAGGTATTTATAGGGAGCGCGCGAAGGAGAAGGGAGGCGGTTTTGGACTTTGATGCCGGCCTCTTGCCTCTTCTTCCGCAGATCTTTTCTTTTTCACCCTGGGGTTTTTCATGTTTCCACGTTGTCATGCTTTGGTGGGAGAGTTTGTTGAGAACTTGAGATTCAACACTCTCTTTTTTCGTCCTTATTGCACATGCCGACGATACATCTGTAATGAGGTTAGTACTATGAGTTGTTAGTTTGGATTCGACGTTGTTTCAGAATTCATCGGAACTAAGCAGGCTTAAAGAGATGGCCTTAGGTTCAATGACGAACATTGCATGCATAGAAGCCGCCAGAAACAGGGAGGAGGGCAGGGCAGGGGGTGTCACGTGGTGCTTGAGCTCGTAGAGATTTTTGTACCAGCTGTTATGGAGGGCTAGAGAGGAAACAACAGTGGAAGGCATTGGCATATTGACAGATTAACCATTGTCGCGGAATGAGTGCTGGGCACAAAAAAGCAATCAACCAAGCATATAGACAGCTCTATTATTTTTTCCATCACTAACATTTTCTTGAATTACAGGAGCATAGTTCCTTTTTTTATGCTTCTTTGCATTCAAATTTTCCATTTCGCCAAGGTTACTTACGTGCTAGAATAATTTGTTATCTATATCATGATCACCTCACTTTCATAAATCAATAGTGTATATGAAAAATTAAGAAAATATAGAAGACTAGTTACTGACTTGCGCCATCACATCGTCGCCCTTGCTATCATAGTTGGAGGTACCATATAATTGGACTCGACGACTATGAATTAGCATTACCAAGAGCACACAATTTCCATGTGAAGCATATGAACACTAGGGTGCTGAACATAATTTTCATGGCAATATATACTTTCGTACAGTATGAAATATTGCAACTTTTTATGTAGTGGAACAATTTATATCCCTTTTAATAAGGAAATAAACTTCTCTACGAAAGGGGCATGACACATTGATCTCCTAACTTTTAGATGGCATTTAGTCGAATTCTTACAAAATCCTTTCATACTCAAGTTGATATAAGAAAGCAACTTGATATAAATGTACCGTAGTACATCATGTTGAAAGTACTCCGCACCTTTTTCTCATTCAATGGGAGACAGCTACCATTTTTGTTCGCATGCTGATGTAGATAGTGAGTTTTTATTTTTCAAGTCTGAACATGCTTTTACCAATAGTCTTGCACGTTTAAAATTGACATCAGAATGAATTTTCCCAGTATCTTCGAAGAACTTCGTTTTGTGCCGGGCTACTAGACAGTTACCGGGAGTACCATGGCATAATTTGGCTGCAGCATGCAAAACATCAACCATAAATAGCCAAATGGATTTTCCTCAATTCTGAATTTCTGAGCATGTGGTAGACTTCTCCACTTCAAGAGCATAGGTTGCATGGAACCCTTGGAAGACAATTCAACAATACAATATGAAGTCTACTATACAAACTTGAAAACATTGTCCATAAATAGAACAAACCATAAATTGACATATTATTAACCATGCCTCAATTGCTTGTCATACTCCCGGTGAGTGAAGAGATAAGCCATGCCTCAATTAAACATTCATTATTAATTTCGCTAATAGTTGCATAAACTCACAGTTGCTTGTCATACTTAACTAAAAGAAAATTTTGCCTTTGGTATTTGAATGGTGTTGATTCCCAAATGTACCCATCAGATTTTTCAAAGGAAAATGACACTAGTAGATGTGCGCGTTCCACGGCACTTAGCGTGCAGTGCGGAAGCCTTCCGGTCAGACTAGTCAGCCGCGCCCTTGCAAAGTCTGCAACGACCACCACCAGAACCTGGCCGGCCGTCCGTCCGAGTGGCCTGACGATCGAGAGGGACGCGCGCGATCAGAGCGCTCTCCGTCCGTCGCTGGCAGCGCCAACAGGCAACAGCCATGCTGTCACCGCAGCATCACGGCGATCGAGCTCGACCGGCCTCACTCGCCGGAGCGCGGCCGGCGATCTACCGGACCAACGGACGACGCCCGCGCGCCCGCGTGTCACCGTTCGCGGGGCCCTCCCTCTGTCGGCCCGGCCCGCCGTTGTCGTACGTCCTTCCCCGCGCCCGGGAGCCAGCCAACATCCTCGTGACCGTCGGCTCCACGGGCCTGCGCGGGGCCCTCGTCCGTCCCCGGGCCCGGTACGGTGGCGTGGCGTGATACGCGTTTCGCGGCGGAGGGCGCTCGCGGCCCCGCGTGGCCGTACGTGCGGCCGGCCGGCGCGCTGCTCACCGTTCGTGCGGATCCGCGGGCACGTGCGCGGGCCAGCCGCGCGGGCGGAATGCCGGGCTCGTTTGTCCCGTTCCGGCGAGAACTTACCGCGACGCGACGCGCGCGCGGACGATCCTCCTTTGTCACGAGATCGGCGATCGGTTTCGGGAAAGGGGGTGCACGTACCGTGCTGCCCGGCCCGGCGAACTAGTTGGCGATTTGGTGGCGCACAAGCAAGATTTTTTTTTTTTTTCACGCAAACGACCTTGCTTGCTGTCGTTGCTTCCCACCGCGCATGGATTGTGAGTTGGCGAGCAGCGAGAGCCTCAGGGACTGCCGGCGGCCGGACTCAGCTCGGAACGAAAGTGTGCGTGGTTTTGATGATGCGCGGTGTCATGTGCGGCTGCAGAGCATGCGTCCAAGGTCACTCGTGATGTCAGCCTCAGCTTGTGACATGCACGTTTCAGTATTTTCTTAGAAAGTCGAATGGGCTAGTGAGGTTTACGTAGGGTTTGATAACTCTTGCGCGTGACGGGAGAGGCATATGATGCAACGATCTCTGTCTGTAAGATTGGTAATCAGTTTGGAGGCGATGGTAAATGATCTGGATCTGCTGCCAATTTGATGGCATTGCTTTCTTTTGCTTCCATGCATGGGATAGAGAGTTGGCAACCAATGAGCACGATCTAAGAGGACTCTCCAAATAAAATAGTTTGACTCTTCAAGAAAGTTGGAATGACTTATATTTAGGAACGGAGGGAGTAGTAGGCATGCCGCATGCGCTCCGGCCCCTCCTCGATCTGCATATGCATATATGCATTTTTGGAACGAAAGATTTACGTGCGCATAGGGTGCAGTGGTTCCAGTAGATGAGCTATCTAGTAGTAGTTGGCAGCAATTTGACGGCATGCTCTGCTCGCTTGTTCCTTCGTCCATGGATGGTGATCGAGGCGGCTGAGTAGTGACCAGCAGTGTGTGCCGCCTGGGGCTCTGGTGGGCCTAGCTCGCGTCCAAAACTATACCTGTGATCTCTGGCCTCAAGCTTTCGCCATTTTTCTTTGGGAGTGGGATTTATGTAGGGTTTAAGATTTCTCTGACCCCAGAGTGTGTGCATTGTATTGGAAGTGAATGATGTGATATTTTCTCCGATGCAGCTGGTTTCCCGTTTCCGGCGCTGTCAGCGAGTGGCGTCGCTCCATATGCATGACGACGGAGGCGTATGCCAAACATTTGGAGAGAGAGTGATCTTTCCTGTTTCTGACTCGGCAAAGTTGGATCCTTCGATCGACTTGTGCTTGTGCTGCTGCAGCTTGCTCCCTAGTTGGAAATGTATTACTATTCCCTGCTGGACTTGGCTTCCATGCAAAACTCTGCTAATGATAAGGCTGTTGCAGATATACGTACTGGGGTAGTAGGACAGGACAGTAAACTTACATGAGCAGCAATTCGATCTCTGGTCCACCGTCCACGTGGTAATTAATAAACACCGCTGCTTTGCAGGTCGCTCTGTGCATGTTGATTTACCGCGGGGTTACTAGACTACCTCGCTACCTGCCATGCTCATCAGTTTGCTCCTGCAGTCTGCGCCGTTCGTTGGTTGGTCTCGATCACGTGCTTGCCGGCCCGGCGACGCGACGACGACGACCCCCTACTGCTGCTGGCGTCGCCGTCCTCGCCGCGTGCTCTGTAGCCAGCCACTAGCAGAGAGAATGTGCTATCTGCACCGGTTGGAAAACCCCATTTAGCACCGGTTTTTCAACCGGTGCAGATCTTTCGGTGCTAAAAGAGTGCTCCTTTAGCACCGGATCAAATACCCGGTGCTAAAGGCCCCTCTTTAGCACCGGTTCCAACCATCACCCGGTGCAAAATGTTTTGATGCGAAAAAAAATATTTATTCTATTCTCCGTTCCTTTCTCTCTCCCATTTCCACCACCACCGCATCTTTTCTGCCCCCTTCTTCTGTTCAACTGTTCTTCCCTTCTGTTCTTCTTCAAGAACATGTTTTCCAAGAACTTGTTCATGTTCTTGAGAACATAAAGGGGAACAAGGAATGGTAGGAAGAAAAATAAAATGAGAAAGAAAGAGACGAGGAGTATAAAAATTCCATTAGGTTGAGTAACCCAAATTACAACATTCCAAATCCAACACAAACAAGATTTAGAATGAAAGTAAAAAAAAAGAGACGGCGCCGCCGCTAGGCGCACGCGCGCTGCCGCCTGCGTCCGCGCGCCGCCGCCTGCGCAGCGCACGCGCCCCGCCGTCAGCGCCTGCGCGCTGCCGCCTGCGCCCCGCGCGAGCGCTGGCCAGCGGCGGGGCGGCGCGCGGTCGAGGCCAGCGCTGGCCAGCGTGCGTGCCCGAGCCGCCGCCTGGCCCGCGCCGCCGCCGGGCCGCTTGCCCCCCGCGCCGGAACGATGGCCTTAAAGATTATGCATGGCTAGTGTGACAGGAGAAGGAGATCGAGATTGCTGGAGAGATAAGGTGAGGAGAAGGAAGAAAGGAAGGAAAGGAGAGATAGCTTTTGAGAGTAAAATGGAAGGGGAGAATAAAATATAGACTAGGCGTTGCCTGTGCCGTCACCACCCATCTTTTCTGCACCCGGTGCTAAAGCTATTGCATCAGCACCGGGTGCACCCACCAACCGGTGCTAATATATTAGCACCGGTTGGTGGGTGCACCTATATTAGCACCGGTTGGTGGGTGCACCCGGTGCTAATGGATAGGTTTTAGCACCGGATTTTGCCACCACCCGGTGCTAAAACCTTCGTACCTTATTTCTATCTTGTCTTTCAGGCTCCTAGTCATTGGACCCGGTGCTAAAGCCCGATTAGCATCGGGTCAAAAAATAGCCGCTGTTTATGGGGGCTGCGGATGCCTCATTCTCTTCTAGTGAGCGGGCAAGGCCGCAAAGGTAAATTAGCCTCTCGCGTCGCATGTGCTCCTCGATGGTTCGTCCGCCGCTGGCCTCCGCAGGCTTTGTTGGCTTCCCGGGCGGAAGCTAGTGTGTGTGTACTGGTCCTGGCTCCCGAGATTTTTCTCGCTCGACACTGCTGGGGAGCTAGTGTGTGTACCTCCCAGCGCAGCATGCAGCAAGCAGGCCTGTCGCCGGCGGGGTCGCGGTGTCACGTGCGCAGCAGCTAGCAGCACAGCATGCATGCATACTAGAAACACGGGCGCGGCTAGCTGGGCCGTCCTGCAGGCTGCAGCTACTATACGCGGAGGGGGGATCCGATGATCCAGTTGTGGCGCGCATGCGATCCATCGAGGCCTACACAAGTCACAGCAGCACGTACGAGCATCGTCAGTCAGTTTAAATCAATTTACGAGCGACCAAGCGCGTACGTAATTTCTGCGTTTCTTCTTGCTGGCCCTTTCTTCCGTCCAACCAAAGAAAGAAAAAAAAATCCGTGGTCGTGGGCTGGATCACGGTGCGCGCGGCGGAGCAGAACTATGCCTAAGCAGAACGGAACAAACAGAGAAAACCCGCATGCTTGGGTTTCGCCCTTCCGGCCCACGAGTCCCGCCAGGCGCCATCACCAACCATCGAGCGAAATCCTCTTTTAGGCAGGCCGATTCGCTGAGATGGCCCATAATTTCTGCACCTCTGGGGATCCTCTCCTCTCCGACCTGCGGAAACAATGGGCCCAACAGCGTTTCTTGCTGGCCCTTTCTTTCCTCCCACCAAAATTGTTGTGTGCGCTTGTGCCCGATGAGATCGTCGTTGCTGATTTCACGCTGGCATGCCTAGCACTGAAAAAGGTCTCTGGAGCACTGCCCGGCGGCCATCAACATCCAGGCGTGATGCTCCTCATCTCCCAGCTCAACATCCAGACTGCAGAACCAAACGCCTCCCTTCTTGTTTAGGCCTAATGCCTAGTGCTGCTTCTACAACATCGGCCTTGTTTAGTTCCAAAATCCAAAATCCAAAATGAATGTTTAGACACATGTATGGCGTACTAAATGTAGGTAAAAAACAAATCGCATTATATAGATAGACTGGAATTTGCGAGACGAATCCAATGAGTATAATTATGACGTGATTAGACACTAAATTGCTACAGCAAACATGTGCTCATGACAGATTACTTAGGTTCATTAGGTTCGTCTCGCGAATTCCAAACGTAATATGCAATTAGTTTTTTTAATTAGTCTATGTTTAATATTTTAAATGTGAAAAGATTCCCTTCTAAAATCTTTTCACCGCGGAACTAACCACGGCCATCATCTCCCTCGCGCCTGTTTCTTCCGACAAACTGCCGACACGCCTCATGTACCAGCTATTGCTGGTGGCGCATTCAAAGTTTTGGATGCGTCTATGTTTCTCAAAGATTCTCCACCACGCATGTGACCTCCTTGTTTGGGAGCTCCGAGTCATGGCGAATTCCGGCACGGGGTTTCGGACAATACTGTGTAGCATTATATGTGCAACGTACTGTCTTTCATGAGTGCAGTGCTGTCTGCACGTTATATAGGCGAACAACTTTGTTGTTTGCAAATTTCGTTAATGGAAATGACCCACTAGTTTTCCTGATACACGCACTACTACAATCTTTTTTTTTTTGTTACTCATTGCAATGTCAGAACCAGAACATGCTTGAGCTTCATAGTATCTCACTTAACAGTTTGCATTTTTTTTTAAAAAAAAGAACAACAATAGAGTGCTGCCAATCGGTTCAAGGAGAGAATACACCAGTCCTAGAGGGGTAATTCAAACCATAAAAAATTTGGCCTCTTGTTTGCGAGTGTACCATTTGCAGAAACGATTACAGCAGCTATACTCTGCCAGTTGCCACCGGGCTAGCTTAAAACATGGACAGGACCAGGACAGCTGATTGCTAAATCCAGCACTTTAGTTAAGATTCTACAGGGAGCTACAACAATAAACTACTGCTGAGATCCCACCATCTAGAAGGATAACGATAACAAACACACAGCGCACAGCAGAATATAATATTGCCATCATTCGGTTCAATGCCTGATGAACTGCATGTTAGCAGGCGCATCAAATGATTCCATTCCTCCAAAACCTTGTTCCTGTACGAGTACTACCTTTCTTCTCTCTAGTGCAGCATTTTGACTTCTATATATCTTGATAGCAGTTGGTATACGTTGAATCCTGTCCGTCTTTCCTGCTTGAAATTCTTGTAGAGAAGTCGTGGCAGGTGTGCTGGCACTGGCAGTACTATATATGCCTGGCGCTCTGGCCCAGCCCAACAAGTCAATGATCCCTTGCGCCATGGATCCTAACATGGGGCCCTTATTGTATTAGCCCCTCTCTGCAACTTCTACCTGGTTGGGAAAACTCCATGACTTGCCTCTGAAATGTCAAAAGGTCTCCCAGAAGAGGCTAAGTGTTGTCCAAAGCGCTGTTCGAGCATAGAATCTTTCAATGACAATAATTATGTCGTTCTATCTTGCTGGAAAGAAATGCCATGTGCAGAAGCTGTGAACCATATACTCCGATGTGGTTTGATCCAGACATGAGCGTTGAAAAGATCTGAACTTGGATTTTGCTCTGTTGCAGTTCACTAGGAGCTGAAAACTCACACAATTCCAGCCCCTTCCATATAAAAAGAGGTCTTCTTCGGAGGTTATAGGGAAAAAAACCACACGTTAATTTCCCTTTGGACAAGAATTTCTTGTTTCATCACGTGGCTGATCAGTCTCTTGATTTAGTCACTCCTCAGAACATTTTGTCTCTTGAGCAATTGAGGGGATTGGCAGTATACATGATTGAGCGGTCCAAATAAAAAACTAGACCCAATGGGGTGAAGGGCCCCACGGTTTTTTATTAAGCGGAAGAAACCTCTCCCGGGTCTAGAAAAATCCCCGAACCCCTGGCAAACCGGCGAGGGGATTTTTTTTAAACCAGCCCCATAAATTCGCTCCAACGAGAAATCGAACCTGGATCTACTGGTTGCGACCATGCCTGAGCGGTCCAAATTAAACCCCGCAAAATAAACACAAATTATTATGTGCAGTCGCTTTAGCAGCCACTATGGAAGATCCCCTGCCTTCCTATCCTATGTTCCTGTATCTCTGTCAAGTATACTGTCGTCGAGTATGGAGCTGTACAGCCCTTACACACAACGTGTCGAGATTCTGACGAGCATTTGGGTGCCGTGCCGTTTTACTCGTCTAGGGGCATAACCGCATAGACGACCCATTCCAGTTTCTTTCACTTCTTGTCAGAGAATGTCTGTTAGTTTGGCAGCTGCTGAGAGTGAGAGAGCATTCGACGCTGAAAAGCTGGAGGATATGGCAAGCTGACTCCATACAGGAGTATTGTATGCTGCCTGAACATTGAACAATCTGTCTTCACGGAGCCTTGTGAGCTCTGAAAGTGTCGTTTGTCAACCGCAGCACATGGGCGCCAATCATGTCAGAACTGTTCACGGCCGTGTTAATTAGTCACCCGGCCTCAGCATCAGTCCGGCACTCCGGCCTTTAGGTAGGCTACATATTTGGAAGCTGTGTGGCCACTTGAAATGCCGTAGTTCGTACGTTGCTGGTGATGATGAAAGCAAGAAGGCTCGTCACTGTTACTATATGAATGCACAGCACAGCTAGTGTTCCATTATGATGTGTGGTTACCTGAAATTACTTGGACTGTACATGGATCAAGAAGAGGAACCGTTCAAGTTCAGTGCATTGTTCAATTTTAATTTAGCCTTGCGAAACAGAAAATTGTTAATAAAAGAGAAATATTATTGCAGTCGATGTATCTCTGATACCACTCGTCGTACGTGGATGGAAAATCTCCGCACCACCACCACTTGCTGAACTGAAGCATCAGCTGATTAATTGTATATAGGTTGCTTAATCCACCGGTGAATGACTAAAATTATGTGGCGCCGAATTGAAAAGGCGGACGGACAAGTATTCTATCAGGGAAGAACCAAGCTGCAGATGTTAACGCTTCGTGTGACACCCCCATCCTTTCCCCCATGTATGTTGTGGCCTGCACGTTGTGGCATGGCAATGTGTGTGTATATATATAACAAAAGTAGAATCTGCAGCCTGAGTACTGTCCAAGCAATCTTTTCTTTTTTTCAAAAAACTTAATCTTTCTCATGGGTATCTGCTACTGTATGCCTGCTATATATCCTTTATTTGTGGCTCTGGGTGTACCATCACGGTGTCAACAGACATATAATTCTTGTTATATCTTAACGAGAACCAGTACAGGTGTAACAATTAATAATACAATCTATACATTAAGGAGTGCAGGTGGAACAATTCCACTTTATATACAATTTCTTTTCATTTTTTTAAAAAGAACTAGCAAGATGACCCGCGCAAATTGCGCAGGTAGCTAGTTTTATTCTTTTTTTTCCAACATTTTAATTTTTACTTGAAAATAAATAGACGATAATAGTTTTGTTTAGTCATATCATGGTAATTATTCTGTCCTAATAGCCTAGATCAATATGTTTCTTTGTTTTTTCCATCATCATAATATGGGCCGTATTTTTTTGGAACATGAAAAAGAAATACCTTATATAGAAACATCTTTAGCATATTTACTAAAAATAATATAAATAGTTATAAATTTTTAACATAAATATATATTTTAAAACTTTGTATATGAGGTGTATAGTTTGTTTCAGAGTTTAATTACAGAGCATAATAAACTATTATTAGATTTTTAGTGGTTTAATAAATACCACCAAAAGTACTAATCTCCTACTAATATAGCCCTATGAATGCTAGCTCCTATATTACCTTAGATATAGTCCTCATTTGTGCTTATCCCTACTCTCCTACTTATGCTCCTAAGGATATATATGCTCGCATACAGCGGTAATCAAAGATGAATCCATGGCAGCATATTATTCTCTCTTGACAAATGGTACTTGAGGCTTTCAATGGATGTGAGTGCATGTCAAATACCTATTTTGTAGTTACTTCTTCATTCTAGATCGCATGTTCACTTAGCTCTGAGTGCATCATTTCATTCCTTCTCTCTAGATCGCATGTTCACTTAGCTGTGAGTGCATCATTTCATTCCTTCTCTCCTAAATTTTTCAGCTCTCGCTCTTCAACTAATCATAATACTAATAATACTTATTTGTTGTAGCTATTATACTCAACCTAACGGTTAAGCTCAGACCATGTCGTGGCTACGACATGGCTGCACTGCCATGCTATCATTGCCTCACTTCTAATTTTTTTATGCTTTCCAAGTCTAGCAACTCTCAATGGCTTATTGTTTTGTAGATCAGGATTGCTTCTTAGCCCAGGGATTCTCATTTTTCTTTCTAAGAATGCTGCTGCCCGGCTACAATTCTTCATGAGCAACTCATTGTTTTTCTTCGTGGTAGTGATTACCATCGAATCTGATCCCTGCTAATTTATTTAACTTCTCTCCTTATTTTGATCAAATTTATTCCCTGCAAGCTGCTAATACTAAATTGTGCATTTCCATGGCCATACTATAAATTCAGGCATGCCTCAAAATGTTATTTAGCTGTACACTTTGCTCAACTTTGGTAAATTCTATCCTCAAATAGCATTACAGATAAAGTTCAGTCGCTCAAATAGATAGTTCGTATCCAAATCCGGCTATTCAATATCTGAACTGTACGTGAATCTGAATACTCATAATTAGAGATTAGCGGGTCCTTACAACAATTCCAGTAATAGTCTCTACTTCAAACCTTTACTTTACAACATAGGGGGTGCCCTCACTTTCTAGGGCTTTAGATTTAACCGAGAACTCCAGCAATAGCCTCTACTTTTATATGACACATGCAGGACTCGTTTATGAGTTGATCAATTTTCTTCCTTTTCTCGTACCTACCCTTACCTTCCCCTATGGTCTCTCTGGATCCAAGCAGCGTGTGGGGGAGCCCAAGCAATGCCCGTGGAGAAGGAGCAACAAAGGAGAAAGGATGGAGGCGGCGATGACGCTTTGCCGCTCAAAGCGAATCTCTATGCGGTGAATAAGTGGCAATAGGGAGCCTGAGCGACAAAGAAGGGGGCAACGGAGCTGGTTCTATGCATGTGCAGGAGGGGGAAGAGGAAAAAAAACTTTAGAGTAGGAGCCTCCCTTCCACCCATGGGAGAAAGGGATAGAGGAGGATTTGGGTGCTTCTCTACTCTCGGAGATTGAATAAGTACTTGCTAGATCTTTTTTGCCTTCTGCCCCCCATTTTTGTGTAGGGGTCTTGTTAAGTTGCTCTTACCCTTTTATCTAATTAGATAAAAATATATAAAAAAACTATTTTATGTTATTTTGCTCTAATAATAATAGGATTGCATCGTAGTTTTGTTATGGATGCATAACCGAGCTTGTTATTATCATACCCTGAATATATATTCCATTGTTTTTGGCCGAAGTCATTAGAGAAGCCCCAACCTATTATATATATATTTTTATTCTAGACCCATTTAGTTCACTAACAGAGGGAGTCGAATTTGGGTCAGCTGAATGCTATTCAGGTCCTCTCACCGCCAGGCTAAAGGCCCTTTCGTTATGCCCATTATTGTTGGCTTGTACAAATCGAGCGCTAGCTCCAATCACTTTCCAGATCAAAATTGCTTCTTAGTCCCGCTGCTGTCGATTCTATCTTATGCAAAACCTTGTATTAATTTTATTAATTTTAAAATTTTGAATTTAGATATATTTATTACTTGTATTTGACATGGAATTTTGGGGGTTAGTTTTAATGGTCAGATCTACGTAAAATATCATGTATATGTGGCACCAGAGCAAGATTGCTTGTTTTAATCTTATTCGGGATAGTTCTTGTACAATAGTAAATATTTTATTCTTTCTAGTGAAAGCAAGGGCTGATCAGGTGGATGCGAAATTAAGAAAGAAATCAACATTTTCTTATATGTTTTTAACTTCACGTAAATAATTCTTATTTCTTATTATTGGTTTTATTCATTTGTTGCACCGTTTAATTCTTATATGTCTTTAATTTCACGTAAACTAATGTATATGTTCACGTATGATATGGAGATGTATTTTTCAATCATTTTGATTTATGGTCACGCAAAAGAAAAGAACTGCAACCTTTTCAATGCAAGGGCGTCTTTTTTTTTAATTTTATCTAATTATTAACCGAATTTGATATGGGCACAATTTAAGGAGAAATATTATTTTAATATTTACCACATATGTTCGCGTAAAGAAAAAGGACTCTACAATCTGTTCAACCTTGGACGTCACTTTCCTATTATTTTATTTCTAATTTTATTAGCTAAATTTATTATGTGTATTTGACATGGATTCTTTGGGCTAGCCTAAACTGTTAGGTCTTCATAAAATCCGACGGTCTAAATCCTTCTCTTTTTTGGATTAACGTGGAATTTTCTAAGCCCTCTCGGCGAATCTGGTGGCTCCTTTTGCTTCTCTTTTAATAAGATAATAGATACTTGAAGCTCTTAATTAATTAATACAGTAAGAAAGAGGGAGTGAAGCCCGGGTGAGGAGTTGGCAGAACTTTCTACCGATATGTTCGAGCAATTAAGCACTCAACCCTTTGGTTTACAAATCCAAGTTCTATTGGTTAATTATATTACATTAGACTATTAGTATGATGATCATGCATGTTTTAGGAAGAGGATGAGAACAGGTGGTATCACTGAAGCACTTGTTAATTCTGCAGTCGGACTGGATTTAATCAACTCTTACTTACTGGAGATGATGAAGTGCGTACGGACTTTCTTCCCTGACCGATTCTCCGATCAAATAAGAGTATAATCTAGTAAGATATGAGCCTGTTGTCTCAATGATTGCATGTTTTTAGTCTGAAAACCCCCTTGTTCTGTTCTGACGACGGGTCGATGGATCGATGGGCACGCAGACGTGCGGCGCACTAATGGTGAGAGCGCTATGCTTGTGCGCGCATCCGTCAGTACACTGCTAGCAGCAGCGCGTAACGGTAAACAACCGCCCGCCGGGCCAACCAACAACTGCCCCCATGACCGGGGTGGTCTCGTCGTCCCCTCGCTCTCACGCCCTTCTTCCATTTCAACGCGGGCGCGGCAAGTGGTGAGATCGAGCTTCTTGCAGCGTCTGGTCATGATCTAGTATTGATCTATCAAAGGAGTGCAGTCATGCATCTAGCTAGCTAGGATTATATCTAGGATTATATCCTACACTATGCAGTAGTGTACATATGTCTCGTGTACGAATAATTTTGTTTTACATCTCTATATAACTTATAAAACCATGTATTCAAGCCGGCCCCCTTAGGTTAGCAGAATCACAAAAATATTTACACACGTTATTATCATCTGGTTTTGATGATGTACGTGGATGCAACTCATCAAGGTGGTTTTTGCCATATTATTAGCAACAACCATATAGCAAAATTCGTATGGCTGTGATGTGACAAGAAAACATTTTGATTATAGGAGATCACATACCCAATTTTAAGAGCTTCAAGACTTCAATATGTTTTTGGAAGTGGATCTCCATTTTATACGGTGGCATAAAATGGAGGTCCACTGCTTAACCTATTGAAGCGTGGATCTCCATTTTACGTCGTGGCATGGCTTTTGGGAGAAAAAAGTAGGTATTTTTTTGATTTTGGTTCTAGTTGTTATTATTTGAAAATGTACTACAATAAAATTCTATAAGAATTAGCAAAGGTTCATTTTCAATTTACAATTCTATTTATCTAGCTTTAGTTCGTCTGATGATTTGCAACAACCACGTCTGTATTGGCACGGAAGAGTGCCCAATATGTCAAATGCTAGAGGGGACGCGGCTTGAAATTGCGTAGTCTACATATATATTCGTAGCTATGTATCATGCATGGTGTATGACTGACTAATCAGGTCGTGGTTCCCAAACCAAAGAAAAATATTCCTCAGTTTTAATTTCCTTGTAACAGAAACGCTGCATCTAACGGTTGATTTCAACACCCCAACTACCTGTTGATGTCATGCACCTAGCGTCTCTCTCTCTCTCTCTCTCTCTCTCTCCCCTTTGTATATATAACAGGCTGTGTGTTATCCCTTTGCCAAAAGCCATTCATTCATACATATTAGCAGAACCTAATACCCTTCAGTTTTGCTTTTCTTGCTCCACCCTGTGAACTCACCAACCATGGAGGATTTAGTTAGTAGCCCATCTTTCAGTAGGAGCGTCCTCAGCTTTAGCGAAGGGCAGGCTCAATCAGGAGATAGCTCTTGGACTGATTACTTCGTGGATTTCATGCTATCCGAGGAGGAGAAGAAGAGACAGGATGCTAATTCCTACTGCGCTGCCGAAGGCGAAGGTCAAGGAGAAGACGATGATGGCGATGGAAGTAGCCGTGAGGAGGAAGAGGATTCTATGATCTCCGATGCCGCCTCTCACGCCCCTGCGGCCACGCTGTTGCCTGTCAAATACAAGGGGTTGAAGAAGCTCAAGAAGGCTTTTAAGCCTCTGAATCATGATGATTCTTTGGAAGACACTGCAAGCTCCCCAGTGAACAGCCCAAAGGTTAGTTACAGCTTGCAAGGCATTACCTTCCAGTTTCTGTTGTTAAATCTAGCTAGACTGCTTGTTGTGATGCTAATTAATTTGGCTCTTTTTGGGTTGCTTCTTTAAGGTCAGTGCTGTGTCACAGCTGGAATTGAGCCCTAAAAGGAGGTGCAACATCAGGGACCTCACCAAGGTATGTTAGAAATTTGTATTCCTTTTTCTTGAATATAAACATAGCCTTTGAGTTGTACAATATACTTGCTTTTGCATAATGATTGAGATAGCACATGAAAAGGCTAAACACGGAGCATCTTAATCATTTATTAAAAAACTTATCTTTTATTTCCATGAAGGAAGCAAGAATTGGCGATAATCACGGAAGAGAGGGGATGGTTTGTACAGATGCAGCTATGGAAGGAGTGAGATTTGGTGATCAGAGTCAGATGAGTATAGCTCCATGTGCAGAGCTGAAGGACAAGGGGATTTGTTTGTTTCCCTTGTCCGTGCTGCTACACTACCATGGACGAACAAACTGAGAGCTCTCAATGTATGAACAGCATATGAAGTGTTGATCCTTTACACTCTATGCATGTGCGGGATAAAATGCCGAAAATTAAAAAAAAATACATTTATATATGTAGTGTGGTACTTGATGCTTGTGGATATTCTCTTCTTTAATGAAAATATGTGAATATTATTATATATTACGTACGTACTCGTATTCAACTGTCCTGTTTCATTTTCATTCTGTTCTACTCATGAATACTATGTTAATAACCACGAATACTGTTCATGTGTGCATGGAGCTCAGTTTGTATATATCACTACTTGCAAATGCGTTTTTTTTATAAAAGGAAATGTATTCTATGAATATTTTCATAGTTTTTTTCTGAAGTAAGATGAACTTTTATCACCAATGTGAAGCGATCATGTAGTTTGTTTGACCCAATTAATTAAAATACCATTATCCTCTAAAAAGGCAACCAAATTATTAGTATTCTTCACAGATGACCGGCATATGTATAGCTTACAAGAATTATTTGGTGTCGTAACTTCAACTCTTCAAGTCATCGATCGGCCGTCGTTTGCAGCACATATCGTCTGGCAATGTTGCTCTTCTCTAGTACTAGATTTAATATCGTCTTATTTCTTTGAAAGAAAATCCCTCATCTAGCTGTCACTTTTGTTTGATATGAAATCAAGTGTTTTCGTACCGACCGGTGCACTAGCTCATCAGCATGAATGCATGATCAAATGGTCTATGTACCCTACTCACTTGGTCACTTGTGCGCATCATGGCTACCAAGTACCAACCATGCATGCATATGCATGCATGAGTGGTTCTGTACCAAAACTTACCGAACTGCCTATCTCATTGAATCTCGACACCATATCCTTGGCTCCTTGCCTCCTCCTTCCATGCAATGCAATTTCAATGCTGAAAAAGAATACAAGAGTTTCAGATATATCACTTAGTGATATTCTCCTTTTGACGACGAAGATAAAGTGTGTCTGAAGATAAGGGAGATATGTAATGTCATGCTTATGAACAGAAATGGTGGTTAGCAAGTAGCTTTCAGTGCACAAGTAGTTAAGGATTGACTGTTGCAAAGGATTGGAGAAAAAAAAGATTGGAAGCTGAGGGACTTCTTTTTGCTGGAAAAGGCTGAGGGACTTGTTAACAAACCAAATAAAGGCTGAGGGGCTTCTCGGAGGCCATTTTTAGTGGGAGTTTCATGGACACATACCTAGAGTGACACATCATCTAAAACATGTTTAAAACTATGATGAAACAACTCCCCTCAATGTATAGTTTAATCTATTGTTGTTTCCTAGATTACATGCAAGGCATAAGCTGTCTAGGTAACTGTGTATAGAGAGTTTCATCTCTATATATGAAACACATTTGACCACTTTCTTCATTGATACATCAAAAGTGCTGACATGACAGTCTATTTCGTGCCCATGAAACTTCCACTGAGAATAGCCTGATTAACAGATTGTGCTTTTGTTCAGGCTCTAGGTATGCACATTGTAGTTTCTTCTTAACCATCTTTGTACCTTTCATCGATGTTAATTTGGAGTCAAGCTCAAACATGAAAGCCATGAGCCCATGAGAGCTACCTATGTGTAGCTTTTCGTCTTAGATTCATGGTTCGTCACGTTTCTGAACAATTGTCTCGTTTCATTACTGTCGGAACACATGACTAACACGCCAATTAAGCGCTGTCTGGAGCAAAGATCGGAATAACTCCTACGTTGCCTACTAAGTGTACTAACTTTTGCTAAGTACAAACTTCTCTATATGCATCACAATTCACACGCACGTGGTTTTCATTTGAAAAGTTACGTTTAATTGGATGTGGAACACTCATCCTTTTTTTATAGTGGAAAAAAATTCTGTGCGGATCAATTTTTAGTCTCAGGATTTTGTTGGGAAATTACGATTTTTATTTAACCGCGTAAAGGTCTGGCATGAATGATACGATGGTAACACACGCTTATCAAATTGCGTGTAATTCCTTTACGTCATCAGAAGTTTTTACTTATTACTAGATGTTTATTTCAGACCATAAACATCTATTATATATTCAGTTATATGATGTCCCCGCTAACTATGTGTAACATCAATTTTTGAAACAAGAATCAAAACTCGTCATCTTAAAAGGCAAAAAAAAAAAGCACTCCATACTTGCACGCATGATCATGGCCAATGTTGGGCTCCATGTTACTGAAGCTTCCACCAAAAGAGAGCACAAAATAAAAGGGAAAATAAAGAACTTTTTTTTTAACTATCCATAATCTAAACTAGATAGTGCTATCTCCTTTAAAAATCCTCGAAGACTAATCAACTACGCTGATCTCAATCTTCAACTAGAGTAAGTGCATTGTATATGCATCAACTGAATTATTGACAGGTGGATCAAAAATAGCTTCTTGCAGGCCCCAGGGAACCATAAAAAAATCAACAAACTCAAACTGAAAAGAGAATCACGTCCATGTGCACGGCATTAAGGTCTGTAGAACATTTGAAGTACCATATCAAATAATCCACGTCTTGGTGTTGGCCACTTGACGTTGTTTAATCGGAAATGCAAAAAGTTCTATGTTCTTGCACCCGTGTACACATATGGCCAGTATTCTTCAGCTAGCCGTCCTGATTAACAATTGCGACAAGTTGCAATATTTTCAGGAAACAATTAATTAATACAAAAGATTGGTGGATTATAAAGTCTATGTTGATCCATTCAGAACCAATTACCTGGTCTCGGATGAGAGAAATATGTCCTTCAACGGTGAACTTTGGTGTGTAGCTATTACTTGACATTCATATTTTTTGTGTTGCAAGAAATCAAACTGGTTTCATGAAGCCTTGTCGGTCACACGACAAGAACATCTATGCGCAGCCCACATGCTTCTTTAGCTTGTTTCCTTTTCCTTCCGGTTCCTCCTTTCATATCCATACAGGAATTCAGTACAGTTGGCCTGTTAGACTGTACTTGACCTGACAAAGCTGGATTGTGTTCACTGGACAACCTACCAGCAGGTGAGAATTGTGAAATCGTGATCACATAAGGCAACATATAGTTATACTGTTTAAGAGCGAACCATGATGCATCATGTCGGCTAGACCCATCACAAAAGAAAGGTTGTTGTTTCGGTGCCTCCTCCTCTTTTCAATTTAGTCGCCCACATGGTTGTTTAAAAAAAAATTGCTCAAACTAGAATTCACGAGTTCTCTGAAAGAAGCATTTCACCATGACCCTTTGCTTCGTTTCAGCTTCGAATGTTCATAAATTTT
Organism: Urochloa ruziziensis; assembly: GCA_015476505.1. NCBI lineage: Eukaryota > Viridiplantae > Streptophyta > Magnoliopsida > Poales > Poaceae > Urochloa > Urochloa ruziziensis. The sequence continues at coordinate 71,270,169 of CM027119.1, read as the reverse complement.
CTTGGAGGGTTTGGTGTGTTACCTTTGATGCTGGGCATGTGAAAACAGTTGCAAGCTACGGGCATAATTTAGCCTCAAATTGTAGGGACTTTAGCATGCCAACAAATATGTCAGCTTGTTTATTGTTTTGTTGCCGCTGGCAGGTGCCTGAATGATTGGTGGGAAAAATGCACTTCAGTATCCTATCAGTACTGTTAGAGAGACGATTCTACAGGATACCTGCTGCCACAGAAAGCCTGGTCGCTTGCAATCTGAAGTGCACATCCGACTAGAATAAAACTTATGTGGTTCTATAGAAATATGGGCACACCATGCCCCGGCCCTTTGATATCATGAATATAATATAGCAAGGTATGGGAAAAACTCAAAAACACGAAATCTTCTCGGACTAGTTATGATAACCGGTATCTTTGATGAGATTGTTCCAATCTAGTTCTTTGTCATATGTACCGTCCAATTCAAGAATAATTTTGTTAACTGCGATGTTCAGTGCAGTCTGATTGGAATCAGTTAGGATAGGTATAAATACATGACTACTAATTACAATAATAAGACTGCGGTAAGATTTTGATTGAAGCATAAACTCCAAACTATAGGGTGGACTAAGAGCGGCTGATAGATAACTTCGCTGGCTGTGGTTGTTTCAGTAGTATTATTTTGTGAAAGAGAAGAAGATAGAATAAGCCAGAATAAACTCATTATGGCTGGACCATTGACTTCTTCAAAAGCTTTCTCTGATCTGTATGATGATAGAATCATTTCATCATGTCTAGGACTACCAATTTGGAAAAACATGAAAATAGTTTAGACCATTATGACTTGTTAATAGGGATATGCCGTTTGAACTTTGAAGACCATCACGTTACGAACATTTCCAATTTTGTTTGGTTGGAATATTTCAAATTTGGAAAAGTCCTTTTTACCCCCTCGGACACGGCGTCGAGTCTGTGTTTCCTCCCTGGAGCCGTTTATCTGGATCTCTGAACTCACAAAACCGCTCATGTTACCTCCTCCACCCGAATCCACTCCGGTTTCGTCCCTACTGGCGCCGTATCATCACCAGTCGGGTTACACACGTGGCATGGACCCACGTGTCAGCGCCTCAACCCCCACCTGATCCCCTCCCTCCTCTCTCCCTCTCTCTCTCTCCTCGCTCCTCCTCGCTGCCTCCGCCTCCGGGATCCTCCCCTCGCCACTCCTCGCTCGGGCACTGGGCCGGCGGCGGGGCAAGCGCGGAGGGCCGCCGCTTGCTCGGGCGTTGGGCGCGGCTGCTTCGGCCGCGGCGGGGTGAGCCCGCGCGCTCCAGGCGAGCAAGCAGAAATCTAGGCCGGCGGCGGAGGAGCAGACTCGGGGCAGCGGAGGAGGAGCACCAGCAGCGGCTGGTGGCGGTGAAGGGTCGAGGTGGCGAGCGGTGCAGGGTCGCGGGGGCTCAATCTGCACGAGCCCGGCCTCGATCTGCCCGGGCGCCAGCGGCTCCAGCCATCGACGTGGCGAGCGCGGGGTCGGCGCCCGTCTGCTGTTGACGAGGTTGTTCAATGGGGCCACCGGCACAGGTGCCGACAGGCGAGACCGCCCAAGGCGAAGGGACCTCCACATCTGGTACCCGTGGCGGCGTCGGCAGGAGCTTGAATCGTAGCGGAGACGGCGTGAATCTGGCCGAGCTCAGGCCATGGCGGCCGGTGAGGAGCCGAGCGCCAGGGGCGAGCGCGGGCTGCTCCACCGGCTGCTTCGCTAGGGAGATGGAGCTGACGAGCTTCAGTTGTGGACATGGATCCATCCTTCAGTGAATTGAATTTGGGGGAAACCAAAAGCTTGCGTGCTACACTTGCTTGCAATGAGGCTAGAAATCAATTGAAGGTTTGGATGTGCCTGCCAGTGAAGATGTACGCCGACAGGGATGTGGAGGCTAGGCCGCTGATCGAGCTCGCTGCCATGGTTGTGGTCGTCGGCGCAGTGGGTGAGCGGGCGGGCGAAGTTGTGCGGGAGGCGGTCGGCGCCGTCCCTCTGCAGGTCGGTAGCGGACCTGCAGAGGAGGCCGAAGTTGCGCATCGGACCTGCATGGGCGAGCGGCGGCCGGCGGGCGCCGGCAATGTTGCCGCGGCGGAGGATGGCGCATGCGAGCACGAGCCCGCTTGGCGAGGAGGCCGAAGCGGCGCGCTGCGGCGGCGTCTTGCTCCTGATGTGTACGCGTGGAGGTAAGGTGGCGCCAGCGTGGACAAAACCGGAATGGATTGGTGGTAACGTGACCGGTTTCGTGAATCTAACGATCTAGATGGACGGTTTTCGAGTCAGGAAACACAAACTCGGTCCGATGTCCAGGAAGGTTTTTTTAGATCATCCAAGAGGAGGTAAAAGAGAATTTTTCCTTCGAATTTCAATGAAGTGTTTATACCTGTAGAAGACGCAGAAGGCCCAAAATGAAAAAAAGAGCCCAATTCATGACTGGCCCAAAAGAGAGGTCGCGTCATCTTTGGGCCAACATAACAGGGACGATGGCCCTAAGAAAACATAACCGGGCCGATCAAAGGAAATCCTTTTTTTTCGGGGTATTTCATTCATCAGGTGGAATTCAGACGCTGTAAGCATAGTACTGTACAAATATTTCTGTATGTGAGCTTCAATCTTTAAATAATGTAAAATAGATTTGGTCTGCATATGGTGTGACCTGCTCTGTTGCGTGTACACACGTTGACTTGCAATCAGCAGAATATAATTTGCCTATTACTAGAATATGTTCAACTTGTTTGTAGGCTCACGTATGGCTTAACTTATAAGCCGTATGAAAAGTCTACTGGATGTATTACGAACATAAATTTTCATTTTCTCCGTTGAAAGTCTTATCTTTTATGGCTTGTCCGTTTGCAACTTGCAAGAGTCCCAATTAGCATTGGGGCAATTGGAAGGAAAAACTTGCAACTTTGGTGGTTTTAGAAATCACATGTGTCCTCAATGTTGTTTCTTCAGGCATGATCATTGCTCCCACCGATCCAAAGTGTAGGCTGTTTTATTTTTTCTAGGTTTATAAATATTACTATGCATGCAACAATATTTATGAACCTAAAAAAGTAAAAAACCTATGTCTAGGAACAGAATAAGTATTTAGTAAATGCTGCACTTTTTATATAAAAAATAAAAACACATGATCATTGCTCCACTCCAAAATGTAGGTTGTTTTGGGTTTTTCAGACTCATAAGTATTATTATGCACGCAACAATATTTATGAATCTAGAAAAATCAAAGTGACCTTGCATTTTGGAACAGATGAAGTATTTAATAAATGCTACATGTTTTATATTAAAAATAAAATAAACATGATAATACAATCAACCTAACACAAATCTTCGTCTTTCCACAGGATAGCCAAATTTTGTTATTTTTGTTGAAAGATAAAAAGGAACTTAACCTTGCTATATGACACTGTAAAATTTGTATATGAGATATGTTTGCAACTATTCCCTCTCTCCCGCTTTGAATGTTGTTATGGCTTCTCTGAATGCAGATAAAAGTGTGTCCAGATACATGCAAGGAGTCAGGAGCTTGGACACCAATCCATACCACTAGAACTACCATCAAAAGAGGACGGAGGGAGTATGTATGATTCAATGTCGTCCAATAAACATGTTTCTTACGATAAATTTCATCCTCTGACAATATACACAATTTTGTATGTCTATCTAGTGACCAAGCATCCATTTTTCAATGTGTTTTAGCAATATATATACACCCTTTGCCGTAGTATACAAGTAGTTCGTATCGTGTAATAAAATTTACTAAAAATAAGAAAAAGTCTAGATTACTTCCCTCAAGTATAAGCAAAGTTCAGACCCCCCTAAAGTATGTTTTGGTTCAATTCACCCTCTAAACTATGGCATTTGGTTCAACTTACCCCTTAATACAATTTTTTAATTTCTCTATGTATGGGTAGAATTTTGAGTTCAAATTTTGTGAGATGATAATACATATGATAACACATGTGAAAAAAATACATCATGATTTTTTTTTATTTTCATATGGTAGGATATTTGATAATAAATTAATCATTGAAATACAAAATTATGTGAAAAATAATGACAAAAAAATGTAATATATTTTTCTGATATATATTGTGATGGCAACTAACATCCTGTAAAATTTAAAATTTAAACTCAAGATTTCACTTATGTATGAAGAAACAAAAAAGACAAATCGTATTAGGGGGTAATTTGAATCAAATGTCATGGTTTAGGGGGTAAACTGAACCAAAATATACTTTGTTAGGTTATTGGGACTTTGCTTATACTGAGGAGTTTAGACTTTTTCCTAAAAATATACTGAACTAAAATGACCGAAAAGGAAAGATCAAGCAAAAAAAAGGATGAATTAGACACTTTTTTTTTAAAGACGGTCAGGCACGCGAGGAAGGCAGGCGCGAGGTGGTAGTAACCGGTAACTCGGGGAGTCTTTTACCTACGTGCCATTAAAGAAGATGACTGTTACCTGTGTGCCACAAAAAAGATTCATTCATACCTGTGTGACATCGCTCCAACTTTCTTTTACATGTGTCATGTGTGCCATTCCGTCCAACATCTGTTAGATTTTGGTCCTGACAGGTGGGACCCCTATGGAAAATGACCTCACTACCCCTGGCCTTATCTATCTATGACAAGTGGGACCCACCCGTCATCCCTCTCCTCCAGCCGCCCAACTCACCCTCCTGCCCATGCCTGAGCTCCCCATGCCTGAGCTCCCTGGGCTGGCGGCGCGAGCTCCACGCGGTCCGGCGGCAGGAACTTCGCGCGCCATGGCCGCCGGCCGAGCTCCGCCGGGGCCGCCGCCGTACAGAGATGGAGAAGGGAGAAGAAGAGATGGAGGTGAAGGAGAAGAGTGGGACCCACAAAAGACAAAACAGTCAATTCACATCTCCGTTACCTCCTGTTAGGCTCCTTTCCATCCAAAATGGCACACATGTAAAAGAAAGTTGGAGCGATGGCACACATGTATGAATGATTTTTTTTTTTTTCACACAGGCAGACCCATCTTTTTTAATGGGCATATACAGGTAAAAGACTCTAACTCGGGGGAGGAGGACACGAGGTCGGTGCGTTCGTGACCGCGCGCCGGTGAGATCCCCAAGACGACGCCGACGACGAACGGAACCCCCACAAAAACCTCACCTATCTCCTTCTCCTCCCTTCCCAGATCTCTCTTCCCCCACACCCCGGCGGGCCCCACAGATCTGAGGGTCATCGGCAGCCATGATCTCCAGCAAGCTCAAGTCCGTCGACTTCTACAGGTGCGCCCCCCGATCTGTCCTCCCTCGATCTCGAGCGCCCCTCCATTCGTCGATGATTTTCCCGAAATAGGCTGGGATGGTGTGATTTTCGGGGGGATTAGATGAACACCGAGAACTGAGAGTGGTTTCGTCCGGTTGCGCTGGGTGGATTTCTGTGAATCCTGCTTTCCTGGATGACTGAGGTGCGCTCTTAACGGCGAATGCTCTATTGCAGTTTGGCGCGGGTGCACTGCATCAGCCATGATTTCCTTTATCCGTTTGTAGCTCGGTAGAGACGAGAGACTTACGCGACGAATTGGACCTTTCTGTAATTGCATTTTGAGTGTTATAGTGCACTCTTTGCCCACTGTTAGATTTTGTTTTGCAGTGGTGCTTCGATTTGGATACTGTGTTGCACTCTGGGGCAGTATGCCATTCTAAATAGAAGCTAGTCTGACAGTTTTGGAAAAGATAGGAGAAGCCCCGTGTTTCAGGTTTTGTTAAAGCAAAAAAAAAAAAAAAAAAAAAAAAAAAAGAAGAAGAAGAAGAAGAAGAAGGTTGTCTTTTGTTCAGACCATATACATCCACGCTATGGTGAGCTAATGTATACTGGTTTCATGCTCTTATCCATCATCATTGGGATTTGAGAGCTGAGTGGCTCTAGTTCCTCTACGTATCAACCATGCTTTTCAATGAGAAACTTATTGTTATTCATTGTCTTTTGGATACCCATAATTGGAGGTAGCATGAGTATCTTGGGCAGTCAAAATTTTGGTTTGAGCCAGCTGTTGGTATTTATTTTGGGGGCCCCAGGAACCAAAATTTGGAGACTAATTTGATTCAGAAATTCGAACTTTCAGTTATAATTTTTTTTATAGTTTCTTTGTATCTAATAAGAATGTATAGACTAAATTGATTCAGAATGAATACCTTTTATGTTGCCCTATCCTGAGTTTCTTTTTTCAAGTGATGGGTTTGTATAATTTCTTTTTGTCTTTATAGTGGTAATGTTTGATTATTTTTCATGTTGCAGGAAAATCCCTAGGGATTTGACCGAGGCATCACTGTCTGGTGCTGGATTGTCCATTGTAGCAGCACTAGCTATGATGTTGTTGTTTGGAATGGTCTGCCTGATTTCTCCTTTTAGTGAGCTTTATCTTTGCAAAGGTGACGTTCAAGTTTTCAATTAAGAAGTTGATGATTTGATATTGCAGGAGTTGAGCAATTACTTAGCAGTCAATACTACCACATCTGTGATTGTTGACAGGAGTTCAGATGGGGAGTTTTTAAGGATAGATTTCAATATAAGGTAAGCCCTATAGCACGTGTCAAGTGTCGTTGTTCGGTGTTTAGATATATCAATATGAATATGTGCCCATATGGTTGCATATATACATTGCTGACATTTTCTCTTTCCATGAGGCTTTACAATTTTATAGAATTAGCGATATCCAAACTTATGTCAACTCTGCCGATACTAATTGTTTATAATAAGATAATGCCAGCGTAGTTCATGACTTTTGAGTAGCACAGGACACTCTTTAGTCTTCTGTAAACCTGCCATATTATGATAAACACCAACCCCCACTCGTTCTTAGATACCATATTG